>JAJEKV010000006.1:23375567-23941389 GCA_021234155.1 Isoetes taiwanensis
TGCCACGGCTTCTAAGTAATTTCATCGTGATCTTTGTAAAATATAACGTCTCAATATTCGGATCCTTTGATCCCATCAAATTTAAGCACTAGGTCTTCAATTTCAACCCCACAACCAAATTGCTTCGATTTTCTCGGCCAAAATGACATCTTTCTTTAGAAAGAAGACTCTATCAGCCCCTAATTCTTCTTGAAATCATAGGTCCGTGATCTCTAAATTTAACTATAGCCTAAATTCGTAAGAGTGATCGCTTCTCCACCATGGTCAGCCAAGCTTCGTGATGTACTCTTGGGCACTCCATTGCTACATAAGCCCACGGCTCGATACCATGTTACAAAAGAGAAAAGTTTATATTAACTATCCTAAATGTACTGACATGGCTCTTGGGTACATACGTGATGTCAAGACACAACCTAATTCCAAAGACATGACTCTTAATCGGGTGACCTTTAGCATAGATTGCCAACTTGACTCCGCCATATCATTCATTCTCGCTGATGTCATCAACTGCTAGATTACATCCGCTATGCCTTCTTAATTCATGTGTTTGATTTTGTATTCTTTCCGTACGCTTTTTTCTCGCTCAACCCTTTTCTTAGCATCGCTATTCATCGTGATCCTCCGCATCCTACATGCTATCCGGGATGTCACAAAATCAGAGGAGAGAAACGATAAGTAGTTAATCTTCAAAAATGGTTGGTCTGAATGTGAAGTTTCACGTATTTCTATATTGTTTAGTTTACTGACATGTGGGATCAGCGGTGCATCAAGATGGGAGAAGGTGATTAATATAGAACACTTATGTTACAAAGACCCATGCTACTTGATTGTTTACTTCAGATAGTTTAACAAATGCATGGGAATTGTGGTTTTAGCTTATTTTGTAATGAATCGGTTATCAACTTGGAAAGAATGCCCATGTGCAAAGAAGGAAGCCTATAATGGATATTCATTCAAGTTTTAAATTCATGCTTATGCTACGACGGTAAGTGGTTAGACTCTTCTGCAAAGTGATAGAATGTATCTAAAAGTTTATTTTTCAAGCAGCCGCATTTGGATTGGGTTGTCGGACTTGGATAACGCCTTGCTATAAGGAAAGCAATACCTTGAAAGGAACTTCTTACAACTTGGCAACACTTAACCACCCCCACAGTACATCAATATCGCAACAAGCATTAAGAATAGAATACAATGCTAATGGGATGTGAACGTGATATCGAAGGAGGTGATACTCGACAACATTTGCAATTTTTGGCCATACTTACAAAAGTAATGGTTCTATACAACATTATTGAGAAATCATATTGCATTGCTTTCTCCTCAAAACATTTTATAATGCTTTCTTATGTTTCTCAGAGTAAATCCAAATTTTTCTTACAATCTTGGCAATAATTGCAGCTTTGATACTATATTTAAAGATTACAAAAAACCTCATCTAACAAAAAGACATGGAGGTGTAGACTTTCTAGCAAAATCTCTATGCAAACAATAGAGGTAATGCTATTATTCACAAAAACATTCCATAGCATTGTCATCCTGAATTCGCTAAATAGATTAATATACTTTTTCATACACATTGGGCAATTGACTGTATGTCTCAAACCATTGCTACCTTTAGTTAGTTAGACTTCGTAGTTAGGTTTCAAGATATATACTCCATTTCTTCCTTTCATCTTCATCACCATCTCTGTAGAGCCCAATTTGCCTGCTTTCTGTTTACCTTTCTTTATCGACATATCGCTTTCGTTTCGCTGTTACTTACCTTTAATTCGTGGCATCCGTACCTGTCCATTTCACCAAACCCTTTGTCTCGCATCTCTTTGATCATTGCCGCTTCTACCTTTTCGCTTTGTTGCCTTGGCCATCTCCAAGTTCGAATCACCTGTCTCGGCTTCAATTTAGCGCTTTCGTACCACCATCCGCTATTTAGGCTGTTTTCATTTTAATATCCAAAATCTGGCTTCTCTCATTCCGCTTTGCATTTTTCTCTTAGGGCTTCGCTTTCCTACCATCCGCCCGGTGATATTTATATGGTGTGCTCGCTTTTGGCCGATCCATTTGTCACCGACAAAGTAACGGTATATGTTGTTTTGGTTACCGAATTGCAATCGCAAGCATCTAGAGATAGCAATATGTTTTTTCGCCCCTCACCGTTGGTCCGAGGTTTCGGTCCGAGGTTTCTACCATGTGGTTTTCGGCCGGTTTTTTTTTCCTCGTTAATTCTAGCAAGCAGGGAAGCAAATCAACATAAGAAGCTCGCTTATCTTTCTTCATCCTTTTCCAGCTTGTTCGCCTGCTCCAATCCCAGGTTTCTTTGTCAATCGCTTGCCATCCGAGACAATTCCAGCGTTTTGTTCGGACGCTAGGTTAGATGCCCGCAATATGATCAAAGCCACATGGCTTTTGTCACCAAATTGCCATTTAAGCGCATTCCATTGTGGTTATTTGTTGGTCGATAATCGTAGGGAGGCATATCTATAACCTCATCAAACATGACATGTTGTTCTATTCCCATGTACGTAAGAATAATCAAGGCCGTGGAAACCGCAATAAAGTATATGCATTAACCGCATGGCTATGTGGATAACTTCAGAATGATGTGTATCACCAAAAGATCAACCAGCTCTTTTGATCCTTTGCACCTTGCATTCATGAGTGGGTCTTTGGATATATTGAATTGGATGCTGTTGTCACCATTTGCTTTAATTGGCATGCATTAACCGTACTATCTACCCGGTGCTCGCCATGTCTTTCATTGAATATCACACCTGTGCTTAATCTACTAATGTGGATCCTCAGATAATGCAGATATGCACAAATACAGAAGTTTACTCTCATGAAGGTCACTCGCTATAGCTTCGATAATATGCAATGTGAGGCATACGCCGCACTGTGTCAACATTGTCCTTGGGAATAAACTTTGATAGAATTCCCAAGTGCTTTAGAGGATGCAGAGGGCCTTTGACAAGTTGTTGAATAGAGATGAAGTGTTATGGATTCAGATGATTTCAAAGATTACGCTACGACCGAGCACTTTATGTGCCTTCACAAATGACATGCTTTTATTAATAGGTCTTTGGTAGTGAAGACCAATTTTGGAACTATAATTTAGAATACTCTCATTGATTGCATGCGTAGTTTGGACGGCAAGGTGGTCCTTGGTCCTCAGCTCGGGCTTGCACCTCGCATAATTCAACAGCTTGCAACTTCTATTACCTCAAAGTTAATACTGTGTGTTCTCAAATCTTTCATTTGATCAAGTCCATCCGACTGCCTTCTCACCGCGTCTCTGCTACGCTAGAATATTTGTGTTCATACCTGTCCAAGTTTTGATTCCTCGAATTTGAGAGCCGGGCCATTAGTCATTGGTATGGACATGTTTGAGTTTGTGGTGCATCAAGTTAAGAACCATCATTGGTCGACCATTGAAGTTGTTTCTAAGAATGATGGTGAATCAAATCGTGGTTCCATTAAGCATAACATTTTTATCTCAAGTAATCGGGTATAGAGATTTGATGACCATTCCGTATAAGCATTCTTACTTTTCCCTTTTCTTTCCAACAGAATAAGTGCCAGGATTACTTTGATAGTTGCATTTTCTTAACATATCTTTTGCCCCTACCATAGCTTAAGACATATATCTTCTCCTGCTATTTGCCAAGATATCTTGCTAAGTGAGTTATTTTCCAATTTTCTCTTCTTTATGTGTTTTGACAAATTATTTTTTGCCACATGGTGGAGGTGAAGGTGGGGATTACACTTGTCAAGTTGGTAATGTTTTCTCAGACATTATGTATTTTGGAAGGCCTATAAAATAACTGTAATTTTGGAAGGCCTCCTAATATTGATAATTCCTTTTATGATGACATGGCTATGGGACGTCTTCTTTTCAGGATGAGATGAACCATTGATGGAACCTTTGGTATTTAGGAGGATAGATAGCAGTGAGAGATTCACCATATGTGCCAATAATTTCATTCTTGACCCCATGCTTAGCTTCCAAAGATTTTCATTTGTATCTACCTATTTTAAGTATTTTATTTGATAGCGTGTTTTGTCGTAAACAAGAGAGCCCTATATTGTAGCCGACAGGGGCTTTCTTACCGACCACACCGTGAATCATGTGTGCCTCTCTTCCTTTTCTCGATAGATACATACAACAATACCGTATTGAACATGTTGATGTAATGGAGATTTGCTTGAGAATAGATTGTTGGTGCAAGATGGTCATGTGAATTACAACCTTAGGTGGTTTATCCTTTGTTTTCGCTTGTTTCCCTTTCACAAATCTACAAAATCTTGAGCTCTGATAAATTACCATATATTTGGAGCGGTAGTTTCTACCGCTTGAGTCTTGCATCCTTTGGTCATTTTAGTGTTTACAAATGTTTTTCACAACCTGTGAAATTCTATATTGATACCCTTTGGATACCCTTCGTTTTGTTTCGGGACGAGATTACTTGCCCGGTGATCTATATACCCATACATTAACTATTCTGCCAGATGTATACTTGGGCATTTTGTGGATGTAATACATTCTTCGATAAATATTTATGTCCCCAAGTTTTCCTTTCTCGATTTACTAAATAAGATCCACATTACCCCTTCCTCAAGATTTGCCTTGAATTGCAATGTTGAATGGATGAACTTCTCTTGCTATTTGTAGGCTTGCTCATATATTTTGGGATGCTTTTAGAATGTCAAGCGGGTGGATGGCTTACTATGAGTTATTTTGAGTTGAAGAGGTTTTGTACCTAAGGATACCTTCGCTTGATGAGATGTTGAGGTGTTATTGCTTGTTTGGTCTTGCCGCATAAAAGCCCAACCAATAATGTGTTGATGTGTGTTATCGAAGCATAGTGGCCATTGTGGACGCTTTGATAGAATTTCATGTTAAATTTCCAGCAGATGGTCATGGGTATTCTACTAGCTGTGGGCCTCTTCCAAACAATAGCTTCTTCCGCGGAACATTATTCTGTTCCTTGGGTTTGGGGCCTATTGATATGAGACTTCGCACATTATTGCCCTTTTATTTCAGACCACATATTTGTCACGCCTCGCTTTTCAAAGATATCGTGATATCAGGTTTATTAGTGGAGACCCGTGACGGGCTTTTCTTTAGTATTGAATTGAATTTATCTTCGTGATCAACGATGTTAAGATAACGTAATTCTCAAAACCATTGCTACCTAGTTAGTTAGACTCCCTTTGGTAGTTAGGCTTTTTCTCAGATATATACTCCATTTCTTCCTTTTCATCTTCATCACCACTGTTTCTCCACATGTCGGTTCTTTCTTCAAGCTACCTTCCCACCCACCACTTTACCTTCTTGTTATGTCGATTTTGTAAGTTTTTATTTACTAGTGGGGCTCTTGTGCTAATTCTAAACATTGACATAAGATCCTCATGTTTTATAGCTTATACTAATACATCCTTTGCTTTAGGCTTTTAGTTATGCATTTGTAACTCTCTTGCATATGGATGGTTTGTATGGTGGCCCTTATGCTGGTTGGTGTGTTAGATTATGTCCAATTGTCAAGATGGTGGTTATGAGATTATGGCCCTCGAGACGTAGAGTTCATGGGCTTGTGCCAAGCATTTGATTGTGCTGTCGTAATTCTTTTGTACAATGTGATTGTTATAATATCCCCATTCTTGCAAGCATTATTGGGCGCATATTGACGCATTCATGAGCTTATGGTGTTTCTTCTAATTAGTTAGGTTTCCTCCTCCCAGATAACCAACCCTTTCCATTCTTCCTCGGGCTTCATCACATTATTATGTGTCTCCTGCTCATCTATTTGTCGCGAAACCTTGATCTTCCCACCCACCACCCATGTTAATATGCTTAATTGCGAAAAGCCTCTCATGTCTCTTGTGCCAAGTATTGGTTATGATCTTGTGACCTTTAGATGGTTTGTGTATGGTGGGCCCTTGTGCCGCTGAGGTTTGTGTGTTTCGTGGCCCCCGTGCCGCTGGTTGGTTGTGAGATTGGAAGCCCTCGCGCCTAGGTTAACTTCAGAAAGGCCCTCGTGCTCAGTTTAATAGGTTGTCGGGCCGATTCGGCCAGAAGGACCCAAGATTCTTGCTCAAGATCTAGCACATGCATTGCATGCTGCCGCGATGCATGCATCCAAAGATAGGTTCTCGACGTATGAAACTATTTTTCAGACGTAGTAAAGAAAACACGCATTTTGGGAAAATACGATTTTGTATTTAATACTCGCCGCCGCGAAAGCTTCGCCGTAGTTTAAACCTTCGTTTCACGCCGGTCTTTTTCTTCGCTGCAGTTTAAGTCTAAGTTTCACAATCCTCACGGGCCAAGGCAGTTTAAGCCTTTAATGTTCGGCTATTGAACTAGTTTCGGGCTGGGTAGTTTAAGAGTAGTTGTTCGCCACGCCAAACTTTTTTGTTCACAGAAGCCATTTCACGCTACACGCCGAAGGGCTGGCCATAAGCCGGCAGACGCTGCCATCAGCCAAGGTTTCTATATTTCGAGGCGCCGCTTACTTATTTCACAAGGTAATCAGTAAACCACCCCTGGGCTACCGCCCACAACTCCGCGTAAGGCTCCTTTGCCTTTTTTTTTCATTTTCCTTGCTTTTAGCCAAACCTAGGTAGTTTTCTCTCTGTTGTTTTTAATTGTAGGTCTAGGGTTCCTCCATGAGGCCCTTGCCCCGCTGTTCCCTCCATTGAGGGGCTGACGATGATGCAGCCGCCTCGACCTATGGTTGAACTGCGACCGATTTTTAAGAAAAAAAAAGAAAAGAAAAATAAAATGCAATAGAAATAAAAGGAAAAAAAATAATGAAATAGAAATAAAAATCAAGAAAAAAATTTTGGCTGTCACCCTCATCGACAACACGTGAGTAGTTAGGGTAGAGAGTGATCCTTGGCTAGGTTAGAAGTTCTGAGTGATCCTTTGGTCGAGGCAAAGGATTCTGCCCTCGGCGTACATTTAATTGGAAAGCTACGCCGATGGTGGGTGTCATTGTCGATGTTGAGGATTGCTAGGGTCAACCTCCCATTTACGTATAGCCCCTCTCCCCGCCGCTTTGTCGGCTTCTTCGTCACGCCGGTAAGCAAGCAGGTGTTGTACTCTTATGAAGGTCGGCCGAATATTTAATGAGATATACCCTATTTTCTCGACTCTGTTGTTGATCTAAAAGTCCATCACTAATATAGGAGGGCGGAGTATTTCATTAAATATTCGGGTGGACTCTCGAGTAGGGTGGTCTTATGCAATATGTTGAGTTGAGGTCACGCACCTCTCAAGCAGGGAGTTTCCCAATGGAGTCATGAGTCGTGGGATCGCATCATAAGTTAAACTTGTGGAAGAGAATGAGAAAATGCATTGCATATAACCTGAATCACAAACCTCGTGATAAACTATAGAGCTCTATAACCTCAACTTGAACTCCAGTAGAGTGCCTAAACCAAGCTTGAAACTTAGTAGTTTACTAAAATCTAATGAACCATTTCAAGGCTTATTAACATTCACTAAAGCTCTGCTTTTTTCTCGTGACTTTAGGTGTTGATGTCATTGCTACGTACTTGGCATATCGCTTATCTACACGCTTTTCCTAAAGTTGCTATGAATCCACAAGATAGATTCGCTTAGACTACAAGTAGCGTAGGCTCACATGAGCCCTAGAGAAGGGACTCCAGGTAGAAGCAGTAGGGCCTCACATCAATGAGTACGAGCCCTCTACTAAGATGCAAAGGAAAAGCATCAAGACCCCAACAACCATGGTCCAACCTAAGACTCGCTTAATGAATTGCTTTGTGAGCGATCCGTACGCCACCCTATCCGAAGTTAGAGTTGATTACCGTCAAATGGAAGAAGGATGTATAGATTTCCACTCGTGTCTCATGCGCAGATATTTAAAGAGCTTTGGGCTCCTCAATGATAGACCTAGAACCTAAAAGATTGATTCCCCGGAAGGTATGCTTTGATAGATGGCAGCAATGTATCCCTGCATAACCGAAACATGATACATGCAAGAGCAAATCTAACTAGTCCGGCTGAGAGAAAGTCTTTGAAAGATAAGGTCAGTGGAATGGAAATCACGCCTGGACCAATCGAAAAGTTTAGAAAGGAAACCCATCAACCCCCACCCAGTTAAGAAAGTGTTGGCACGCACTATTAGGAGCCAAGCTGACGAGGATTTTTTTGTCTAAAATACATTTTTGGGGGTTGGGTCGTCACGCGATTGAGTTGTTTGTGTTAGAAGTTAAGTAAAGTAAGTATGTTAGTGATTTTGAACATCCCACTAGGGACATGCCAATTAGGATTAGTGGACTTCCTAACTCGAGACTTTAATCCTCTCGCCACACTCGGCTTAGTCTTTCAAGTTGCTTTGTGTATCTTAATTTGCCCCCTAGGATGACATCGCCACCTCGTGGCTTAATTAGATATTTCAAGGTGAAACTCCTAAAAGGAGTAAGCCAAGAGCATGGCAAACAATATAGACTCTCTCTAAATTCTTGCTACCTCCTTTAGATGTGGGTTCATTAGATGTTAGTGATTGATGAGTTTCAAGCATCGACTTCCTCGGCCTTCGGGCAATGTAGCTTAGTTTACATGCTAAGTTCCATTGTCCAAAGACCCGGGGAAAGCAAAGATTGGGACGCCCGATGCCCGACCCGTGTCTTCGGTTAATTGGATGTTAGTGACCGATGAGGTGCCCAGATCGAGACTTCTCCTAATCTTTTCCCTCTTGGGCAAAAATGCAGCTTTAGTTTACATGCTAAGTTCCATTGTTCAAAGAGGGGTGAAAGCAAGGTTTGGGAAGTCTCGATGCTTGTATTCGTGTCTCTTTCATCCCCGCTCAGAGCTGACTTTCTTGAATGGTTGTCAACTCACCGCTTGATATTGTTCGCCGCAAAACAATATAGACTTCCTCGAAATTTATTACCTCCTCTAGAAAGAGCGGCTTTGTTCGACTCTCTCTGTGTAGTCTCTCCGTCAATGTAGCTTAGTCACTTTGCTAGGTTATATTACACAAAGAGGCTCAAGCAATGGGAGTCGGAGCAAAAATCGCTCGCTCTAGAGGCTGAACTTGCTATGACGTCAGGGTGAGCCGCGACTCTACTTCAAGCCAAAGTGGTGCCGGGTGTTGTCCATCTATATAGCGGCTGTTAGGCACCAAATCATGGGAACATCCTAACTCCCCGCTATTGGATGGAGAACCTTGAGCATCACTATGACTTCAAATTAGAGTACGGCCCTTTGGCAAGGTGGTGGATTGTAGGTAACAAGGTTTTGAGTACTCTATTTTTATTGTGGTAGCGGATGATATCACCCTCTGGTTGCTTTTTTGCGATTCGGCCAGACGTTGATGGGGAGAGTTAAATCGCTATTTGATTTATCCGACTTATATTTGTACCTATTTTGGGTGGCACATGCCATGCAAACCCCATTTGGGTATTCGTGAAAGCATGTGCCACCCGTGAGGAATAGAGTGCATTATAGGTCCGTGATAGCATTCAAATGGCGATTTGGCATACCAAAGTTATTCCCGACTTGGGTACCGGGTACCTGTGAACCTTCCGATGGATCGATTCGTCCGCTGGTCCGAGGTCAAGTTTGGCCCCTTCACAGATGAGATTACTTTCATCAAGCAAGATTCTCGCGCATAAGAGGCAAGCAACACCCGGAGGTCGACGGGTCCCGATCCACGGAAGATTTTCGTGGCACCGCTGGGTTACACATGAAAGAAACATAGAAAGAACTATCATACATGAACCCGTGTCTTTGGGGGTAAGTCCGACATAAAATAAGATAGCCTCGCTGATTGACGAAGTTCAACACCACACTTCCCACTTCCCACTCTCTTTGGCAATGTAGCTTAGCTTGAATGCTGTTCCATTGTCCACGAGGCTGGGTGAGCAAGATTGGGAAATTCTCGATGCTTTGACTTTGATTTCCTGGGTGACCCATGCTTGCACTCACCTATCTAGTGGTTGGAGAGTGGATCGGTATCCAAGTGGTTGAGAGTGGATCGTGGTACCTATCTAGTCATGAACCATCATACAATACATGAAACAAACATCATACATGAAAGGAAAATTCCACAAGGTAACGTAAATATATGGAAGACAAAAACTTGTAACAAAAAACTTTACTTTTAATTCATAGTGCCGTGGATGGTTACAATAGTTTTGAACATCCTCATACACGACAATACAGATGATCGAGGGTAGTCATCACCTCCTCTCTCTAGACATCACCGTTTTCATCAATTTCATCATCCTCAGACTTTCCGCCTTCTTCTCGCCACCGGCCTTAGGCTCAACCTCCCCCGGCCTTTTTCCCTTACCGGAACGCCCCGAGATGTGTTCTTGACCGTCAAGCCTCGCTTGTCGGGTCATTGGCATTGAGAGTCCATGGCTCGCGTACCATTAAGTCCTCATGCCGATCTCTTTTTGTATTACTTGACCTCGCCTTTCTTCAGATCCGGGACTCTTCAGATTCGCCGCTGCCCGAAGTTGTCCGAGAACATGTTCTTGTTCCAAATCATCTTCAAGATCGACAAAATGGGTACGCTGAATGTCCTCGCCAACATGGTTAGCTGCATTTACAGCAAGCAGCTCGCCCTCACCGCCTTCGGTTGTCCTCTTCCACTTCGTGACCAGATCCATGAAAGGGAACTGGCAGCTTTATCAACTACGGCCGCACCAATCGCTATGATTCAAGAGACGCCCGCTTGAGAAGTTATATACAAGTTTGTCCACCCTTCTTATGCGTAGAGGCGACATTTCGCGGTCACACTATGTATATATTTATAAGCACTCCGCCTCACTTGCACTATTGGAGGATACCAAGGAGAGGATAGTCATTATGTAGGGCCTCAGAACGTATCAAGAACTGGGCCCATGGGCTTGCCACCATGCATAAGATTCCATATTTGGTTCCTTCTTGTGACTCTCCGGTGCATCGTGGAAGCTCTTCATCCGCCCACCTTCCACCTCAAGTTCACGGTATTGCTAACTCCTAAGAATGAAAACTTTGTAGTCCGAAATGTTGGGGTAAAACGCTTTTGCAACCCTTCTTCAATGAACCCATCACTTCTTTATCTCGTATGCTGGTCCATATCATGGTTGTGTGGGTCTAAGGCATGTGCGGCGCCATGAAGATCATTATAGGACTTCTTCCATCGCTCATTAAAGTCTCTAAGCAAGTCTTTAGCGCTTTAGCATTGTCAAAGGGTGCATTAGGGGCCATCGGGCGTTCTAGAAAGGATTGAATGGAGTGCCAAAGACCTCCACACCTTTCCAAAGGCTTGCCTTCAAGAATCAGGGTTTTGATGGCATGACAAACAAAAGTTGCATGCACTTGACAACATTCTTAACGCCTCTCCAAAATGTCTCCCGCCCAAGCATTTAAGAGCGTGACTTCTTGTCGGGGTGTTTTGAAGCATTTTTCCCTTTCCTCTCCCATTCAAAGAACTCAGATGGTTGAAGGTCGAGATAATTGAGTCGCGACACCCGAGCACTCTTTCAAGACAAATGTAATTGGAACCAAACCGGTCTGCCCAGATTCATGAGTGCAAGGGCCTTCTCGACGAATGACTTGTATATGGCGAATTGCCTTTTTGTGATGAATTTCACGAGACGACGGCCTTTTGAATGGGATCTTTGAACCAAGCGTTTGTGAAAACCGGCCCTTCAAAGAATAAGTTTAGCAATGGCATTGGCACTGGTCGCAGGTAATCCTCGAAATTTGACTCCAACATTTCACCCGCTAACTTACAATTAGATGCATTGTCCATTACGACCGGAAATATTCTTCTTCCGGGTCCAAAAATTTCTCTATCACGGCCTTTGTCTTTGAAAAATCCAATCTCCCCGTGATTTGGTGGAGTTTTGGTTTCTACTTGCCAAGAATACTGGCCCGGATATAATGATCATGAAATTTATAAGATGGTCCTTATTACATTGCTCCAACCATCGCGACTAGAGAGGTCGGCCCGGCTTCAAGAATCCGACTTAACTTCGCCCACCCTCTCGACCATTCTTCCATGAATTTCATCCACCATTTTGTTATTCGTGATGTTTGTATGAAGGCAATCTAAAAGTCGGGCCTCGCTTTGGCAACTTCCTCGAAGGCTTCTTTGATTGCTTTGTGCTCCAAAATATGTGGAGACAACCCTACCGTATAGAAAGGCCTCTACAACCTTCAATTGCGCCTTCTTCGCTTTGTTTTCGATGTTAAGCAATCGGTCAACCCTCCGTTGCTTAGTCCGTTTTCCACTAACGGAATTGTTCTCGCCATTCTTTTTTCGGGCCCAGACTTAACCCACCTATCGACCCTAGTCCACCCTCCGTTGGTACGCTGGTGCTGCAGAGGGGTGGTGTAATTGATCTCTTCTTCTTGGCATGGTGAAGGTTCTTGGCTATCCCTTTGGTGTTCTTCGCTTCTATTATTTTTCGACCCAACACTTCAAGTGCATCTTGTCGTGATGTCACAGATGCCGCATATGTTTGCACCCCAATTTTAGATCCCGAAAGATGAGTCAGATTCTTGTCGCGATCCATTTATTGACGGTACCCACAAAAATACACATTGCCACTCATTCTCACCAAATTCCTTCACAAATCCCCACTCGTGACCTCTTTCACTCACCGTGATTTCGGACATATAATTCTTCCACGGTCGTTCCAACTCCCCGCGGGCTCGCCATGACAAGAATGGTCAAGACTTCAGACGATGATGTATGACCGCCGGCCGGACGGGATGTGGATGGCACACGCGAGCGCACCGATGTAGATGCATGACCACCGGGCATCCCCGCCGCTATCTAAAATTACCGCCCCTCGCTTTTAGTATGCTAAAGGGTAAAGACTCCTTAATCGCCCAAACTAAAGGTCGACGTTTATATATACGCCAAGGAGCAAGCTCATCGCCGCGATATCTATACATTGACGCCCCGGGTCGAACGTAAGGAGTGAAGGACAGAACCTATAGGTTCTAAGGAACAGTGGTAGGAACCCAAGGTCGAAAAACTCGCGGAAGGGAGGAATCTCACTTCACAATTCCGCCGCCGCCCCGGACGCAATAACCCACACCTCAAAGGCATGACCGCTTCCCAAAGAGTATGTGGACTCAACCCGGTAGTCAACGCTCGAGCTTAATTCTAGAGCTAAACAATTTTTTCTTATATATAATATTTCACCGCACAAAAAAAATAGACCCAACAAGCAAAAAAGTTTTTTCCCTTAGCAAAAGGCCCAAGATGCTTTGCAAAGTTTCGATAGCGAAAAACAATCGGTTTCGGCCTTTTACGCTGAAAACATCTTCGCAGTTTAAATAGTTGTTTCGCTACGCCAACCGGAAAATAGTTTCGTAGAGTTAACTTGACTGCTGCTTTACGCCGAAGATGTTTTCGCTGCAGTTTAAACAGCTTTATTTCACGCCAAACTATGTCCGGTTCAAGGTAGTTTAAAATACTATTATTTTCATTACGCTGAACTGCAGACTTCGCGTAAGCGAACAGCTTGTTTCGCTTACGAAAAGTTTTCTGACGCGGAAATTTTAGCTGTATTTTGACGATTAAACGTCAAATTTGTGCCTGTATCAAACGAAAATAATGTGATTGTGTATAAAACGTATACAAGATTGAACCTATCCCCGCATGCATCGCGACAGCGCTTTGGGCCGCCCATCGTTGCGTTTGCTACTTATTGCAGAAGTTCTTCATCGACGCTTCATCGGGCTCTTTCTCTCGCCAGCATCTTATTCTCTTTGATTTGTTTCCCGTGCGGGAGGGGCTTCTTCCCCGCCGGTTTGGCTAATTTGGCGTTGTTTTCTCGCCCTTTTCCGCCTTTAGCCTTCATCCCGCGGCCTCGGCCCTCGATCCTAGTTTGTTAAGGAAGTCCTTTTGGTATTCGGGCGCGAGTTGGTTATCATGCGAATGCAAGTAAGATCGTCGCCGATTCGCCAGAAGCGACCCAAGATTCTTGCTCAGATTTAGCATGCATGCATTCAGATAAGGCCACATGCATGCATCGCATGCTTTGGACCGTTTCATCGCTACGCTTTACCACTTATTGCAGTAGTTCTTCATCGACGCTTTACCGGCGGCTTCTCTTTCTCGCCAGTGACTTTTATTCTCTTTGAACCCACCCTCCCCCTTCTTTGTTTATTATATTTTTGTACAAGTTCTCGTTTATCATGTTTTTCACCCTGGCGGTGATGCTTTTTCCACCCATTGGGTGATGCTATTCTTGGTATGTTTCTCGCTTTGTTGTTGGTGATGTGCGGTGGGTGTGTCAAGGAAGTGCCATCCGCTTTGACTTCTCCATGCGCTGGTTTTGGGAGCGATTCTATGCCTTACGATTTTTTGTCTAAGCCCCTTGCGAAGGCTTATCACTAGGTTTTTCCTCCAAAACCCGAAGGGCTGGGTTTTAATCCGTTGATAAGCTTTTTGGGTGTACACAAGGAGTCCAAAACTAAACTATTACATTTAACCAATGTTAGATCATCTAAAAACCATGATATATGTAGTTTTTTATGCATGATTTCATTTAACGGAAGAAAACCACATATCATAGTGGTTTGTTGTGATCGGTAGTGGTTATGAATGTTGGTTTTAAATGTGATAGTGGTTTGCTAAAACTAGTTATAGTTTTTGAGATTGTTTATGACTTATGACGTGGTCTAAAAGATAGTTCAATTCTGCCCATTACTTAATTACATTGACTTGAATTTAAAGATTTTATTGTTATGTTAATCCTGACGGTCTTATGATCATACATGCAAGGTGTAAACAAAGCTTCAAGGTCAACAATGGCAATAGAACCACATCGTCCTGGTGTCCATCTTGGTGTCCAATTCACTGCTCTGGACTACATCTTGGCGCCCACCTTGGTGTCCGCAGCGGTGGCAGGGCCACACTATCCTGGTGCCCAAACTAAGTGCCCAAAATAGGTGATCAATGATGGCAGAGTCACACAGTCCTGGTACCTAATAGTGGTGTCGAGTGGCGATTAGAGCCGCACAGTCCTGGAATTTTTGAACTTCAGGTCAAATATGGTTGATGTTGAAACTTTGATGACTAGGATGGTGATGTCATCAATTTGGTGATGTGGCATGATGATGTGGATGTCTTCTAGTGGCCGCAAAGCTGCATGATCCTGTGACCCATTTTAAATGCCCTGGTCTTTCAACAGGGTAGAACCCATTGGCTTAGTACACATTAGTGATTCAATTACTATCAAGCTTAAAAAAACTCACCCCGAAGGGTTTTCAAGGACATACCATAGTATTGGATTGGCATAATGGTATGTGAAAACGATTGGTTCATTATATAATATTGCTAGAATGAGCAATGAGAAGTTGGTCCCAAGAGATCTTATTTTGAATGTTCAATTAAGTGGCCTTTCACTTGACATTCCGTCACTTGTGTCTGCTTATAGTATTGGCATGTGTATGCATGGATGTATTAATATATTCAATTTCCAAGGTCGTGGTTTTACTGGATATAAAACGAATTCTATTCTATTGTTACAAGCTAAATTACATTTTATTCTCTTTCCGGTTCAATCCAATTTTCTTCTCAAATTCCACTTCATATTGATCTGAACATTCTCATTATTATCTATCTCCTATATGGAGTCATCACATATAATAACTTTGAAGTGAGTGGTTAATTTAAAAATGCATTAACCGGATACTAAATGGTAGGTGAATGAAATATATTTATCTTGGATTGGGGTCAATATTTTGCTCATACTAAGGTGTGTATATTGCATGTAGATATACCAAACTTATGCTAATTGAAGAAGAAGGAGCATCTCACTAGAGACCAATCGGACTATGAAACATACACACCAAACCAACATTGATCGATAGGTCTTACCAATATTTTGTAAGTAAACTCTAAATTTTAGAATTCCTTATTGTAGCAAGCTCAAATCACATAAGCCCCTTCAAACTTCCAAATATTACGAGAATACCTTGCTCCAAATGGAAATAACATTTTGTTTAGAACAATAACTTTGTGTGTGATCCATATCAATTGTAACTTAGAATATGATATTCCCAACAAGATCCAATACATTTAAGTTGGGGTTGTAATTCACAAGTTATGCTCACTTTATTTGTTTTTAAAACACTTATAGAGGAAAATAAGCTTTGTCCAATGACAATTGAAGTTGCTTTTGCATTCTCCCTTGTTTGGTTTATTGGCTAGTCCATTGGGTTAGCAACTAAGAGATCTTGTGTTCAAGTCTCCGGAGGTCCGTCATATGTCCTCATGGACGCTGCCAATGTGGCATGACGTAAAAATACTATCTATCTATCTATCTATCTTGTTTGACTAATTAGAACAAAAGTTATTGCTATTTCAGCCGAGAACCTGTTTTTGAGCTATTTCAATCATATTTGAAGGTTCGCAAGCTTGGAGGTTTAAGGGTTTGGTTGATAGTGAAAGGTTCAAGGATTGTGAATTTTTAATGAAGGAATATGTTGGTTGCCTTTTAGCAAACTCATTGTTTGCTTTAGACTTAATTAAGGGGCACGCAGCGGAAAGGATGTGGGACAGGCTATTTCAACATATTTGCATATTCATGGAATATTGAGGAGGAGGGGGTTATCTCTTAACAAACAGGCACAAAAGACATATAACCCTCTAAGTCAAGGGGGGTTTCAATATTCTTGTATATTCATGCAATACACCAGAATGTAAACCCAATGACCTCTACACAAGCCAATGTAATGCCTCAAATTTTGCCTCTATTCCGTCCCTTTTACCACGCAAATTTGCCTTCTGGAATTTGCAGAGCGGCATCGCCTACCTTTTCCACAGACTTCACACAGTGTTGTTCGCACAGACTTCTTTGCATAGAGATCCGGAGCTAATCCGTAACTTATCTAGAGCTTTAACCTTTGCCTGAGCTTTGAAGAGAAGGACCTTCATTTCGTCATAAGATAGCTCTCCATTTCGCCCTTTTAAAGCCTTCGGCGAATCGGGTTCTTTCAAATCTCTTCTCCCATCACCAGGTCAGAGCAATATGGGCCTTGATTTGTCGATTTTGCTTCCTGATTTTGGTTTTTGGATCTGTCTTGGACCAGTTTATTTTCGTATTTTGAAGAATAGAGCAATTTTTTCGATTATTTTTTCACGATTGAGCTATGGGTTATCTAAATTTGAGCTTTTGGGATTTTTTATTGACTATAATCTTCATTCCGTAACTCCATTTTTCAAAAAACAGGCTGCATCTTCTGCAATTCTTCTAGTAGACTTGCAAGGAGCTCAGTATGACGAAAAGATAGAGCTAAAAAAAATATATTTATAGCAAAATTTGAGTCTTCTATTCATTACGTTTGATATTTTCCAACTGTCGTATTCTGGCGGGAAAAATTTCTCGGCGGAGCTACCAATCTTGAACATTTATCGGTCGAAAAATTATTTAATACATAACGGCCTTCCATGTCTAATAACTATAGAAGAAAATTGGCCAACTCATTAGCAATGTTATTTTGTATGGATTTGTTGTATAAGGGAATGGCCCAGTAGGCGGCATTCCAACACAAGAAAACTGGCCGATGTCGGAGGCGGAGGCGGAGGCCAGTTTGACTGTGCTAGAATGCCGCCCACTGGGCCATTCACTCAACGTGAAGGCTCTGTAGGATGCATTCAGTCGTTGATCCATGCTATGTGGACGACGCATATTGACTTGTTGCAGAATAGAGAGTAGTGGGCAGAAGAAATTTCGGAATGTGGATCAACATATCAGAATGTAGACCAAGAACTGCGGCATGCAACACCCACAAAAAGAATATCTGCCACGTGTCACGAAGTGATTGGCTATACGGCTGAATGCAGCCTAATAAGTTTTTATATCAGGATGTTTATTGTTTGATCAAAGATTCGTATGGAGTAATGGTTTATCTAGGGTTCAAGCCCTTGGTTGTTAATTTGAATTTACTTTCAATGATTCATATGTATATATTTCTTTCCATACATATTGTTTCAGAGAACCTGCCTTCTGAACCATTGGTAACTTTATGTTATTTCTCAGTACATTTGTATATATATCAGCATATTTGAACCGTGTAGGAACAAAAGGAAATGAACAGTATAACGTGTGGGGTTTAGGTAAATACACCTAGATTACCATTCAAACAATGACATGCAAAGTACATCAATGCATGAGTCGAAGGGAAATATTGAGGTCACTTGAAAAAAAAAAATTATTGACTTATTTTCGCTCTGTTGTGTTATCGCCTCCTCCTTGAGAGATAAGTTTTTATTGCGGGACACCTTCGTTTTACAACCTCTCACCAGACATCACAGAGATCTAGACCATACAATCTGCAAATCAAGGGTTAATATGCCACATCAAATGCGGGGCTGCAAAATGAAGTCTACCCTTCGTTGCCGCCTCCTCCTTAAGAGCAAAAACAGATAAATCCAGCTATCCCTACGATCTACAATGCCTCCTTCAGGGATAGGTTTTTATTGCCACCTCCAGAGATAGGGTTTTCTTATATTTCATTGTTCTTCATTCATTTCTATTTTATTCAAGGAGGGGTTTTCTTCTGATGAAGACAGAGAGTTCTTTCTGTACTGGTCGCATTCAAAATTTGTGCAGGTTGCAGAGCATCAATAAATAATGTTTTAGTTTAGTTTAGAGATTATAGAAACTAAACCATACTCTAGAGGCTAGAGATTAAAAATTAAACCATACAGTTTGGAGGCTAGGGCAGAACCGACATTAATAGCCTATAAATACTCTTCTTTCCATCTTTTTCTCTCTCATCGGCCATTTGCGCCTTGCGACTCTGAGGCCTTGCTTCCATATTCGGCCTCAAGAATAATGCCTGAAGAATGAGCGCCTAAAGAATGACGCAGGGTGACCCTTCCCCTTTTTCGTTTCTTTGTGCTATCTGAAGATTTTCTTAAGAGTTTTGCAGTCATTTAAGCTTTCTCCCTTTCCATACTCGGTTTCTCTCTGTTGCTGCTTTCTTCTGTTTTTGAAACAAGCAAAGTCGTTGGGCTCTCTTACACACTCTAGGGTTGGATTCAGATTTTTGTACTGCGCAGTGGTGGATCGAAGTGGCCAGGTCAAATTAGGGATGTTGTTTCTAGCTCCCCGTATTCATCTTCTGCAAATTCTTGTTGCTGTGATTTTTTTGTAAAGTTTTTAAGTTCCTTGCAGTTTGATGGATCGAAGCGGCAAGGCCATGGGTGGGATGCTGGATCTGGCTCCCCAGCCCAGCCTGCATGAGAAATGCCAGATTTTAGCTCCCCAGGTTGATCCTTTGCTCTTGTTTTTTTTTACTGCTAATAACTTTTTTGTATTTCTGCTTTAGCTTTCTTTGGCCTGGATTCAATGCTTGCCAAGAATGATGGGATGCTGAAGTATTGCCTCTATGCAGGTAATATGCAGGAACAATGTAATCTTAGTTTGTCTGTGTGTTTTTAACCCCTTGTGGTCTGCCGCTCTTGCAATTTATAGTGCCTTACCATCCCCTTCATTTTTTCCTGGAATCATCTTTGGCCTCACATTGGTGTTTTTGCTTGTGATCGTGCCAGTAGATTGATATATCTGTTGCCTCAACTCATCAAGAGCTATGCATCTCAGTGAGTGATTGTCCATTATGCTGGATAGAAGTAATTCAGCAACAAGTAATTTCTTCTCAATACTTGGTACTTGTTTGTAATCGTTATCTCAAAAGCTAAGCAGCATGCCTTATGGAAATGTTTGGGTTCGATTCCCAAAAGGCAACGCTTAGAAAAACAACAATTAGAACAACTGTTTGTGAGAGGGCAGTAACACGAGAACAGACAGAACTCAATGAAAAAATAAAAGAAAAAGAAAGAAAAACTAAAAGAAAAGAAAATTATACCAGGTATAAAGAACGTTATTTATCCTATATATAAAAGAAAAAAAAACAAGAAAATGTTAATGGCATTACTTATTAAGTTACAGACGACAATCATCAACTGTGACCGTTACATATGAGGTGATGGTACTTATCACAATGACAATCATCCTCGTTACTAGCCATTACTAGGTGACCGTTACTTAGGAGGTGATAGTACTTATCACAAGGATAATCATCAATGGTGACCGTTACTTAGGAGGTGATAGTACTTATCAAAAGGATAATGGTGACCGTTACTTATATGGCATAAACTACACCAAAAAACCATTAACAATGTGATGGAGAAACTCATCATGGTTTATGACTTGAAATGGCAATGATTCCAACTTAAAGTATGCCGTATTTTGTTCACTATTTTAATGCAAACACTGTTGGTAGTTAGTCCATGTTCTACGATAAAAAAGTATAACATTTTATTGTAGAAAGCAACCTTAGTTCATATAAAATATGATAGGTAATTCCATTAAAAAATCACTTCAAGTTATACAAACTATTGAAGTTGAATTCGCTAATGGTTTATGGCCTTACTAATCAATACACATACTTAAAATTGAGCAATAAAGCGCTAATATAAACCAAACAAACAATCATAAAGAACTATGATGTTTAACTATGGCAACAAACTAGAATGATAAGTCATACATAAAAACTCCACCACATAACTATTAATGGTTATTCAACACATTAACCCACTTAGTGACATCTCTTTTTTATAATGGTTTTATGTAAAAACTGTTGTAAAAAACTAATAGTGATTGTTTTTTGGGCGCCTTGTGGTACATCAGCCACTCATCTATTAGCATTGTATTTGTTTTGGGGTCCAAATGATATAATTGGATTTTCCCTTTATTTTTCGTAGGTAGTTCGCATGTGTGCGGCTACCCACTGTCCACCATTGTAGAAAATCTGCTGAGATGAATGAGAAGCCTATCTATCAGGCGCTTTGTTGGTTTCATGCGAGTCGCAGTGCAAGAATGTGAGATCGTAGCTCTCGGGTCAGTGCAGGGTTGCACATTGTGAGCTCCGTGCTAGGCTATGTGGTTGATGTAATAGTCTCATTTCCTGTGCAGGTTGGTAGTTTGTAAGTTTCTGGTATGGCTTCGTGATTTGTGGTTGCAGTCTTGCTCTATCAGCTGTGTTGTAGGAGGATCAAGTCTTGTTCCTGCACTCTCAGCCTGGTGTAGGAGAATCAAGTATCGGTGTATTTAAGGATCAGAGAATCATGACTATCAGCTTTTTCAAGCATGATTATTGACTCATTCTTTGTCTTGCTCAATTGTGTTCAGCTAAGGATCTTTGTTTAGTGTTTCTATTATGGTTAGGGTTTTTCCTCGAAAACCCGAAAGGGCGAGTTTTTTTAATCCCGACTATAATGGTTACACTTTCAAAGACACATCATATTGTTCAGCATATTGTATATTGTGTTGTTTAGTGGAGACACCCAGATGGGGCTTTTCTTTTAGTGTTTCTCTTTTGCTTCTTTGGTTTTGAGAATTGAATTTATCTTTGTATCCGCGATAAGAAGATAAAGTAAGATTGGTGGAACCATTGGCAATACTAGCAAAATCTTATGAGTGGTGGCCGTGAGGGTCATGCATGCAGTATTGTCCAATCACTTTTCAACAATACTTGATTGTTGAAGCACTACTAATCAGAATGCAGAGGTCAGAACACTTCCACTGCTACTGTCGGGAGCTCACCATGAGCACAAATGCATGTTAAAAGTGATCATTTGCATATATTCAAAAAATAATATACAGGTGCTCAGTTTAAGCATTAAAAGATGCCATAGATGTTGCATATCTTCAACCTAAACTTGATTAGGAGGAGACAATAAGTATGCCCGAAAAACATGAGACTAGCTTAGGTGTTTGTAACTGGATGTAGAATTAGCTTGCTAAATGGAATTGGGGTTCTTGATTATGTCTCCATTTTAGCCAAAATCATTGCCTCAGCATTTGTATGGATATTACGAATTCGCCCACTTTACTTAACTTATGCAATGGAATCTCGGTCCGACCAGGGGATTTATTTTTGTCACAGCAGGACAAGCGCATGTATTTAAATGAACACGGCATCGTTTCTTAACTAGAATAATGCTATGAATGCACATTTTTTCTGGTTTTATGTGACATAGCTATTAAGCCAAAAATGTTATCTTTTTTGCAGGTGGATGTTATAAACACTCATCATCATCATCATAAAAAGATCTCCCTAAAGTTGTTGATATGGTGCTTTTACCTGATGTGTGAAGTCTTGAATGTAAGGTTGGGATGTGCATATTTATTCATCATCGAAGGACGTTATCTGTGTATGCAGCCTTATTTGGTAAAGGGGTCAATTACAATGCAGTGGCATCGTTCTGGGTTAATTGCATGATGGTAATTCTTTGAGAACTTCGCATTTAAAAGTACCAAGGAAGCTAATATTTTGAAATCACAAGACGGAAGTGTTGGGACAAGTGCCTCTTCACAAGCTGCTGAAAAAGTTCACAATAGTGACAAAGAATTGTCTTTGTGAATGTGCAGCTTGTGTTAAGTAATTTACACATCACACTGAGTTGCCAGACCAAGCACCTGCTTGAAGATGGTTGTAAACCACTTTGTTTATAAAACAACTACCCATTGAATTAAGACCAGTTAATCTCGATATTACTTTTGAATGGTTTTGAAAATTGTCTACTACTTGAATAATTTGAGGAATTTAAGCCCATGCAACGGAGAAAGAATTGAACTGCAAGCTCAATAGGGCCTTCATTTGGACATCTAAATCATCTCCAAGGTAAAGTGCAGAGCCAGAATCCATCTTTTGTAGTGCAAACATTACTTAGTTTTATCTCAGAAAATGCGATTTCAAAGAAAAAATTGAACTTATTCACCATAGTAGAATAGCGTGGATGTTGCACGTCAGACCATTTGTTATGGACAACAGTCCCACGTGTTATTGAATTATCTATCATATGATCTGAATAAAATTTTGAGTGTATACAAAAGGTTGGGAAAGAGAAACCTTCGCAACCGCCGCAATAAGTTTCTTGTAGCTTTTACTGCCACTGGACGTATATCCCTTCACCCCTTTTTTTTAAGGACATCAAACTTTATTCAATATCCCAAGAAAGTACATGTATAATTGCAAAAGCAGGATTAAAATCTTAGCGAGACAAAGATAATCTCTCGAGTGGAAGCAACTTCGCTGTGCAAGAGATGATATACGAAAATTCCTAAAAAATCAAGTGTTTCTTCTTAGAAAGCAAGTTTGTGAACATAGGTATGCCTTTATGAATCTATCTTGTGCCTCATGAAAAACTTGGTCGTGAAGAATTGTTAAGCTCTTGAAGATACACCACCGCAGCCTTTTCCAAAGAGACCACACCAACCAACCTGATGCTAAATGAAAAGCATGCTGCTGCAACCTGTTCCAAGTGAAGGGATACATAGCAAGAAGCATAGATAGCAAGAAGCACCTTTGGCTAGTCAAGGCCACATGAAAGAGGGAGGGCCAACAACAATCATTAGAAGAGTTGCACCAGGCAGTCCTCTCATTTGACGAAGGCAAATGCCAAGGGATGGATGGTATACCAATCGATTTTTTTCAATATTACTGGGAATGGATAAAAGAAAGCATCCTTTTAGCCTACATTAATTTTATACAAGTTGATAACTTGCATGCAAAATCAAATACAAGTTGTATCTCTCTAATTCCTAAGAATAAAGATCACATACCATCGATTGGCGTCCCATCACGCTTTTGTCCGCATTCTACAAAATTATAGCAAAGGCTTGGCCAGAAAAAATAAAGTCTATACTTGCAAAGAATATTTCTACTGTGCAATCAAGTTTTCTTCCTAGAGGAGTATCCTAAATAACGTAGCTGCCGCTTTTGAAGGTTTGTATTGGGCTCGAAAAACAAAATAAGAAGTGGCTTATATCAAGCTAGATTTCACTAAGACGTATGATAGTATCAGATGGAGCTTCTTGGATAAAATGTTGTTAAAGCTGGGATGTGGTGAAGTCTTCACAAATAATATCAAGAAATTAATGTACTCTGCATGTGCATCAGTTTTAATCCACGGGGAATCCTCCTCTATTTTTGAAATTAGAGAAGGCATCAGGCAAGGATGCCCACTAACACCATTTCTATTCAATATTGCTGCAGAAGCATTTTCACAACTATTTCATCAAGCCTTATAAAAGAAGGCTTAATAGAAGGACTACAGATGTGGGATGGCTCACAGCAAGTCTGCAATCAATATGCAGACAACTCTTTCATATTCTTACTAGCAGAGGAAAATAATTTAAAGAGTGCAAGTCAACTACTCCATACATTCTCCTTTGCATCAGGGCGCTTCATTAACTAGAAGAAATTCTCTGCGCAGTGGACGGGGGAAGATCCACACCCTAACTGTCTTCGACGTCTCCCATGGAAAATAATTCCAGAAGGGGAGTGCTCCAAGCTTCTAGAAATCCCGGTAGGATTCAATGTTTTTTTTTTTTTTTGAAGAATATAGGAATATATTAAACCACTAGAATGTGATCAAGTACAATGATAAGTGTGGTGCTAAGAAATGAAATGCCCATCATGATTCACAATCTGTAGGAATGTCGACCAAATTTCCCGCTTAACTGTGCCAGACAAGCTTGAGACTTGGTAAGCCTGCCACAACTTATGCCTCAAGATCGGAACCAACGAAAAGGGCTAAGCACCGCGATGCGGAAGACCTTCGGCTCTCCGTCTTTTCCAAATCAACCACGGAAGCCAAGCTCACGCATAAATGGAGCGCTTCTTTGCTTGGCCAGTGACCAACCGCTAGGAAAGACTCCCATGAGAAAGCATTTGCCGCGGTGAAGACCAAAGAGGGCTCTCACCGGGACCAAGCTGCCCCTACCTCGTGCATAGGACAAAGCGTTGCTCAATGGTCTCTCGGCGCCTCCCACATAGAGGGCATGTTTCGCTACACGAGGCTTGAACTTGTGTTTCGGACATTCACCACGAGGCTCACGATTGCAAGATCTGCCATAAAAAGGTGCGGATTTTAGGAGGAGGCAATGTATTCCACGCCCACTTCCACATGGCGGGCCACTTACTCCTGGAAGCTTAAGTGACCACTTATCCAGAAGGCGGCAATGTGTCTGGCGCTAGAAGCCCATAAGCCGATGCTACAAAGCGAGATGCATCAAGTCCACTATCGACTTCAAACGCGATTGACTTGAGAAGACAAGCTCGCAATGGAATAGCATTCGCATTCGGCCCAAGTCCGAATGTCGCCAGCCGAAGGCCAAATCGATCCATAAAAACTCCCACGGCACCGGATGACCCTCCCAATACCGATCCGCGGATGGATGTTAACCCTGCGGCAATCCATGGCTGATGCACAGGTGTAGGGAAGAGGCCAAGGAGATCACGAATCAAGGGTACCCAAAGAAAGGGCGATGAGGCTACCATACACTGCTAGGGTCCAATGAAAAGAGAACCTTGACCACCTTCCGGGCCTTGAGGAGACCTTTAAGAAAAGGCGAAGCATGAGGGAATGGCCGCAAATCCTCAAAAGCGAGCCCACGGCATGGTAGGCGGAATTGGCGGCTTCCTAAACACAATAGAGTGGAAGCTGGCCAACAGAGCCAATCACAGGGATTGTTGCTCCGCAACAAGCTGCCGGATGAATTTCGACACTGACAACCGTGTGCAAGGACACATCAAGCATACCTAAGCCCCCGCCTTTACGGGGCGCACACACTTCCACCATGCGACCTTCAGCGTAGCCCCTCCTCATTTCCTCCCCAAACAAAATTGCGAATGGTGTCATCCAACTCCTTAACCACACTTTTAGGCAAGTATGCGAGGGAGGTGCGTAAACATGAGTGCTTCTGAGCTAGCGACTTGGCTACCGAATCCTACCAGCCATGGTGAGTTTACTTCCCTCCACCCGGTTCGGATCTTTGCTTAAGATTACGTAATGTCTCATAAATTGCCCTAGCATTAATGTCCAAGCCAAATGGTATGCCTAACGGTTTGGCGGTACGTGTGGTGTGGCGGTGTAAGAGCCCGAAGCCCGGCTCAACCCGCGGAGGAGGTTCCTCCGGTACCCACATGGCCGAGCACGCCGACCCGGTTAAGCAAGCACCACGAAGCTAAAAAAAAGGCATCAAAATATTCTTGGCTGCGGAGATTGGACTCATCTGCATGAAGAAAGAGGAATGTATCATCCGCAAATGTTCATACAACTAAGATTTGGGATGAGATGATACTTAGTCGCAAAAGTCGCCAAACTTATCACTAGCGGGAAGGATTGTAGTAGCAAAGCATGTGTTGTGCAACACACATATATATGTATCATAAACTACGCTAGCTCTCCCAAATAAGGCACACGAGATGGAAGTAACGATTAGGAATTTTGTGCGGGAGGGAATGAAGAAGGAGCTTTTGTTAAAATTGCACGGTGGAAGCGTGAGAAGAAGGAAAAAAAAAAGGAGGAGGTACATGCATGATTGACATAGGCTTATAGAGCAAAATACTTGTGGCAAAATTTATATGGAACACCTTGGAGGGAAAGGTGAACTCACCAAGTCTACAACTCATATCTATTCCTGCAGGCACAATAAAGTAGCAGACAAGTTGTCCTGGTCGCTCTTCAATGGTTTAAGAACAAGCACTAATGACTCCCCTTTTCTTAAAGGTTTATTGATGGCATGGAAAATAGTGGAAAGACTATTCACATTAAACAACAATGCGTTGGTGTAACGGTCCTGGCCTCTATGGTCTAGTATACGTAATTGTGCATGCTACGTCATGAGTTGCATACGTACATGAGGCATGCATGCATCATGCATATAAGCAAGGGTTTGCTTCTTTGGCAATGGGTTTACAAACGGGAATTTTTGCAAGAGAAGGTTTTTGAAGCTTTATGGAGCTGAGGAGGCCAGAGGAGGAGTGCACTAGAGGGATTAGCTGAAGGCGCCATAACCTAGTACTGCATCAATCTTCTTATCAGGTGGGGTTTCAGTATATTTGAGATTTCATAGACTGCGGATTGAGTTTAAACATGATGTCGAGGATGACTTTGGGGTTACAAAGTAATCAAAGGTGATTAACGATCTGGATTGAATAAGCTTTCTAATGTCTGAGTTAGTCAATTAATTAAGCAGTGCTCCTTGAGATTTGGCGAGGTTTAATGGATTTGAATGGAATGCCTGTAGTAAATGATGAAATCAAAGCTGTAGGATTGAATAAAAAATGTGGCTTTTGTCTTAGGAATCTTGGGCTAATTCTATGGGCATGAGGCTGATTTAATTGTCTGCTGTAAGTGTTAAGTAGAAAGGGAAAACTCGAATCGCCTTATGGGAAGATTTGGGTACGGCTAGATCCGGCCAAAATATCATAAAGATGGGTTGAAATTACCCCTAGAAGGAAAGGTTTTGGGGCATGATCAAGAGGCTGCGAGAGAGGCCAAAGCATCAAAAAGCAAGGAAAGCGGTCGTAGTGAGTATGTAGGATCGTTTTGGATTTTGGAATGGCTGATTTGCCATTAGCTTCTCGGATCAGCCAAAGCGAGTGCTAGAAAAGGGGCTCTTTGTTGGGTTCTGAGTTACAAGGTGTTGAGGTTTTGCCTTTTTATCATCTTCTATGCTTTTGTATTCAATTGTTATTAGTATTAACTTAGTTCCTGGTCTTGTAACAAAAGAAGAAGTTAGGAAGGCTTGGAAGAGGTGTCGAGATGCATAACCTTGGCTTAGTGCCTTTAATCGATGTATGAGGACATGATTGTATCTTATGAGGCTTGGGGTTGGTGTGTTTTAGTAGGAAGACGATTATGAATCAAAGGAGTTGTATCTTATCTTTAACTAATGGAGATAAATAATTGTAGGTAGCTAGGATAATTGTACAGGCTTACTCCTGAGATGGGGCTAGCCTGGAGATCAGGTGGCAAAGGCTAAATGCAGTTACCGTCGTGAGATCTTAGGGGCTTTTAAGCCAGAAGTGTTCGATTTTGGGATTCTACATTAGTTTTATGTTTCAATTCCTTAGCTATGGAAATTGGGTTTTTAATCGGAATATTAAAAACCGATTATGAGAGGTTGGGCTGCGAGAGCTATATGAGGCATCTGGAGCATCTAGATGAGGCTATGGCGTGGAGCACTGTTATTCTAGGTGTACACTATAAGATTCTAAGTTGCTGCACTATATTTTATCAAAGGCATCATGGCTAATAAATTATCCTCATGGGAGAATGGTCCTGAGGTAAGGTTTGCATTGTGTGGATTGGTAGTATCTTTCCTTGTCATAGCTACATCAACGATAATTAGGCTTATGGCTTCCTCGACGTGTTTGGATTGCGATCATTATCTTCGTCAGTAACCTAGCTACTTGAACTTGGGCAAGTTGGGAAAAAACCTTAGTAGCAATAAGGATCTTTGACATCTTGCCGCGATTATATACATAATCACAAATGCAATTTGAGGTTAATGTCGGACGGGGCATAAGCGAGTCATCCGTATCCATTACCTCCCGGAGGTACGATCCCAACAAGCCCTCTGAGGCCGTGCTCGGTAGCTCATGCAAGGCCCGATGGGGCACAACTAGCAGAGCATCACAGAGGCACTGGATATGCTCTTGGCCGGAGCCGGGCTGGAGGCGTGACTTTCATCCTCAATAAATACGGTGGCGGCCAGCGCCCGGACTCTGTCCTCCGCAGCGGCTCGAATTCATCTCCACATCTCAATGCGGAGGTGGTGTGCACTGTCGCGAATGGAAAGCAATCACCCTGCGCCTTTTCATGGGTAGATGGGTGCGGGGTAGTGGTGTGGGCCCCTCGTGAGCATGGGATTAACTCGGTTGTCGATAATTTGCCACCTTGACATGTGCCGGGGCCCTGCATCCCAAAGCTTGGCCATGAAGCAAGCATCAGAAATCTTTGCTTCAAGGCGTAGCGTTCCTTCGGTGTATGCCTTTGGTCCACATCGTATTGCCTGCACATTCCATAGCGAACCCGGGCTTGCTTGTCTTTCCAGCGGGCTTTGAGTCGATGCGGGCCCATCGCCCTTTGCCAAAGCAAAGGTTAGGCGGTCGGGCTTCATCCATAGCCACCACCTTACGGAAGTAAATAATGTGATGTTCAGTAGCGACCCTCGTAATGGAAGGAAGCCTGTCTCCGGGGCAAGATCGATATGGGACCGTGGATTTCACTCCCGGTGCGGGGCCAAGAAGGCCTTACGTACACTGCTCTAGATCGTTCCAAGTGGTGAGGAATATCATCGGCCCCACTTACGCCCCATATAGGAGGATCGATTCAACCAAGGCCCGAACAAGTGTGCTGGTGACCCCATGCATCTGACTACGCCTTTGTATTTGTTGTTTTGCATTGCATCTGGGGGCTTTCCGGACTGCGGTGACCGAATCGATGGATGCATCCCGGTGTGTGGTAGTAGAAAACTCAATGCCCAAATACTTATAAAGGCCGAGCCACCTCCACTACACCTGGTAAGTGAATGAGGGAAGGCGTGGGTGCGAGGATGATGGGACCAGTGACACCCTTGTCTTGCCAAGTTAACTCTCATGTCGGTGAATTGGCGAAAGTGTCCAAAGCATCCGGTGGCGTTGCATGTCCTCAGGGTATATGCGGCAGGTCAACATCATCGGCATATATGAGTTGCGGATTATGTGGTGCATCAAGCGACCCCCTCCCGTGCTCAGCTAGCCATTCTTCTAGC
Source organism: Isoetes taiwanensis (assembly GCA_021234155.1). NCBI lineage: Eukaryota > Viridiplantae > Streptophyta > Lycopodiopsida > Isoetales > Isoetaceae > Isoetes > Isoetes taiwanensis. Next base: position 23,405,169 of record JAJEKV010000006.1, read on the forward strand.
TGGTCAATGTACAAGCCGAAGAAGCGGGGGGATAGAGGGCAATACGGCGCACCCCAATGCTACTAACTGCTTGGGCTCCCAAACCCGGTGTGAGGCGGCCGGGAGCAAGCCTCATTATGATGCGTATATAGCATTCTAATCGTTAATGATACCGTTGTTAGACAATTCCAACAATAAACATATTTACACAAGCAAATCATGTCTACTCTTGCAGCATCGACCTCTGGTGCTCTTGGAAGTTGCATATATATGGACGTTAAGGCCATGTAAAACCCAAGCCAGGACACACGTTTACTAGTATATGTCTAATATGGAAAGAATTTTTGGGTTGCCCCTAGGGGCAAACCCTCGTTATAATGGGTATGTGGGCACATCCGGTATATCTTGGGAATATGCCTAGCACATACTAGTATTTGCTAAAAGCGGCTGGTGCACTGTAAAGTGGTCGGTCATCCAGCCCATTCCTTCCAGCGTGGCTATGGCGCACCTTGTTTATTTTTTTATGCCCTGTTTTTTCTCTAAGTTTTTGCTGCTCATCCTCACGGTTTTGCCGTTCATCGCCATAGCCACTCTTTGGAGCTTCTTTCGGTAGTATGAAACAGCGGCGGCAATTTTCAAGTGCGGTCGGCCATTCCTAGGCTCTTACCAGCGGTTAGAGTATAGTTGCGCTATGGATTGAGCAAGAAGTTCTGACCCTTTGAAAAGGGATTACGCCTCAATCCGGTGGTGATTTGTTTGGTCTTTTTGTCTTTATAGAGGCTTAAGCTTTAGTCTTGTTTATCATTTTTGTTCTTGCTTTCCTCGTCCCCTGTTTGAGTTTGTGTCATTGAAAGTTTAGCGCCGGTTTGTTTCTTTGTCTAAGAGCAAGGGGTCGTTGAGTTAATGCGGCTCAGATTCTATGTTTCTTCAGTCTCTAGCGATTAATAGGGGCTATGGCTTTGAAGGCGGTGATGGCGAGTTAAGCCAAGCTGAAGAAACTATTAGGCGGTCTAGATAAGCGCATCTGCGGTTTGTTCTAAGTTTGCCCATGCGAGAGATTGTATGTGGGTCGATTCTGACCTAGAGTCGACCATGATTTCTTTTCTTCTTTGGTTCTTGTGTATTCTTTTCGGGGATTTTTGCGGGGGATAGCGCATCTGCGGTTTGTTCTAAGTTTGCCCATGAGAGATTCTATGTGGGGTCCGATTCTGACCTAGAATCAACCATGATTTCTTTTCTTCTTTGGTTCTTGTGTATTCTTTCGGGGATTTTGGTACAGAGAAGCGATGCCTTAAGCGACAAAAGCGAAAGATTCAAGACTAAAAACGGTAAGATGCTTTGACTTTATAGAAGTGATGCGATTTTTTCTGGTTTCCTAGATGAAAAGATGAAGCTGGACCTTGGCGGGGCTCGAAATTTTTTATGGATTGTAGATTTAATCTTGCGAAAATCCGAAAGTAGATGTAAAATTATCTTTCGATGATGATGAGTGCATTAGGGATTGTGCCATTGTGCTCAAATCGAGAAAGGCGATTAAAGCGAGGGAACGAAGTCGATCTTTGATTTTGTTGATATCTTGATATTGCTAATTGCTAAAGGGCATTTTGAAGGTTAGCAATGGAAATTGTTTGCCGTACCTTAAATTGGAAGGAAAGAATCTTCAACAAATCCATGCGAATCGCCAAACAATCCATTGTTAATATTATTTACCTCGAGAGTCGAGAGGGCGAATTGGAAAAAAAATAAGCTAAAGGGATGCCTGCGGACACGAAACTAGTAGAATCATCGATTTTTTCCATTTCTCAGTTCATACATATTCTTTTATATTTGCCCTCTTGAAATAAACAAAGGTTCTTTGCGGTTGCTAATTCTCACTCAATTTTAGACCCAACTCTATTTTTCGCGACCATTAACGATAATTGAAATTTGAAACTTGGATTAAAAGAGCCTTGGCGGAGCTTGATATTTGAGTCTTTGATACCATGGAGGCTTTCGACCAAGCGTGATGCTTGGTTTTAGCAATCCCAAAGGATCCAATCGAATCACTTCGAACAATGAGAACTAAGCGCCCAATGTGTTTCACGAGCCTGTGTTTTTCACGGTAGCGGGCCACAGCTTTCGAACCCTTGCTAGCATGGCACCGGTGGCAAGTAGTCGATGGGCGGTGATTATGAAGCTTCGAAACTAGCGGCCTGGCGCATCAATCCGGTGGCTAAGCCACGAAGGTGCTCAGCCTATATTAGGGATGCTTACACTTTTACTTAATGGTATTTAAAAGTATATCCATTTTATTTCAATGGTTATTTAACCCCATACGGTTTTTCCAAACCATTTACCCATTGCTATTTTCCTTACATTATTTTCATAATGTACCAAGGCATTATTTCTCGAGAACCATGTTTGAAATAGGCTTAGGAATACTATCCTAATTGCTCCTACAATGGTCCATTGTGTTTCAGAACTAGAATAATATTTTAGGGATCACGAATGAAATTCTTGTTCACTTCACCCTCAGGTCACGGAGGGCAACCCTCCATGCGCAGCACCTTGTTTCTTTTCTTTAATTTTTAACCCATATTGAACCATAGGTCGATTCCAACCCCTCTTTCTTTCGGCAGCTCTATTGGTGCCACAGTTTTAATGCGCAAAGCCTCAAATCAAGAATAATTTTTCCAAATAAGCAAAGTATGTTTTATATGAAGTTCGGGGGATCTAGTATAGTGAGGGATCTACTGCATCTCTATTATTTGGATCATTATTGACTTTCAAGCAAAATTGCTTAATTGAAGCAAAAATAGCTTCAATTAAAAAAGAAGAGGGGGAGCTTCTCATCCACATCCTTGTGGAACTATTTTAGTTGAATAGAATAGAATAGGCTTTTCTCCCCACGTGAGACCAATTGGCTTATCGGACCCAAAAAGAGAGCGCGGACATATTATTGCCCGGGTAAAAAACCCGACCGAAAGGTATTCGAGGGAAAAAATGTGGCGATAATAAGAGTCTTTGTCAAAGCTGTATAAGTATACATATGAGACAAAACCAAATCAAGTCATGCGAGAGAATAAATTACTAATCGCATATTTCTTATTAGCCAGTATGACTTTAGCTAAACTTGCTCGATATTAATCCCAAAACTTTATGTGGTTTAGCTAAACTCTACATATTTTTCCTCTCATACTTTCTAGCGTTTAGCTAAACTACCCCAAATATCATCCCAAAAATTTCTATGGTGTGGCCAACAGAAAATATTAAGCGAAATTACTATACTTTTTTTTCAATTGTTTCCACTTATTTTAGTCATTTTCTTTGTGAAAACATTCTAAAATAGTGCTAATTAACAAAGTCTAGGATTCAAATTAATTCATAATTCTAGAAACTAAACTACTAGTCATATGATGTTAGCTAAACTAGCCCGAAATTCATTCTAAAAGTTTCTATGGTTTGGCTAAACAATACAAAATTTTACTCTTTTACTTTCTAGCGTTTGGCTAAAAAGCTCCAAGGTTGATGCAGTCCCAAAAAAAAGTTAAGCTAAAATTATTATTTTATTCCCAACTTTTTCCATTTACTTTAGCCAATTTTTTTTGAAAATGTGCTAAAAAATTGCCAAATAGCTAAGTTTAGCCCTTAAATTATTCCATGAAGTCATGCGTGTGTCCGGGGACAAAGTTGGTCCCTCGGATCCATTAACCCATATTGAACCATAGGTCGATTCCAACCCCTCTTTCTTTCGGCAGCTCTATTGGTGCCACAGTTTTAATGCGCAAAGCCTCAAATATATAACCAAGAATAATTTTTCCAAATAAGCAAAGTATGTTTTATATGAAGTTCAGGGGATCTAGTATCATGAGGGATCTCTGCATCTCTATTGACTGGATCATTATTGACTATCCAAGCAAAATTGCTTAATTGAAGCAAAATAGCTTCAATTAAAAAAAGAAGAGGGGGGAGCTTCTCATCCACATCCTTGTGGAACTATATTAATTGAATAGAATAGAATAGGCTTTTCTCCCCCACAGAGACCAATTGGTTTATCAGACCCAAAAGAGAGAGCGCAGCAGACATATTATTGCCCGGGTTAAAAAAACCCCGGCCCAAAAGGTATTCGAGGGAAAAAATGTGGCAGTAATAAGAGTGCTATCAAACTGTACAAGTATACATATGAGACAAAACCAAATCAAGTCATGCGTGTGTCCGGGGACAAAGTTGGTCCCTCGGATCCATGACCTCCTGGAGGTATGATCCCAGCATCCAGACTGAAACTGCGCTGAGTATCACGTGTAGCGGTTGGCCAGGCCTGACCAACTCAGGATAGCGCGCCCGGATTTGGCCATATGCCGGACATCCCTATAGGATATGGCATTCATCTTCAACGACCCCTATTTGACACCATCTCCCTGTTTCATGCGGAAATGATGCACACCTGTGCGAATTGCGGCAATGAGTTTGCACTTTTTCATAGCCAGATGGGTATGTAGGTAAGACTGTGGGTCCCGTTCCAATGAAGAATTCACATGTCACTGGTAATGTGTTGTCTTGACCTGTTCAAGAGTGTCGGCATCGAGCTTCTTTGAGGAAGCAAGCATTAAGATATGTCTCTCAAGTTGTGGCGATCCGCCTCCTGCTTAACTGATTATGCACCTGTGCTCTTGGATATTCCATTTGGCGAGCCATTGAGGTCGCGTTTTCTTCCAACAGGCCTTGAGGCGTTGAGCATCGTCCATAACCACCTTCTACAAGTAGACGATGTGTGATCCAAGGCTGCCCTCTAAAGAGGCTGTTTCCTGTAGCATGACCTATATGGGAACGTGGGCTTCACCTCAGCACTCGAGCCAAGAAGGCTTTTTGTTAATGAGATTCTCATTCAAATCCTTATCAGACTCTCTAGTGTAATGGGAGAGTCTGATAATTAATTTATCACTCCTAGGAGTGATAACTAGTTATCAATACTCGGAGATAATTAATAATCAGCCTGATAAGGTGGTTATCGGTCTTCCCCTCAGCCGATAACAAAAAATGGGTGACCTGGCCGCATGCGTCCTCGGCCCGGATATTTGGCACATAAGTTCGGCCCGGCCTTTGGCTTTGTGAACCTCGGCCTTATGTGCCAAATATCTGGCCTCGGACGTATAGCCTCGGTCACGCATTTTTGGTTATCAGCCTCGGCCAGACCGATAACCTTACCTTCTGGAACTAATACAATCGTTACCTTCTGGAACTAATACAATCGTGTTTTATAGCGAGAACAAGGGTATTTCACAATGAATAAAAATAGAAGGATATCTCACAATTACACAAAAGATACTATAAAGGGATTTTAAAATGTTTCCCAAAAACACTTTTGTGTAAAAAATTAAATCATATGTTGTGTGTTGGTTGAGATTTTTTTTCAGGTTGAGTTTTAGGCTTAGTTCAGGCTTCCCAATTCCAGACAATATCTTTAAGACCTAAAGACAAGCTCTTGAAGAAAGCTGTGTAGTCCACATTATCTCCTCCAAGTTTTCGAAACTTCACAATTAACAAAGATGGTGCTACTTCAAAAATCTCTGTTGCTAAAGAAAGCTGCCCCTTCTTTCCTGCCTTAGATCCAAGCAACCTGAGCTTAAGTTTCTGCTTGTAGACTGTAAATCCAAAGGGGCTTCACAGTTTCTTCAATTCTAGTTATAATGTCTGGAACTGGAGAAAAGGATGTAAACATGGCCTCCTGTTTTCTGGGTTCTTCATGGTGCTCCTCAAACAGGCCAGAAAGATCTAAACCTGGAGACATGGACAGAAATTCGAATGCATTAATCTTAACAACAGGCCTGTATTCTGTCACAAGATGTTCTTGATTGAAAACATCCTCCACATCTTGAAGATGGAAAGATTCTTGCTGACAGAAAACTTTAGAAGGAACATAACCCTGTTTAAACCAAGGATCTTCCAAAATCTGATCTACGGTTACCCTTAATGCCGGATCAGGCTGCAAAATTTTCCGAATAAGACTGCAGGCTTCAGAGCTAAACCACTTAGGAAACTTAAATTCAGCTCTGAAGATTTTTCTGTACAGATCCACAATACTTTGCTCATCAAAAGGCATATAGCCGGCCATGAAAACAAAAAGAATGACGCCACAAGACCATAGATCGGCCTTGGCTCCGTCATATCCCCTGTTCTGCAAAACCTCCGGCGCTACATAATTAGGGCTTCCGCATGGAGTATGCAGCAAACCGTCTGCCCTATATTGCTGAGGCAATGCACTGAGCCCAAAATCAGAAATCTTTAAGTTCCCCTTTGAATCCAAGAGTAGGTTTTCAGGCTTCAAATCCCTATGAAAAACAGAGCGACTATGGCAAAACTGCACCGCGTCAATAAGCTGCTGGAAATATTTTCTTGCCGTTTCTTCTGATAGCTTTCTGTGCTCCACTATTTTATCAAAAAGCTCGCCCCCGGCCACATACTCCATAACCAGGTAAATCTTGTTCCTGCTTGCAAGAACCTCATGGAGATGGACGATGTTAGGATGCCGGACTAATCTCATTGTAGAAATTTCTCGCTTGATCTGATCTATTATCTTCTGTTGAATTGTCTGATCAACCATGTTGTGGTGAAGAAGTTTTTCTTTGTCGACCACTTTGATGGCTACAAAATCTCCTGTTTCTATGTTTTTGCCAAATCTAACCTGTGCAAATGCACCGGTGCCCAGAGTCCGGCCAAGCTCATACTTCCCAACTCGGGTTTGGAGATCGGGAGTTTTTTTGGAGTCCAACAACATATTCGAGCTTACAAGAGAGGAGCTATGGCGCCGGACTATTAATAGGGCAGAGGAGGATGGATCTGAACCGCAGGGCTGGAATTGGACGGTTGGAGATGGGCTGAAACTTTCCTTTGGATATTCGAGGAAATTTTGCTTTCGTGCCTTCGAGACTAATAAGCCTTCATTTTTTTATTCATAAAACTTTGTTCTGGTCACTGCTTAAGACATGTGAACTCATATTCAAGTTTGGATTGTAATGGTCTTATGATGTGGCTTATACGCCAGGTTTAGCTGGTTTAAGCCTTCTTAGAAGACTTCTACTCATGGCATTGCTATACACGCTAAACCATGCTAATCCTTAAGCTACATGAGTTTCTCGTGGACGTTAAAAATATATCTATTTATCTATCTTAAAATCTGATTACCGAAGGTTCTTCCACATACTCATTCGTTCTACAATGGGCACTTTTTCTCCCGTGCTTTAGTCTTGAATCATTTGCTAAAATTCAAGCACGTAGTTTTCCTTGCCACTTCCAAGGTAATTGCAACTGAAGCAACTAAACCGAACAAACCTTGCACAATGTCCAACCCATGTCATTTACCAAAAAAAGCTGGTTTGACAAGAAAGCCTTTCGAAAATAGCACGACTTGGTATTGAGACAAACTCCAAACTCCTTTGCGTTCTTCCTTCGGTACTTCTAGGCAAAACAATTTAATAGATCAGAATTATAAGCCACGAGATAGTCGAAACGAACTGATGGGTTGATTATCTGGAGCTATGAATTAAGGAGGAGTGATGAGTTCTTGAAAGTTGTATTCAATGCAACTGAGGTTAGTTGCTCGGGGGAGTGGCCGATATGATTATGCATTAGGCGAAATCATATAGAGAGACAGTATATTATAGTTGGAAACAAAAAGGCAAAGGCAAGGCAAAGATTCGTTAAAGCACCGTAACTACAATTCTTCAAATATAATTCTTCAAATATATTTTATTTGCCGAGAAACTATCTGTAAGCAAATATTAGAAAGCCATTAGGTACAACAAACAATTATTGACAACTTATATTCTCATTCCTTACAAAACACTAATAAAATAGCCAATTAGATAAGACAAAACATATTATTGACCATTATGTTGTATTTCCTTATGAAGCTCTACCAATTGGCCCCTATATTACAATCAATCACATTTCTTTCACACTAATTAAAGACATTCATCTATGAAACAACATGAATATAATGAACACAGTCCATACTTTCAACTTCTCAAATGCTATCCAAATACCTATAGCTCAAATAATGTTATACTATAAGAATATGGCACCCTATGATTTGTTGTATGGTTGCCTAAATTGAAAAAATTTGTCAGTTAAAGGAAGTATATAATGGAGCTTCTAGTAAGTCACTTGAAAACGTTCACGATGGTCTTATTGCTTAAGAAATAAAATGTCATCGTTGTATCAAGGACCTCATTCTTATCACGCCTTTATTCTTGCAATCGAAAACATAAATGCCAGAATAATCATTTCATCAATCCATCAGATAATAAGCAATGTTTCTATTCTATTCTATCATGCTTTTATTCTCGCAATCGAAAACGTAATTGCGAGAATAATCATTTCATCAATCCATCTTTTGGCAATGTGCTCAACAAATGAATATTGAACACTGTCTCTTTAACAATGTGCTTTTCATGGTTGTCATTTTCTCACATCTCCTAACCTTATTAAATTATTTAGGTCCTTGCACTTCACGTTGTTGGGCTTTCTCGAATCTAGTACATGCATTTGGGTGCAGCCTAATTAAAAGGGTGATCTACACATTCTATGTGAAGCAATTCAAGACATATGAAATACATCTCCCAACACATCCATTTATAGGGAATATATATAGATGATGGATAACATTTCTGGCATGCCAAATGGTTTTTTTCTTTTTTTTCTTTTTTTCTTTTTTTTTGATGACAATCTATTATGGAGGAAGATTTTAGGTTTTAGATTTTATTACATAATGTTCTTCCATATAGGCCAATATCCAGGGCTAGGTTATTGGTGGTTCTGTAGTGGGCATCTTTTCTCCAGTGCTTTGGTGGCTGCAGCGTGCGTGGTTCAATTGGTTGCTAAAATTCTAGCACATACTTTCCATACTTCGGATTAATTGCAACTGAAGCAACTATACCAAACAACCTTGCATTACATCAAGCAGGCCCAACTGCATTGAAGACAAAAGAAATTATTCTGGGACAAAACTCGCATGCTACATGCAATACGCATCATCTTGATATGATGTGAAAAAACCTGAAAAACAAAAAATGGAATACATGGGAAGCACCCGTTAACTGTTAGGGAAAAATCAAATACGCATGTTCACCATGGGCGAGCAATCGCCTAGTAATAGAAGATAATCCCCGCAAATCAAAAGCACCCATGGGACGTTAGTACCAGAAACAAAACATCTATAAATATATAGAACTACTAGTCAAAAGCACGTTTGATTACTTTTTACAGAAATTACATGTTTTTTATTGCCCCTGTAATTTGTAATTTGAAGCTCCCTATATCAATGTTCACTTAAACATATGAAAACTTTAGAATTAAGCAGGAATGTTACATATTTGAATCAGTACGTTGTTGAAAGAGTGGCAAGTACAAAATTCATTAGTGCTCCTAGCTCACGTGTAGTAGATTAAGGCGGGGATAGAGTAGTTGCATCATGGAAGTTGCTTAGGCTTAGAATTAGTGGAAGCTATACATATAGAGGCGCGTCCTTGAAGCAACTTGCAAAAAGAAGAGCAGCAATGTCACATGTTGGCCTTTTTACCACAACATTTTACATGGCTAATTTCTAGTTCAAGTTCTTGGTCTTGTTTTAAAAAGTGTATAGCAGTGCCCAAGTGATTCTATTATACATCTCTTGCCCACTTGCCAAAAAATCCACCATCTAGATAACACCTTGCAAGATGTCTAAGTTTTTGAACATCATGCATCTAGATAGGCTATACGTCAATGCGGGATGAAACTCTAATCTAATCCAACCTCCTTACATAGATGTCGAATTAAAGATTAGACAAATTAGGTTAGACGGTGCACTGCTATTGCAACCAAAAATCACAGTAGGCTATGAAAATCACCATAATAAAGACAATCGACACGGCGAGAACATCCACAAGGGTGGTGTGCTGATGCAGTTGAAAGACCATGCGTTGCCTCCAAATGCGTTCTCACATAAAATAAGAATAAAAAAGGGATCCTTAGATTTTGTTTCATTCAGCAAATTGGAGACATCGGTGGAAGATTAAAATCATAGCATGCAAAATATAACAAGCATATGCTTATTAGTATGGACTACAAAATACTTAATTTACTATAGCCATTCACGTAACCTTCTACTTTACAAACTGTGACATAACTTCTAAGGTATCACAAATCCTTTGTAAAGCCACCAGACCTTTGAAGAATCAAAGTGACCAGATCTCTCAATAGATTTTGGATTGTGATCACTCCGATCCTTAAGATAAACCAACTTGAGCATGCTTTCACTATCACTTTCACTATGTCCCGTGAGTTTCTCTTTTGCAAGAAACCTTCAACTTGCATCCATGATAGATTGAAGGAAGGTACAGTAAAATCCTATCATGCAACTCCTGGAAAACACTTTCATTTGTGCCTGGGCCTGTGCTATTAGGCGCAGCTAAGCATTTATTTTAGACCTAAGAAAAGCAACTGAGGAACCAGGCACCTTCTTTCAGGCCAGTCCGACATCTGGTTTTTCTCTTCTCAATCTTTAATTGCTAACTCTGCTTAGCAATCCAAAGTTTCAGGCTAGGAGATGCATCTAGACCAAAGAGTTATAACAGATGCTGATATCAGCCATGCTCCCAAAATAATCAAAAGCAAGCTCGCCTTGCCATGCTGGGCATATGTTGTAATCATTGTACACCTTAGGTCCATCCGGTGTCTATTGTACAAGGAAGCTAGTTAAAACAATTATATTGTCATATATACATTTCAAGCTAACAAAGTCTCTAGTTTCACACCCTGCAGTCCAAAATTAATGAAAGCCATTGTGCTAAACCCTGCATCATCAAACATTTTTGTTTCGTTGGAGACCTAATGAACACCAAAAACTAGTGTGGAAAGGAACTAAAATCATTGCTGCAGGTGTGGCAAATCTGGTTTTTCTTCTCACCTTCTTGGTAACGAAGCAATAAGTGAATATACAATCTGGATTAGGTTTGGTGAATGCTATACCATTAAAAAGACTAGCAAATCCAGTATGTGCTGCCATTTTAATAACAGTTCCTGCATGTACCATAGAACTGTTTGTCAAGCATTTCTGGAGAAGCCAAAACCCATTTATGCCATGACTCTTTTCCAAATAAGCAAGACCAAACTGCTTACTAAAATAAACCTCCAACTTTCCAGTGTGCTTAATTTGTCTTTGCAGGATCAGAGAAATGCTTGATGGAATAGAGGGATAAAACATATGTTTTGCGCATCATTGGTCAGGTTGTGTCAACCGAAGTTGGAGGAATTGAACCTCCAAATTTTACCTGTCATGTCAGTGAATCAATAGATTTAAAACCTGATAATATAGAATGTACATGCAGGTATAAAGAAATGCATCTAAGGGAAGAATATATGCTATTTAAATTTCAGAAGCTAAGAATGTCTAAGCTAGGAATGGTCAGCAACTCCAATCAGGAACTACAAAACAAACAATAAAGAGCCTGCATACTTGCTATCATCTGACATTTTCCATATTTGTTCCCAGGATGGATTCCTTGGACGAGCAGGATAACCTACAAGCCTTTTGCATGAATACAGAGATTGCTCCCCACTGTTGCTCGATTTTTGTTGAGTTTGAAAGAGATACTTTTGAGGCAATACTGAATACCACATCTGAAATTGTCGAACAATATGAAAAAATGTTATAATTGGTAAGAGCTCCAGCAGAATTGTGCTACGAACCATAAGCATCCTTGACGAAGCCTAGATGCTAGAGGCAAAAGACAAAAGATTGTTATAAAGCTCTGGTCAGAAAACTTAAATGGAGAGCCTGTAAAAATCATACTACAAATATATCCAACTGACAACTGTTGCTTGGGCAGAATTAGGTTTGAACCCTGTGCAAAAAGCAAGGACTATAACCGCATTCAGAAGGACTGAAAAACATCTAAAAACGAACATTACCCAGAGCAAATGCCATCTTACTGCAAGAGCTTGTCTCTGACAACTGGCTTAAGATCTTCGGCCCCAGCACCATCGACATCGAGAGGAAAAGTCGCCATTCCGGCATGTGGAACGCGGGCAAGCATTCTCCCCAACGCGCCAATACACGCTGGAATTTCCCTTAATTTTCTGTGACCGTCGATTAAATCTAACGATGGAAAGTACATCCACGTGGAAAAAAGTCCTAGTTGGCAGCAACGTGGACACTCTAGAATTGTTATGCTTCAAAGCAAGGTCTCTCATAATTGAATGCCAACATAAATGAACAAATTCGCACATAGACTCCATCACAATTCTCACTCTAAATAGAAACACACACATGTTGTACTATATGTTGAACAAACTCGCAGATAGAATCCATTGCAATTTCCATTATGGAAGCATAGGAATGTATACATATCATACAGACCAATTAAGACTCACTATAAAATGAATGAACATGACAAGGTACTTTTGATATGGAAGGAGCAGAGAAGACACAAAGGAAAGGCTAAAGTGGTGGCTTTTGTTTTGTCTCATCCCCTAGAATACACCATCCCATTTTAAAAGCTAGGTATAATTAGAAGCAAATTAAATAATCTGATATGCCCTTTAAAATCATGGGACTGGAAAAGCCAACAGCACGACGATAGAAACAAATTCCGACCCCTATGCAATGACTTCTACTTCATAAAAGAAATATCGTATGAATAAGAAGGCAATTTTATCACTTCTCTAAAGTCAACATTACTGGCATTGCATGGATTGGGCAAATAGCAACTTGGAGTTTAAAGAATTAAGACAACATAAAAGACACATGCAAAATCAAAAGATACGGATCATATATACATCTAATATCACTTGAAAAACATTGTTTAAGACTCTCAAAATCTTTAGCTACTGAATTTGCACTGAACTTTTTCCAGCCATACTCGCTGAGGCTTCTGACATGCATGGTGATTGCAGAAGCATGGTGATTGCAGGCAAAAATACTCTGCTCTATCTTGTAGTTTCAACACCTATTTCAATCTGTATTGAGTGGCCAACATTCAAAGCATGATTTTGGCAAGTAGAGATGCGAGAGGATAACAAAAGATAGAAGAGAGATATGGCACTGATTTGTTTCCTGAGAAAATGCAATGGACAACCCAACCTTCTATAATGGATGACATCTCAAAGTGCAAGGATATAAACATACCTGTGACCAGTTCAATGGCTCAAAACGATCCACAGCATTTGCATGTATGAAATAAGAACTTGAAAGCCCTAAACTATTAATCATCTTTATTGCAACATAAATAAACCATACCTCAGCAATCAAAAGATAAGATCTTCACTGGCATATAAAAGATAAGTTCTTCACGTTCTTGCCAAACAAGAAGATCATTGAATTTGTATGTCATCTAGGTCACACAAGCTGGAAATAACTCTGGAAAATAACTATCATCTGCAGACCATGCCAATGTCAGATTCAGTTTCTCTTGCCCATTGAACAATAAACTTCAATATATCTTGACAGCAGAACTGAATTGCAGATCCTCCTCCTTGTCATTAACTGGCTAGAGGAAGAATATGAGCAATTATACCAGCATTTAAAAGATAAGATCTTCACAAGCATATAAAAAGTAAGTTCTTCGTGTTCTTGCCAACATGAAGATCATTTTTACAGGTCATCTAGGTCACACAAACTTGAAAATAACTATCATCTGCGGACCACATCCAATGATGGATTCATCTTTTGGCTCTCTGAATAGTCTATAACTGACTAAGCTCCATTGGGAAAAATATTCTCATTTCCTTGCGGATTCTGCTTCAGAGCCACAAATTGCCAGGGGAAGAACACTTTGTTTCCCTGCCCATTGAACAATAAAGCTTCAATATAACTTTGACAGCCGAATTGAATTGCAAATCCTGGAGGTCACCCAGAATAGAAGTAATGATAAATCAAGTTCAACAAATGCACAAGCCGCAGAATTTGACCAGATGATTTAGCCATAGCAATGTAGAATGAATCAAAGCGATATGTGCTGGTACTGATGTATTGATCTAATTAACATAAAGAGGCTTGCAACCAAATATCCTAAAGCTTGCCTCCTTCAGGCCAGAATAACCCTGCGGATTTGCTCAGATAGGAATATGTACACAAAAAACTCTGTGGATTTGATCAGATAAGTAGCAGGCAGCCGGCAAAGGCATGAGTAGCGGGCTCCATATGGCTGATCAGCTTCACGAAAAACATATTATAGTCTGTGGATAAAATGAAGTCGAAACTAGATTGGCACAGACAGCGGGCTTCTCAAATTCTAAACTGCTCCACTGCCACAAAATACCAGGCCAGATAATAAAGCCAGAAAAAACTATACAGGAAGCAACAAATGCTGCAAAAGGCCCAACCGGCAAGCAACTGAAGGCCACAATCCAGAGAACTGCAGAATACAATTACCTGAATCACGCTGCCAACAAATCGGTATACACAAGGATTTCGTTCAAACCCTAGAAACGGCTCTGAGCAAACGACACACAAAAATACCCAAACGGATTTGATAAAAAAGAAAGCAGCCGGGAAGAACACACAGGGTTGTTTTTTGCTATACAAACTGCCATTCCGGCATGCGGAACGCGGGCAAGCATTCTCCCCAACGCGCCAATACACGCTGGAATTTCCTTTAATTTTCTGTGAACGATGGAAAGTACATCCACGTGGAAAAAAGTCCTAGTTGGCAGCAACGTGGACACTCTAGAATTGCTTCAAAGTGTCCACTTGCGTTTGTGCAAACGTGCTAAAAAACCTGAAGGTGGAAAAAGAAAAAAATAGCATCACCCAGTGTGTGGAAAAGATATATAACATTACCCCGTGGGTGGAAAATAACTAGTAGTTATAATATAAAAATGTGAGATTAAGGTGAATAACGTAGCTAATGCAGCTCCATGTAGAACATTGATGGCCGCGGTCATACATCTGCTCATAGGAGTCTATTTAGACAAGCACAACGATTTACATATAGAGGAATTGGATTTTCCTTGGTGGCTTTCCCTTTCTTCTTTTTGTTAACCCATTCCAAGGTAGTGAGGTCATCAAGATGCATGAAGAATTCAAAATCCAAAATAAAATCCTCGGTCATAGTTACCATTGTTCTCTTGATCACGTCTGTCTCCCCATCATCTACCACATCCAAGTAAGTAGACATTTGGTGCACGAGAGAAGCTGCAGCAGCACTCAAAGGGGTACCCAAAGAAGTTTCGACCCCAATCCTCAGCCTTGGTTTCTGTGGAGCTTTAAAATTCAAGCCAAGAACTATGGATTTTGTTAGCAATGTGGCGGTGTGGATGGAGATTTGGGACACTAGAGCTGCCCTCAAACCCGCCACAATAGAGAAGTTGTCACGGAGCCCCAACTTGCATGTCTCAAATTCCATAAGCCTCACGGTGGCCCATTCATTTCTGGTCCCTTGAGAATCCAGGACCATAATTGTGTCTTATGTACCTCTCATCTTGGGGCTATTTTTTCTCTTTCATTGCCTCCCATTCCATCTCCTCAGAGCTACATACCTCTCAAACATAAGGCCTTAAAGTGTTCTCTTTCTCCTCCCCATCTTCAATATTCCGAGCATAGCCTGGCCAAAGACCCATACTTCGAACTTTGCATCTCTTTAAAACCACGACAGATTTAACTTATACTTATATTCTCGGATTAAGGGCTCAGCGCAAGCATAATGGGATAAATAGCCCTTCCCTTCTTTTCTCGCTTGGTAGCGATTTAACCTCTTTTTCCCTTCAATGGAGCACCACCACTGTACATGCAATCCGTGCTCCTTTGCCAAGTCGATCTTCGCGAGCCTTTGCTTTTTAACCGAAGACCAAACACAACCTTGAAATAAACAAACATGCCTATTTTTCTTATTATTTTGTAATAATACTCTTGCGTTCCCAGTTTCATCGATCTCTAATCCTCCTGCCGAGTAGCAAAGAACGCCACCTGGCATCTGAGGAGGTGCTCCACGCGGTGGGCTTTCCATATCGGTCCATTTTGCTTCTTTGATCTCTCTCAAAAGACCGCTTTGAATAGCAAACGGCCGGGCCGCTCCAGTTGTTTTCTAAGGCTGGCTCTCATTTAGCGACAAAAGTTCCTTCCCCGAGATGGCTCGGTTGACCCCGCTCCCTGCGGTTGTGGATTGCCGTAAACACCATAAAATTGGCGTAAACACCATGCGCCGAAACACCAATGGCTGGCCATAAACAACATCCTCGGGCCCTCCCATGTTGGTGGCCGTAAACACCATGCCTCGGGCGCCAAACACCATGCCTCGGCGAAAAACATCATGCCTTCCGCGAGTAAACACCATGCCAGGGCGTAAACACCATGTCTCCGGCCGTAAACACCATGCTTGTGGCAAGAAACCCATGTCCTCAGGGCCGAGTTGCAATTCAATGTTTTAGATATTGTGTTCCCAATGTTCTTAGCATTATAAGTTATCAATTCCAATTGAGATTTATGATTAATAATTGGTTGCAATCGGGGATCTTGTGAATTGCAACTCAATGTTTTAGATATTATGTTCCAATTACATGTCTCAAGATGTAAACCCCGAACTCCATGTTGGGTTTGCAAATTTGGCATTCACAATATTTATCTACACTATGTCAATGGGATGGCTCTATAACATTTGTATCCCAATGGCCGAAAAGATTTTAGCCCATGACCGTAAAACACCATGGCCGTAAATACCGTGTATTGTCAAACACCTACCACATTGGCATGGCGAGAAAAACCATACCCACACCGGCGGTTGCTCACGCTGGGGAATGCAATCCCGTTTGAATTTGGAGGGTACAATCATAACCTCGAATTTAATGCACTGGCAACCTCAAAGCTAACCCCACCCAGGGTAGGATCTTTGGCCCAAAAGTGCCTTCAAAACATCGGTGGTGTTTCGTCAAAAAATCGGTGTTTACGGACAAAAACCGCCGGTTTTAGTTCGCCGCGGTTGAAGATGGCCGGAATGCATGGATCCTGGGCCGCCCCGGCATCGATGCAAACGCATGGACCGCTGGATGGGCATGCATTGGGTGTTCGACGGGCGTTGAAACACCGGAGAGGCAAAATGTCCGTAAACACCGGATCGGGACTCGATTCTGCCCAAAATGGTTGTGTTAATTTGTTCATCTATTTATTGATTTAGTGCACCTGCCAAACTGTCAAACTGAGAACTGTCAAACTTGAGAACTGTCAAACTGTTATTGGAAATGCTTTGCTTTGTAAACCCAGGTGGCGCCGCCCTCCACCTTTGAGGCATATGTAGTATGTAATGACCATTAGTTATCTAAGCACGAAGTCACACTTTGCATTTTTTTTTCTTGCTCTATATTCTGTGCCTGATTTGATTCTCTGTTGCGAAAATTATGAGCAATCTGTTGCAAAATGTGGGCAAGACACTACACTAATCTTGTAAAGCACTAATGTTGTAAAGCGCAAGATCTAGCTAACTGGAAAGCATCTATTTGATTACATTGTGACAAATCTGATCAGGTAAAGATCATGCTTAATTCTTTTTATGCATCTTTGTTTATTTAGTTTGTTGATGATCACGAGAGTTCCTTTTGCTATTTAAAGTTAAAGTACTTCTTTTTATTTCGCAGATATAAAACTTGAAGGTAGTACAAGATAGTGAGGTTGTTAGTGGTTCAAATTAGAGGCAGAAATCTAGATTTTCAGCCCATACGTTTGGAGTCACCCAAATGGAATAGAGCAAATGCAGTAAAAATCATGTTTGATACTTCTGGCACCTTGGATCAGGAAACATTTAGAAGAAGAGAATGTCCATGGAGAGACAATGAGGAAATGGAAAATGAAGACAACAGAATTGATGCTTCATTATCAGATGTGCAGCAAACCTTACACTGGAAGATCCAATTTCAAAATCAGAGGTGTTGCCATGAAAGAAACATTGCAAATCAAAATAACATGATGGAAAGCTGGGCACGTATGAGGTGTTGCCATGAAAGGAACATCGCAAATCAAAATAACATGATGGAAAGCTAGCCACATATGAGAGTCTCTGGAGGATGATATTGATGAAAATTTTAATACAACCTTTATGATGGACTCCTGATCCAATTAGGTTAAGTAGACCTACACCACCACCGTTGATACCTTGGTGTGCATTTTAAAAAATGAGGCAGTAAGAAGAGTGACTAGTTCTACTCAGCAATTGCGAGAAGTATTTCAATTTGATGGTTGTGGCCGGAAAAAGGGCTCCTTCGTTTTGTCAATGCAAACATTGAGGATGTTTGGATTGGTGATACTATAAAGGCCGGCTGAGACCCTATGGAGACAAATAAATGAAGAGTTTGAATTGGACATTCCAAATTCAGAGGATTGGAAAGCTTTTAGTGGTCGCATATTCTTGTGTTGGGATGGAAACGATCGTACTGTAGCATGGACTGAAGCCTGGATGGAAGAGACTATAGAGGCTGGGCATGTGGAGCATATATATCCACAACCCTTTGAAATTATTTGCAACGTTCCTATTGAAATTCATTGTGCTAAAAATTTTCAAATATCAGTAGAGTTGAATGGTAAAATAGAACGGAAAATTATTTTCTTATTGGCAAGCATTTTTCTCTGATCTTCAGCCTGATTTTTCTCTGATTTTTCCCCTTGTGCTGCAGTGGCCAATTGGGTTTCAATCTTCTCTTGGAATATGCATTTTAGAAATTTGAGATCCGCAATATGCCCCTATTTGGATTTGATATAGCCAGACCCAGTGTTACAAACCTCTCGGCAAACCATAGCCAAATCCAGGTGTCCGCAAAACCGTCTAGCAATAAGTGTTCATTTAACCTTAAAACCACGTGTCAGTTAAATGTTATGTTCATTTAACTCTAAAACCACGTGTCGCTTAAATCTTATTATAGATTGTAGCATAAGAATTAAATAAAATCTGAACAAAATAAAACCCAATTACATATGTAGGGATAAGATTGTATAATTAAAAAGAAGATTAGATACTTGAAGGAAATACCATAGGAAGATATGCCAAGGATTAATTTGAAAGTAGATAGCATATTTATATCGCGGACATAAATATCACGGACATGTATATGCCTATAGAAACCTCATATGGAACATTCTTCTTGCGCCAAACTATAAAAAACCCTCTAAACCATCCCCAAAAAAACCCTCCAAAAATCTGCACTCGTCTAAAACCATATGCCAGAGCATTATATTTGGAACCCTAAACTTTGAGATATAATGCTAGTCAAAAAGAGAAATTTTGCCGGAGATTTCAAAGCAGCGGAATATTATTAGAGAATTACCTAAAATAGATATGTCATGAGCAAGTGAATCATTACTATGAAGAAAGTTAGAGAATATGTACCAAATATGTAAGTTACAGAATATGTGGCGCCAGCTAAATTTAGAGGTCTACTCATAGCCAGTCTTCATCCGCAAGCATTCTAGCTTTGTGATAGAGAAAGTAGAGTGACAAATCGATTCAGGCAGTACACTGGTTCATTCTCCTTCAAAAATATGTGAAAGCCTGCAGTCAAGTGCAGTTACACTTAGTTGCATTTCCATTTAGACACAACAGACTCAAAAGTTTAAGACCAAAAAAAAAAGAGTACCTTTAGAACCTCCGGCAATGCAAATCGATTGCACATATAAGCGTTTTTCAGGCGCAGAAGGATTTTGCATGTATTAAAAATAGTAGAAGATAACGTAAGCTTAGAATCTTGACAGCACAACAAAATAGAAATTGGGTCGTCGGATTTTGTTGGCGTGTATTTGTGGTGGTGACACGTGGCATTCCCCTACAGCGCAGAATGGAAGCAGTGTTGTTTACGTACCCGTATTTTACGTTTACGTACGTCCCGTACCTTCCTCACAGTACTATACGTACTATACCTATAAGTTGACAGGTCAAATTGAGCTCTTGTTTTACTAATACCGTATTTAACGTATTAATACATAAAGTACGTATGATACGTACTTTATAAAAAAAAAAGTGCAAATGACATTAGACCTATAAAATGGATAAAATTATTCATTAGAATGAGAATGAGAATGATTTTTTATCGTCCACTGAGGCCAATCGGCCTATGGGACGATATTATTATATGTTATTATTATAGAATAGCGAAATTATAGAATTGTGGCTTTTAAAAAAAAAAGGAAAATCCACATCCTCGTAGGAAAACCAAAAACCCCAAAACTTCCCTCCTCTCACCTTTTACCCTAGCCGTCGGATTCGAGCCCCAAGAGGTCTGTCATCAGCTTCGAAGAGCCAAGAGCCAAGAGGTCTGTCATCAGCATTTGAATGCAGCTTCGAATGCAACAATCAGCAACTACTTACATTTGTTTGTCTCTGTGTGCAGATTGCAAGTGGAGATAACTATTCTTACATCAGCTTTGCTCTTGCTTCCTGTGTGTTTTTGCTTGAACCGTCCTCATTCCTTGCAGTTGTTAATAAAAAATTGCTTTGCTTTTGCATCTGTGTTTAAATCGTCCTCTATTAAATTTATTATTCTGTGTTCTATCCATTTTTTACATTGCAGATGTATGGAGATTTGAACCTAGCTCACAGCTAGCCGAAGCAGGAAGCAGCAAGCTCAATGCCCCTAAATACAAAATCACCTATTGTATTTCAGGTCTTTCCTTTCTTTATTCTTGTAATTCATTTAGATCTGAAAGTATACAACTTTTATGTGTCTGATTTTATGCATTCTTGGCTTGGTTTGCATCCACGATCTTCTGTTGTGCTCTTTGCACATCATCCTTCTATTTGGTTTTGAGTATATATGTGTGATTTATAGCAGTATTTAAATAGAATAGAGGCCCTTCATCACAAAGACCTTCTACAAGCCGAATAGGTAGGCGAAGACGAAGAAGAATTTCTACTCATAGTAGACGTGTGACACGATCAATCTCAGCGGCGGGTTTACCAAGTGAAGATGAGCTTGACATGATTGAAGAAGAAGAGGTTGGGAGTGAGGATGAGCTTATGGAAGAAGAGCATTCTTGGAAATCATCATCAGAAACAGAGTCTGATGATGAAGAGGACGAAGAAGAAGGGTGATTATTCGTGGATTTCATCATTTATAAAATATTGTTGTTGTAAAACTCTTTATGGTTTTTATTTTGTGGTTGAAGTAAAACTAGAATTATGAGGAGATATAACTCTTAAATAGACATGTTTCGATTTTAGAGCTTTGAGAAATACTTAATTTTCTAAAGTAATATATTTTGGTTCAATTATTTAAAACTTGAAGTTCTTCATATTAGTTGTTATTGCAACTATTTTAAATGCAATACAAGAATTTATAGTTTTAAAAAATTACACGAAGTATTTAACGTACTATACGTAAAGTACGTATTTTACGTATTTAATAAGTATTTTATAATTCTAAAAAACGTATTTAAAGTACTTTTTAAATGAGAGGTATGCTTACGGTATTAATACGTTAAGTACGTATAATACCCGTACCATACTTAACGTACCTGACAACACTGAATGGAAGTCGGCTCGGCCCATTCCGAGCAACCGACTGCGCAGGTTTTTTTGTTAGGGTTCTTCGAGCTTAGAATTTTATGGCCGCCACAATTTTTAGAGTTCTTTGGATTTTGATGCAGGGTTCCGGCCAGCTCTTTACAAGATGTTCCGGCAGGTGTTCTGGCCAGCTCCTTGAGCTCTTTTCGCAGATGGCATAGTGATAAGTCCGATTCGGTTGTATTTCCTAGTGCCATTTCCGCACCGATTTGCAAGCTTGCTTTGCGTAATCCGGCAGGGAGTCTGTGAAGGTAACTAAATCGTTTATTTTTAATGCTTTAATCCTTCACATGGAACATGGAAGAAAGCAAGTGGGGGGTAGAAACTCAGCCAGAACTCTGCTCATGAAAGTTTTTGCCAAAACTCTACTCAGAAATGCCTCTCAAACTTGAAAATCTTGCTGAAATTCCTCCGTTTTCTTCTCAAATCTTGCTGAAATCCCTCGTTTTTTTCTCAAATCTCTCTGTTCATGCTGGACTCTGCTCCAAAATCCCTCCTCAAGATCCTGGACAACTCTCCATTTTCTATTTTGTACAGGAATGGAGGTTGCCAGTCGCGGGATCCCACCTGCAAAACCGAAAATGGAGTCCCAACCTCCATTCCCCTATACAATATGATATAGATTACGATATGCCCAATATGTCCCAATATCTCCCAAGGTATGCCTAATATCCTTTAAGATATGCAATTGCAAGGAAGCCTCAGATGTTGCATTTCTGTTGTCCCATGACGAACCCCTTTCAATTGCTTCCATGTCCAACCTCTGAACATGGTAGTTTCTAACATCCAGGACAGTAGATCCCAATCCAAAACCATTTGATTGCTCCTCTAAAGATGAATGACTTGCTCTATTAGATCTATACATCTCCAGGCTCAATCCTTTGGTGGCATGCTTTCCGCAACTAAGACAAAAACGTGGCCTGCAATAAAGATAGAGAAATTTAAATACCGATTGTGACATCATTAAGAAATGCCAGATTTTGGACACATAACACGCTTTACACGTACAAGATATTGTAGGATTCCAACATTCTGTAGGCATGATTACCTGCACATCTAAGAAACTTAAAATATATAAAAGAGAAAGAGATGGTATTATAGATGTTGCGTCTGGGCGTTTGGTCTAGTGGTAACACACTAGTTCCTTAGCAATGTGGTCTCAAGTTCGAGACCGCCCAGAATCGCACTCGGTACTGTTGGGGGTCAAATCCTAACAGACGCAATGTAAGGTGGTTGGGGGCAGGGCCCAACCGAGTAATGTAGTGTGGTGTGTGGTCACATGTCCAGTTGGATGCTGCCTAGTGGCGTGACGTTAAAATACTATCTATCTATCTATTAAATTTTTGCACCATCTATCCTTTGTTTCTATCTGCATGATGCTTTAGAAAAAGGATTCCTCAAAGCCTCTTCATTTGAACTTGAGCAAAAGGGAATGCCGTCTAAAACCATGTACCAGAGCATTATATTTGGAACCCTAGATTTTTAGTTATAATTTCTTGTTTAAATTCGTTTTTTCCGGTTTACAGAAAACCTTTTTGGATTTTTTTTTAAGATATTTCCATAAGGTTTTGGATTTCTTAGATGCCCGAAAAAAAATCCGATTTTTAAAAATCACAGAAAATTATCTGCTATTATTTGGCGTTTTCGGATTTCATGGCTTGGTTATCCCTCTGCAGGTTTCACGGATTTCTTATCCTGAATCATCCTTTGAATGCCTGCCACGATCGCTACGATTGGGGTTTCTGGGATTGCATTCCTTTCTTCGCTGGCTCCACGTTAGGTTGGAATTCGTCTGTGGAAGACAATTTTCTGGCCTCCCTACATATTGAGATATTGTCTGTTGTTGCTCCGGAACACAGAGCTAGGCGATCACAGCGGCAACTCTTGCTAGATTAAATCTGCCATACCTCTTGGAGAAGCATGAATACTTTCGCCATTCATCAATCAGGTAAGGAACGGTTCTTGTCTAGGTAGTTAATAGTCTAGGTTAGGGCTTTGGCAATGGTTGCAACGAGCGTTGAAGCAATTTTGAAGGTTTATATCTGCGATGGACAACCCAAAAATTTAATTATTTTTTAACTGCATGATTTGGAGGTTGATCTGGGCCGATTTGTATGATTTTTCTATCTTTTCTTATTCCAGCTATCTGGAGCAACAGATGCCATATTACAGCTTGGAACACCTCATCAGAAGATCTTACTCTTCCTGTTCTTTGATCATTTGAGATAGAGGTTGAAATTTCGCTTTTTTGGCTACAGAAGGATGCGTAGCATCTTGGTATACATGCCACGATTCCAAAATTGGTTCATTTTCTAGCTATTGACTTCAATCTAGGTACAGATTTATGCTACATTAGTTAATTTTGCATTGCTTTGATAGATGGGTTAGTTGGACGAAGTTGCCATTACAATACAAGCCTGTCAAAGTTTTATCTTCTGTTATAACTGGTTTGCGGATTATATTTGCTTAGTTTTTTAGGTTGATGAAGCTTGAGCTTTGCCATCAGGACCATAACTTTGACAGAGATTTGCAGTCTCTGCTTTAGGACTGCATATTTATGCATTTGCAGTTCCATTACGGACAAAGAATATGATTGCATTTAATTTTAATAGGAGCCTGCATGTTCTGAAGGCTTTTTCTACTCAATCCACAAGAAACTTTCTTCATCTATACCTTATTTGCATATTCCCGCAATATGTTATTCTTGATTCTTGAGTAACTGTCGTTGCTGCACTCCAAGGAAACAACATTAAGTGCTTATATTTTTTGGTTGGAGCACAAGGTTCCGAGTTTTCTTTCATAAGGTATGTTGTGAATACTTTCTGGCATGTGCAATGTATTGTCCCCGCTTTCAGGTTTGGCAGTATCAGGCATATAGAGAGATGTCATAAGCATGAGTTTTGGAAAGATTTGCATAATAGAATGGAGTTATAATGCCTTTATAAGTCTACTCTACTTTTCATGCCTACAGTAGAGCTTACATCCATTCTTCACTCATTAAATTTTGTAGATATAATTTGCTCCACTTTAGAAAACCAAGCATCTCAAGCTTTGTTTGAGTGATTTTGCAAGGTTGAAACATGTTAGAGATTCGTGATTTGTTGTTATTAATGGCGTGATACGAATTGTTTCTTAGATGCAATAAAAGCTTATGTTTTCACTATGGTTTAAGCGTACAACTGACATGCTAAGTATCTGACATGCTAAGTATCAAAGAGGAGGTTTAGTGGCATCTGGCTCTTTGAAAAAGCCGGCTCTCCTCTTTATTCTTTATGTGCAATGCAGCATTTTTTAGATGTCTCTGACATATTCAACGTCTTCTACAGTGTGTCCTTGCAGTTGCATGGAATACGAAACATATGAAATGGACCCAAGGGAAGCTGTATCCAAAACTGATAACTGCAAGGAATACGGAATATATAAAATGAACCCAAGGGAAGCTGTATCTAAAATTGATAATTCTTACTCGAAGAATATTTGTTGATGTATATATTTTGTGGTTTACAATTTGTTGGCCGGGATAGAGTTAAGAGGAGCATTATAAAAGTTGCATGAAGGCCCTCAAGACTCAAAAAGGCAAGTTCATTGTTGCATTTTCTTTAAGCTCTTTTGATGTTTGAAGGTGTCTGATTGCCTACAAGGATTTGATTTTAATGCAACATTTTTTAGATGTCTATGACATATTTAACATCTTCTATAGTGTGTCCTTGCAGTTGCATGGAATATGGAATATATGAAATGGACCCAAGGGAAGCTGTATCCAAAACTGATAACTGCAAGGAATACTGAATATATGAAATGGACCCAAGGGAAGCTGTATCCAAAATTGATAATTTTTACTCGAAGAATATCTGTTGATGTACATATTTTGTGGCTTACAATTTGTTGGCATCATTTCTTATTTGTGTATAAGAATTTCTAATAGTGATGAAAATCCACCCTTGCAATTATTATCGTTGTTAAGAGGAGCATTATAAAAGTTGCATGAAGGCCCTCAAGACTCAAAAAGGCAAGTTCATTGGCCATCTAAAATTGTTCATTCAGAACTTAAACGGGCAAGCTCACTTTTGCATGTGCTACAAGTGTAGAGGCATCAAACAATGAAAGCCAAGCAAAGACTTGAATGTGGTCGTTAAAGGTACAATTTTTCATTTTGGCTTTCTATAGTTCCTTACATAATAATTTCTTAAAGCTTTGCCTTAGCATTATATTGTAGATTAAAAAATAAGGCTTCTTCACCAACTACATGACAACAAATAGTTCAAAGAGCAATTATCATGGTTGTCTGGTATATTATTTGTTAGTCTTGCAGATTTGGGATCGGATCGGATCGGATCGTTTTTATCGTCCACGGAGACCAATCGGCCTATGGGACCCAATACAAAAAGCGCAGCAGTCACATTACTGCCCGGAGCATATGGTAAATTGGATGTTGACCACGTAAAGTTGCATGTATCTCAAAAGAAGTCACATATTTAGCATACTGAATTGAGATAGCAAGCTTCATCTTGATATTGTCAAGCTTCATCAATCTAAAAAACTAAGCAAATATAATCCACAAACCAGTTATAACAGGCCAGACTCTGGGTTCGTAGGATACGAGGGATGGGTAGGAGAAGAGGATCGCAGGCAAGGGTCAAGGGTGGCGTGAGCAGGTCAGGCAACCCCAAGCTACGGCGGTGGTCAGCTCAG
The DNA here is from genome assembly GCA_021234155.1 of Isoetes taiwanensis. NCBI lineage: Eukaryota > Viridiplantae > Streptophyta > Lycopodiopsida > Isoetales > Isoetaceae > Isoetes > Isoetes taiwanensis. The sequence continues at coordinate 23,431,334 of JAJEKV010000006.1, forward strand.
AGGTCCGGCGCTATGGTGGCCAAGTGCTCCCAATAAAACACGAAAAGGGAAAGTGACGAAAAAGAGACACCTAACTTAAATTTGAAAACCTTTCTTTTCCATATAAATTTTTTTTATACGGCATCTTTATACGCGTCTGCATATACAGTTGCTGCGCTTCTCGAGTTTTTTGGGTTTAAAATCAAATTTTAGGGCGACAAAAGAAGAGGATCTCTTCCAAGAACAAGTGACCTCTTTCTGCTAAAAACTCAACATGGTCTCACATTTTCCTCCTACATGTCTCTTCCTAAGTGGTTCATCTTTTTTTTTCTTAATTTTTTTTTTTTTTTTGAAGTCAAGATCTTTCACACCTAGGCTCATCTTTCACACACCTAGGCTACTTGGCTTACCTAGGAAGTTAGAAAGTTTTTCTGCATTAGCTCTCCTTACGAACTACTCGAACAACTAAATAGGGCATGGCCAGTGCTATAATTCCATCTACTGGGATCATGGCTCTGATACCATTGTGACGCTCCCCGAACCTATACAATGCTCCCATCATATAAATACGGGAAATTCCCTCCCATAGCAACTCAATCACCAAGGAAAGGGTGGCCCATCCATCACCCATACAAACAACAACATAATACTAACACAACATATAAAATACATCATAAATGGGTTAACACTTTGAAAAAGAAAAAGCCCAAGGGATGGGTGTTACATTGTTTACAAAGAAATGGCAGCATAAATGGTTGAAGAGGGTAATTTTAGTTTGAAGGGAATCCAGGAGCAAACGGTAGAAACTCTTAGCAAAAGGCACCCTGAAGTGGCTCTTCAACTATGACTCCAATCAATGTCCAACTTAATTCAAGTTCTTGAAGTACCTCAACTCTCTTAGTGAAACATAAATAAGTTGAATTTTGACTCAAAGATTAGGTAAAAAGCTCAACGCTTTTCCACTAAAAAGCATGACTACAGATACATCGAAAAGAAAATGAATTTACCAAAGGAAAAGCAGGCCTCTTCATGAAAAATAACCGAGGTCTAAAGCAAGAGCTTAGGACAAAAGAGGAAAAGGTGCCCGTAACCTTTTCTTTCTAAACCATTGTGGAAGCTCAAGGATGCTGCAAAAGGACAGGTTTAAAAGCTGATGGGTAAGCATTGCTGCATGAAAAATGTCTCCTGCCAGTATAGAAATCTAAAAACAATGCCGTATATTAGAATATTTATTAGAATATATATTAGAATATTGATTATTTAAGTACTTGTGCACAGACCTCTTCTGCAGACATAGAATTGAGGGCATTACCTTGAAGAAATCGAATGTGGTGTTAGGACCAAGATCTAAAAGTGAATCTGCACATAGAAAGGGACAATTATATCAATAATACAAAGAAGATATGGATCTAAACAAATGTTCACATCCAGTACGAAAAATGCAAATCCTTTTACACAAAATTCAATCCCACTAACACATCCTCCAATGTTCTACGAATATTTAACTGCAGGAGGCATTATACACTATGCATTAATATTTGAAGCAGCGGAAGTGAGAAGAATGATTTTGCACAGTTTCAAACTTATGTTAGAACCTTGAGCACAATGTCACGCATGTTGCACGCCATGGTAAAACAGGTCTTAAGAATTCTGAAGCATTACAAAATTGCAAAAATTTCAAAGTTCTAAATGGATCATCTGTTAATGCAGGAATCCTTCAAACGAATCTAATTCAGAATAGCAGAATCTTCTCTAGGTCTAATGTTACAGCAGACATACAAAGCCCCAAATTCAAGACTCACCTTATGGAGCTGAAAGTCAACAAAATGGGCTAGCATAATCTGTTACCCTGTAGAACCTCTTGCTTTATTTTGTGAGCATTATACCAATCAATAAGGATGAACCCCAACTGTGAAGAATCAGGATTGCAACACTCTTCAATTTATCAAAGCCAGATGCCTAGCTCTAGCCAACTTAAGAAGGTAGCAGACCTCTTCCTGGACTTGTACCTCTAATCTCAGACTTGGTATCAAAACCAAGTCTGAAAATATGTTGAGAATCAAGACCATTTATCGCTTCCAGGCCTTCTGTAAATTAAATATGTTGAGAATCAAAACCATTTATCGCTTCCAGGCCTTCTGCCATAGCCATCTGCTCCTGCTTCTCGCCGGAATTGGTCCCATGTGGAAGTGGTGGGGCTCTTCTGGGTTTTTACAGAAGTTACCATTTTTGCCTTGGTTAGAACTTAATCCTGATGCCGGAAAACAAATCACCATTGTACTCGCCTCGCCGCTCGACGTGATGCATAACGTGCCCTGCTATGGACTATCTGCGATCAAACAATAGGTTAATGCAACAGTATTCTTATCTTTATGGGTTATTGTTGTGAGGTTGAATGCCAGCCGTGGATGTGCAGCATATCCTGGGTATAATGCCAGATCGGCGGTCACTATCTTTTTGGACAAAAAATCTCCTGCAACTTCCTAAGGTTGTAGCGCAGGAAAAAAAAAAACCATGGCTTCTTAAAGCAGGAACTCAAACATCGAATCAATGCTGCAAAATAGACACCGGAATGTTGCCGGAATGCCTCCTGTCGGAATGCCTGCTGCTACGCAACCCTGGGCTGGAGGATTCGAACCTCCAGGGCCGAACGCCCTCACCAGAACCCATCCGTTTAATACATTCTCCCACAACCCATCAAGTATCTGCCACAACTCCTCGGATTTCAGGTCAGGAAAATGGTGCGCTACAGCAGACGCCGAAGACCAATCGCCCAGAGCCCTGTTCTGTTCAAAGCTAAAGAAAAATCCGCTATTTTTTGCTCCCTTAAGCCCTTATGTGCCGTATTGGACCTGTTCTTCTCAGAAACCATGGCAAATCTGCCCCGCTCTTCTCAGAAAGCATGGCAAATCTTCGAACAGGAGCAGCTATGGACTGCCGGAATGACTCCCCGACCGTCGCATCTCCAGCGGACGATTCTATGGTCTCCAAACCTGCAGCAGAAGCTCTGGTCGACAATCGTGCCCTGCGTTCCAAAACCTTTGCAAAAAAACACTAATTACATCATAAATAACCACTCCAAAATAGAAACTTGCCCCTCACAACCAAGAAGCAGCTCAAACATGCACAAATATACCATTTTTTATACAATACAATACCAAAATCATAGTTTCCACCATTGCGAGAATACCCTCCCCCATAATGTTCTAATTATTTCGTTTGGTATTTGGGGAGGGTATCTCACGCATAGTTTTGTCTAAATTTCGGGGGGTATGTATGCAAAATCGTAGTGAAGAGTGTATATTTTGAGTGATTTGAGCTGCTTCTTGGCCAGTCAAAATAGAAATCCGAAATAGGCTCTGCGATGTGAATATTTTGGGGTCGATTTGCATGGTATGAGGATGGAAGGATAAGAGCACACGCTGCTTTCCTTTTTCAGGGATTTCGGCAGGGCAGGGGCAGGGTTTCAGCAGGGGTTTCGGCAGGCAAGCAGGGGTTTCGGCTTCACAGTGCTTGCTTCAGAGTGCTTGCCCTGGTGTCAGCAGTAATCCGGTTGCCATGATGTGTTTATAGGTAGATCCGGCTGCGATGATGGTTTTTATAGGTAGATTCGGTTGCCAATCCTCATTTGCTGTCACTGCCTGTGGGCGCTCCTCATTTGATGTCACTGCCTCTGGGCGCTGCATTAGAGATCCGGCTGGGTTGGTCGATTCAAAATGCCTTCGGCATAATTGCTGGGTTGCTTAGGGGGTATGGGCGAAATGCATGCCTTTGGTTTTTCTTGTTGAGTTTTGCTTCTTCTGTTTTTCTTCTTCAGTTTTGCTTCTTGAGTTTTTCTTCTGGAGTTTTGCCGGAGTAGACTACCTTTGCGGGAGTAGCCGGATTGGGGCAGCCGACGGCTGCTTGAGGCTTGCTGGTTTAGGCCGATTCTGCTTGAGGTCGATTCTGCAGATTTGTGTTTTGTTAGGAGAATCCGGTTTTGAAGAGGCGGCATAGAGAGTCCGGTCTGCTTGGGCATGGAGAATGAGGATCTGCTTGGGCAGTGCATAGAGAATCCGGTTTGCTCAGATTTGCCGGAGTAGCCGGATTGGGGCAGAGACTGGATGCCTTCACGTTCTTTCTTTTTTTTCCTTCTTCTAACCATGTGCAGCCGGATATGGATTTGCCGGATATGGATATGTGGAGCCGGAGCATGGCGAAGGCCTGCAATTTCTTCGCTGAATCCCATGGCCTTCTGCAATCGATGCCAGCAGAGGCATGGCTTGACCTTGTTTTTTTTTTTTAATCTTCTAACCATGTGCAGCATTTGCACCATTGGAAGTGGCGGGCGTTTTACTGGCCAAAAATGTAATGGCCTTTGATTTGGCACAGGGCACAGAATATTCTAAACATCACTGGTCAAAAATCAAAGATGAGAACGCGATAAGGAATGGAAAATAACGAATTGGGCAAACATAATCACAAAGAGGTGTAAACCTAAGAATACAGAAGCAAAAAACAATAAAACCAATGGTTATCCTATGACATGGCTATGACATGGGCATGACCTGAGAATTAGAACAATATTCCCAACCCTCCAAACAAGGGTTTGCCCCTTTGGACAACCCTTGGGTTTGCCTCACGATTTGATCAAGGGTTCTTCTCAGCTTAGTGCTTTAGGGTCAATCTGATGTGCTAGAAATCTCCAAACTGTCAAGTCTATTCTTTTGTAGCATCTAGGAATTGACAGATGGGCGCTAACAATATCTATAACCTTTATGTTATTGTTATGACCGTTGGAGATCCTGCGGCGTGGAATCCCCAACCATTAGGATTGAGCCACATCACTACATTAAGGGTAACTTTATTTTCAGCCATGACCTACCATATTTGAAACCTATAAGGGCATATTTTAAAGCAACATGTAGTCCAAGTTGACTTAGCAAGGAACAAGCTTAGATGTTGACTTAAACAAGGGACCAACTAAGATGCTTATTGTAGGCCATATTTTAGAGCAGATTACAATGTGCAGACAAGGAAGTGCACGTCCTTGGATGGATGGATGGATGTATATATAAGACATTTTCATTGAAGAATGAGGGAATAGAAAGGCAAATCTGTATGCTTTAGAAGGAAGGAAGGAAGTATATTTTAACGTCCACGGAAAGGCCTGCTCCTGTCAATCCACAAGACCCTTGTTCAAGCTATCCAAATGCTGAAAAAAACCTTCCATCTCTTGGTTCTGATAATAAGTTCTCCAATCTGCCATACACACCTCTACGAAAATGTCTGATTATGAAGAAGGCCCTTCTGCATGCGAAGACCCTTCTTCATATGAAGAAGAACAGCCTTCATCTGAAGACCTTTCATATGCCCAAGAATCTACTGCATATTCAGATCCCCCACAAGATACAACCAACTATACTACTTCATACCGAGATAAAGGAGCTCCACAAGGTAAATCCAGTTCTGATTCTGAGTTTTCTGAAGATGATGGCCCTCAACGTGCTCCTTCTCAACCAAATCATAGATCTGGCTATGGTGGTCATAATCTTGATCCACCCAAAAAAGGTAGATCTAAATCTGTTGATTATGTAAATCCACCTCCTCCTGGCTATCCAGATATTTATAATAGTCCTCAACCTCGAAAAAGTAAGCCTAAATCTCCATATCCTCCAAATTTAGTAACAGCTCCTTTACATTCTGCATATTCTAATCCTTCTGTCAGTCCTCCATATCCTCCTCCTCCTGATTTAAATCCTCCTCCTAAAGCTTTTAAAGACCCTAAGATCCCCAAAGATGGCCTTAAAAGAACAAAATCCTCTAAAGAAGTCTGTGCCAAGGCCGTGAAGAAACATATCGAAGAGCTCTACCATCTTTACTGAATTTTGCATTCTGAGAGAAATGTCTCAGAATTCGAAGCAAAACATGCAAAATATGTTCACCAATATGGATGTATATAAAAGAGGGCGAGCTAGATTTCCTGAAGTGAAAAGATCTCTGCCTAATCTTAACATTGACAGACTGTTGAGTTTGATTGATAAAGATGATAGTGGAGATCTGGATTTTTGGGAGTATTTGTGCCTTCGTTACGTGTTAAAAGCCAAGAAGTCATGTGACCAGTGTGGAGAGATTATATTGGGTGTGGTATTTTCATGTGTTGAGTGCTTTAAAAGAAGAGATGAACCTGGAGTTGATACATATGATCTATGTCTGCTCTGCTTTGATGAGAGGAAATTTCGGCATCCACATAAAGTGTTTCTGGATGAGAGTGTAATCATTGCAAACACTTCACAGGCAAGTTTTCCTTAATTTTATTTTGTAATTTTATTCTTTGTGTTTATTTTTTATTTTTTTAACATTTAAGGGAGGGAACACACAGCGCACTGTGAGGCTTGCCACCCACTTCACCCATCCAGTGGTATTTTTTGCATATTTAGATCTTAAAAATGCTCTTTCTTTTTATTCTTTATTTCTATTTTTATAAAACAACTCTTCACAGGTTGCCCCATCGCCACAACCAAGTGCAACAATACGTGTGGGTTCATTTTTTGGATCCAAAAGTTCCCAACATCGAGGGGGTTATACAACGCCTGTGGTGCCGCCAATAGGATTTCGACGAGGGAGATTTGGACCGCAGCCAATAGGATTTCGACGAGGGAGATTTGGACCGCACCCAAGAGGAGGTGCTACTTTTCAAGGTCACAATGTAACCAATCTCCTAGGTTCAAACTCAGATCAATCTAAAGATCCATCATACTATAATGATCCGTCATCCTATAATGATCCCTCATCCTATGAAGATCCGTCATCATCCTATGATGATCCGTCATCCTATAATGACCCCTCATCCTATGAAGATCCATCATCCTATGATGATCCGTCATTTTATAATGATCCGTCATCTTATGATGATCTTAACTCATCGTCCTTTTGCGATTCCTCATTTGACTCATCATCCTTTTGCGATTACAACTAATATTCAATATAGCGGCAGATCACCTATTAAAAACAAAAGTTCATAGATTTGTTTTTGGCAAAAGTTGATGAAATAAAGCCCTTTACTTATCTTCCCACTTGACTAAAATGTAAAATTTATATGATATGAAAATTCTTGTGCTGGCAAAATATTCTTTGTTGGTATCTAAAGTGCAACCAATATGTAGCAGAATAACAGGGGGTTCCATGGGGATTTGATATGGATATAATTCCTGAAACCATAGACCATATCCCTGAAGCAATTCTAGTACTTGCGAAGTTAAAAGTAAAACAATGCCATCTATTAGAGAACACTTCTTACTTTATTCATCTATGAAGGATTTGGTTGCCCAATACCTGCATCCGCTCGTGAGAAGCATAACAAAGAATCCGTCCAAACACAACATCATGTTGATTTTTTAAGTACTTGTGCATAGACCCCTCTTCTGCAGACATAGAATTTGAAAGCATTATCTTGAAGAGACATAGAATTTGAGAGCATTACCTTGGAGAAACCGAATGCGGGGTTAGGACCAAGATCTGGATGTGAATCTGCACATACAAAGGAGCAATTACGTAATACATAGAAAATATGGATCTAGGCAAATGTTCAACATCCAGTACGAAAAATGCAGATCTCTTTACACAAAATTCACTAACACATCTTCCAACGTTCTAGGAATATTCAACTGTCGGAGGCCGTTATACACAGTGCATGAATATTTAAAGCAGTGGAAGTGAGAAGAATGATTTGTGGACTTTCAAACTTATGTTAGATCCTTGAGCACAATGTCAAGCACGTTACATGCCATGGTAAAACAGGTCTTAAGAAATCTGAAGCATTACAAAATTGCAGAAATTCATAGTTCTAAATGGATCATCTGTTAATGCAGGAAATAATGCTCCAAACGAATCTAATCCAAAATAGCAGAATCTTCTCTAGCTCTAATGTTACAGCAGACATACAAAGCCCCAAATTCAAGACTCACTTTATGGAGCTGAAAGTCAACAAAAGCCCTCCTCCTAATAAATCCTCCTCATATCCTCCTCCTCCTAATATAAATCCTCCTCATAAAGCTTTTAAAGACCCTAAGATTCCCAAAGATGGCCTTAAAAGAACAAAATCCTCTAAAGAAGTCTGTGCCAAGGCCGTGAAGAAACATATAGAAGAGCTCTACCATGTTGCAGCCTTTCATTACAGAGAAATGTCTCAGAATTCGAAGCAAAACATGCAAAATATGTTCACCGGTATGGATGTATATAAAAGAGGGCGAGCTAGATTTCCTGAAGTGAAAAGACCTCTGCCTAATCTTAACGTTGACAGGCTGTTGAGTTTGATTGATAAGTATGAGAGTGGAGATCTAGATTTTTGGGAGTATTTGTGCCTTCGTTACGTGTTAAAAGCCAAGAAGTCATGTGACCAGTGTGGAGAGATTATATTGGGTGTGGTATTTTCATGTGTTGAGTGCTATATGTAGCATAATAACAGGTCGATCGAAAGCCGACCTAATCGCCTTATGGAAATCTATATAAGTTTTTGAATTCCATTTCTTGCTTTTTGATTGTCGACTTGCTCCGAGGCGCTCAAGAACTCCAGGCGCCGGGGAACTCAAAATTCAGAGGCTCAAGATCATCGCGAAGATGCCGCCCAAAGGTCGTGTTGCTCCAAACTTCAGTAGGGCGCGAGAAGATGCTCAAGGTCAAAAGTATTTGTCATCATTACGTGTGTTATTCATTCATTGTTCATTGCTCAGTATTTCTTGTATTTGCTCGTATCTTACGCCTATGCTCGTCTATTATTTTACGTAGCGTTGACTTAAATTTCTATAGCTACCGACACTCTGCCTATCATTTCTTTAGCTGCACATTTCTGCGTGACTTGTATTTGCATCTGCATAATAAATGTCCCTTCACGTGTTAAATTGTCACCTTTCGTGATTAAGCTGTTATGTCTCTAATTTGTAAAGTAGTATGGCCGGTGTGTAGTTGGCACGCTAGCCGGATTAGGTGGTCGGCACACCTTATGAGTGCATGTCTCATGGCGGGGGATACGTATGCCATTCGTGCTTTAGCCTGGTCGGAATTGATGACCACTTTCGAAATCGCTAAAGCGTGTATTGCACCGTCGTTTGCGAGGGAAGAAGAGACAAAAGAATGGCGCTCCTACACCTCCTCCTAAGAAAGCAAGAGGCTCGGAAGATACTCCGGTGAGCTCCGGCATCGAAGAAGGGAAAGCCCAATGAGGGCCAGCGGTATCCTATGCATTGTCGATGGATGATAGCGGATCCATTATCGAAAGGAACCATGACGCATCCTCCATGCCCGAGGAGAAGATGGATGACAAGTCATGAGTGGTATGTTGATGTAGGCAAAACAAATGGTAAGGTGGATCTTGTGTTACACTCGGAAAGAAAGAGACCGATCTTATGAAGAAACAAGGTATTCTTATCACTTGTGAGGAGCAGGATGACATCCATTTGTCAACTCCTAGTGGAGGTTATGAAGAACCACAAGAAAGATCTCGCCGATTTACACATGCCAGGGCAACTGCTTTCAAAGATGTCGATGAAGAAGGACGGAGTCTTTGAGTCATGTTTCAAATACGGATGGCCTCAAAATACTTGTCCTCACTCCGGTTTCTATTAGTGAAGGGGTGTCTGCGGTGAGGAGAGCTTTGCGAGGACCTTCTCCAAGTTACTACACGGAGGAGATGAGGCATCAAAATGATATCGAGGGGATGTCACTAAGATTCTTTGGACTTAGGAAAGGACATCCCGTACCCTTGATTGACGGCATTTTGGCAGAAAATGACTCCGAAAAGAAATTGGTACCGGAGGCAATGAGTAGGCTAGTCAAGTATGCGGAACAACTACCCACTTGGCCAATCTTTTACACATCCCATCCATGTTGACCGTCCCGGTGAGATCACATAAGTCAAGTCTTGTTAAGGGAGGTATGACCCCGAGCATGCAAGAGAAATATTGAGGGCGATGGTGAGGAATCCAGGCCAAGTTCCTATGCCACCGACGTGCTTCCTTTGGGATAAGAAAAGGATGCTCCACTCCGGTGGACAACACTAGAAGAGCTAAATGATGGAGAACCCTAATGTATGCTTCCTTATAATTGTGGACAACATTCTATTGAGGCACAACGGTCCCTATCCAACGGGCTAAGCAAAGCCCGGACAAACAATGTATACGCTACATTACAACCCACGAGGGAGGTGTCGGTTTTAAGCCTCCATACCCTACTGAAGGACTGGCGAGAGATTAGTGCAACATTGAGCGAAATGGGCGAAGTCTTTCTTTTATAAAAGGTTAGTATATTTGGTGGAATAGAGTCAGATATATCAAGTAGCAATAGCGATATGAGAATAGGTTCAGCACGTGTGTCAAAGCGTGCCAATTGGCGCTGGCGTGAATTCATGCTACCAATTGGCGCTTTGGCGTGTATTCGTCATGAGTGTCGGCATGAATCTGGCATACGCGGCGAATTGCCAATATCTCGCATTTTCATCAGCTGAGCGAATACACGCCCGGTAGCGAATGCGGTGCCTTGCCAATTGCGCTGGCGTGTATTCATCTTTCTTGCCTTATTAGCGGGCGAATACCGCGCGGCCTTGAGTCTCGGCGTGGCGATGTATTCATGTGCGCCAATTCGCTGGCGTGTATTCGTCCGTAATTGTGTCGATGAATGAATACACGCCACAATTGGCAACGATCATCACCGATCAAAATGCATTGGCAATTCGGCGTGGCGTGTATTCATGCCGACAACCACGGACGAATACACGCCGCGCGAATTGGCAAAGATGAATACACGCCACGCCGCGAATTGGCTGCCGCCTTTGACGTTTCTCGATTATCCCGTTTGCTTGGATGCCCCGCTCATATTGGTCGACATGCTTTCCTTACACGTGCAGCCCTTACGTGGAACAACTCCGCCATGCCCGCTGGACAATGGATAGAATATGGAAGACCCCCGCAAACAAAACGAGGGAGGAACTAAGTCCGAGGAGTTTAAGGCATTGGAAAAGACCTTGGCTCGGACTATCATCCAAGATAGGAAACCAAGAGCCAAAAAACAGGGAAAAAAAGCTGGGGAGGAAGCGGTGAGACGCCCCGGGCAGCTTCCTCGAGGTCCCACAGATGCCATAAGATCGTCTTCGCTAAGGACTAAGTCTGGGCTGGTGGAACGAAGATTCAGGATTCTTATGCTAAACGACTACCAGTCCCAATGGGGACGAGTGTCTCCTCAAGATACTTCAATATTTGATCTCAAGACTACCGAGGTGAGGAAAGTACAGGCCTCCAAGATGATGAAATCATTTGGTTGTTAAATCAATGCATAAACAAAGAAGTTACGTACAAGAAGGCTTCTTGATTAAGGACAAAATGTCCTTCATTGATTGTTGCACTCATATAAAGAACATGCGAAGTTATGAAGGTAAAGGTTGGTGAAGAACTTGAAGCTATCCGGTGATGTAACATTGTGCAAGTCGGCCCGCTAGACAAGTATGGCATGTCTGGCGATGACATCAAGAAGTACGTCTTTTGGTCGAAGGAACTTACGCAAAACAGAAATCAAAGAACCAATGTAAAGACACCTCAAAGCTATCGATAAGGTGATGGCTGAGTGAGACGAAAGGTTGCCGTCCGAAGATGTTGGTGGTGACTTACACGCACTCCAATACCCGGTCTCTCACGGCTATAAAGGTCTCCTACCCGATACAACAATAGGCCCTCGTAATATTTTCTGTTTGTATTGGATAGCGGGACTGCAAAAGGAGAGAAGGGATGAGTCAACAGAGTACAACAGTTTTTTAGTAGCTGCATAGGCTTAACAACTCGAAACTCTTTACAATTGTCATTATATGCCCCCGGGAGAGCCTCATATGCATGCTTTGGTGGCTTCATATTTAACTTGGAATGCCTAAAGGTCGTTAGGGAAGGCTCTCTTCTCTTTGAGACAAAGGATACTGATTTGAGGATGCAGTATAAAAGCGCTTGTATAATCTTCATAATGATATCCCTTGTGCCAGATGACGACTATGAGGTAGCTAAGAGCAAAGGGGCATCGGATAAAGGTGCATGGCGGTGTTTTCTTTTGGACGAACCCAACTTGAAAAAATGTCTTCTACAAAGCGGATGATGATGAGGATGAAGCAAATGAATGCGAGGAATTTGATGTTCCTAACCTCTACCGCAAAGACATCACTCTGGAATTGCTGACAAAAGAAAAGGGACCCTTGAATAAACATGGGTTTGCAATCAATCTGGCAAGCTATCTTGTTGAGGCATTTGCACCACTTGATACCACTTGCTGTGAATTGCATGTTGGAGGGTATATTGGTAGAGAGGCCCTGAAGACATCAAGAAGATGTTTAAGTTTACAACCATGATGACCAGTGGATTTCCTTGAAGTGTTTTTCGAAAAGGTACTAGCCACGGCTGATTGGGGTCCTGTCAAAGATAAAAACCCGTTGGCTTTGGTACCTTACGAAGGGCAGAAGCAGAATATTAGTTCACAAAAGCCTCCGAGTGCAACTCCAGAATGTTCAAAAAGCAATGCAACCCCCGAGGAGAAGGCCGAAATGCTAGAGCGGGAACGTGAGACCATGGAGAAAAATTTGGCGTCCATGCTTCATAACATTCCAAGTGGTAATGTCCAGCTTGGGGGTACGCGTGCGGCAGTTCCTGATACCAGCCAGGATGATCATGCAAGCTCAGATGCAACCACTGAGGTTAGGAATCAAACCCCTGTGGTAGCTTTCATAGAAGAGAACGTGTCCGAACTTAACGGTGGCGTTCATGCTTTCGGATGCCAGCATCCCGGGAGTGAAGTAGACGCTAAGAGGCCGCGGATGACGGCGACGATGAAAGGTAAATCACGCCAGCGCTATATGTAGCTTTGTTATGAAGGATAAAAAACGCTTTGGCGGTATTGTAGAACACTTTTGCATGGCTAACTCTTTGTTTTCCATGGTTCAGGGCTCCACCTGCTTGTGACAAAATCATTGTCTTCGATCTGAATGGTGTCCTGTGTAAAACGTTTCCTAAGAAGCTTATTAACAGTGATGACTTCGAGCAAGTCCCTCTAGAATCGAATACTAAGTGGATCTATCCTCGCCCACACTTAGAAGATATGATGAATGAGGCGCTTGATTGTTTCGAAGTTGCCATCCGGTCCTCAATGGAACGCAGTAAATGTTGATGAAGTACTTAGGGTGTTACCGTGCATGAATCGAGACTTTGTGACGATTTGGGACCAAAGTAAGTGTATAAAGTTTCCACATCCAAGAGATCCGGGATGGCAAACCGGTCTTCGTGAAAGATCTTGGTACTATGATGGATCAGCTTGGCATTCAAAAAGAAAGAGGACATCATAATAGTAGATGATGATGCTCTTAAGTGTTTTTTATAATCAAGGTCGCTCTAAATCCACCAACTTATACTCCACAAGATTACTCAACAGGATGAGTTTCTAGTACTATTCATGTCCATCATGAGTGGCTTGGCTTACGGTAAAACAAGATCAGATGTTGTCAAAACGCATCCAGAACTAGATCGAACTAAGGAGATGGATCCCTATCTTGAGAGTTATTTGACAAAGAAAGGACTAGTCCCTCCATGATGTAATCTTCATATCAAGTGAATACAATGTAAAAAGTGTTCTCTGTATATTGATGTGTTGTTATCTACAAATGCTAATCAAACACCACATTCTTCTCACTAAAACAAGAAAATGTTAAACCACCCAATACTACAATGCAAAAATTTGCAACAATGCAAAACAGCATGTCACACAACAAAACACTATATTGAGAAAAGGGTATGCAAAAGTGGCGTGCTTTTGGAACAGACATAAATCCAATTTAAATGAATGATGGTTACATGTAAAAAATGCAATATGCACCCAGTCATAAAGCTCTGCTTTATAATTGTTGTTCCGCATTACATATAATACCTTCCATCATACCATCATTCGTTGGCTGATAAAAGTGTCCCAAAATGTGGTAGTAATGAACTCCACTCTAGGCACTTGTAAGTAGCATAGCCTCTACATTTTGACCTTGATAAGTTTAAGAGGACGATATTGGCTGACGTGAAACGAGATATGGAGCACCTTAGTCTTAGCCAAATTCATGGATATTCCAGTGGCCTGAGCAAAAGTATCCAGAGCATCCATATGCTATTGTATGTCTGTTGGGGTGTAAACTACGAGGTCCACATCGGCGAGTATATAAACGAGCTGAGCCCTTCTACCTTCATGCTGAATAAGCCAATTCTTTAGTTGGTCAATGTATAAACCAAATACCGTTGGAGAGAGTGGGCATCCTTGACAGACCCCAATACTAGTGTTCACAAGTTGGTCTGATGATGTCATTCGGGTTGAGCTTGTTTCGTATAGTCAGTATACTGCATTCGGCAACTCCGGAGGAACTTCTAACTATGTCAATCTCTCTCATAGTTTCTCTCTAGGCACTGCCTCCGCAAAGTCGACAAAATAGCTATACTAGTCTGCAGGTTTTGCTATCTTCTATCAAGAACTTGCAATGTGAAAATATGATAAATGGTGGAGTTTTTGGGTTTGAACCCTGCTTGTGTAAGGGCTCGAACCTCTGCTTTCTCAAAAGTCAAATTCTATTCCTAGAATATAGTTTTCTGAGGAGTTACTTGGCATAGCAAGAGTACTACATGCATTTGAACAAGTACCTAGCATTGCCAAAGAAATTAACTTCATAAAAGCAGAATTGATATGAAAGAAGTATTATTATTATCTATGTATCTATCTATTGTTTAAATTTGGTTTTCCCGACTATCCGTAAACTTTTTGGATTTTTTTTTAAGGATGATTTCCTAAGTTTTTAAAGGCTTTAGCTGCCGGAAAAAAATTCCAGTCTTCCAAAAATCGAGTTTGTCCTTTTCCTATGATTTAGAAATTTGTTTTTTCTGAGCTCCAGCTATATGCTCTGTTCGATTTTCCTTTTCGGTAGGTCGAAAAAGGAGTTCCGTTGTTGGCTCTGTGGAAGTTCTTCGGCATGATTTGTGCACCGCCCATCTTTGCTGCTTTTTGCATCGAATGCACAGGAGGGGTCTGGCTTTGAATAAATTTTCTAGGGTGCCCCATCTTCAAATTTCCTGCCCAGCGATTGGGCCTTAGGTACGATGACATCGTTGATGCAAAATTTGTGTTTTGTTCTTCGATATGTGAGAAAATCATTCTTGACAAAGCTTTCCATACCTAATCCCGAGTCCCTTTTCGATTTGCCCCTTTTGAATCCTGGAATGCATATACGAAATTTGCCCCCTTTCAATTTTTGGAGAAGAGGATCAATAGGATAATGGTTCCCCTTTCTGCAGATTGGGATTCCATGCCATACTCTAATCTGGTATTCTTCGTAGTTTTGTCTTTCAGTCTTTGTGCCTTTGTTCTTCTATCTGGCTATTTTGTCCATGATTGTTAGGCATTTATTGCATAGGGTTTGCAGCATTCAAAATTATGGTTTCTTGGATGTTTATTCTTTGTCATTAGATGCACCAAGAAGTGCATGACCATCTGTGCCACAGTAAGGAAGATTGTGCATTAGCTCCTATTAATGTTGTTTAACAATTTGCATCCCATTAAGAATAGTTTGCTTGATCTGTGGAGGGTGCATCATTGGTGTGAAGTAAGACGTGAGTGATTTAAGGTGAGTGTAGATGTGTGCTTATATCATCTGTTTAAGTGGAGAGTATCTATCAGGAGACCAATTTGGCTATCATCCTGCTTTTCATCTGTGTTGCCCATTTTCCGTGTTGCCATTTTCCATCACCTGATTGCTAACCATTTATGCTTCTGTAAGATCCCGGCTTTTGCAGTCTATATCACCATTAACATTATCGTTAATTAAAAACAACTCATCATTTTGCACAATTGCATGCCTCATTTATTTTGGCATCATCCTGCTTTTTATCTGTGTTTCCATTTTCTAATGCCTGACTGCTAAGCCTTTCAGCTTCTATAAGCTTTCGGCTTTTGTAATGGTGATAGTGGACACTATTCATTCTGTAACTTTGAATCCTCGAATTCTTAAATCTGGAATGGACCCATTGTAGCCCTCTATCTCTGCCGTATGCAGAGCTGCATGCTCAGAAAGTTCTGGTTTACATAGAAGGGCACGCCATTCCTCTCGCAGTTCTTTAATTGTGAATTGTCTACCAAAGTTAATTGCCCCTTTTGTAAGAGCTTCCATGGATGTGCAGCATGTAAGAAAATTTGACTATTATGAGGATCATATATAAAGAGGCTGCTGAAGCAAATCCTCACGTTTTTAAATGGATATTACGTTAATATGTTGTTGGCTTTAGCATGAGTGTTATTTGAGTTTAATGTGCTTTTTTAATTTCTTAACAGCTATGTCTGTACTGTTGTGGTTTCAATACAGGCAAAAGCCAGCTCAGATGAAGCAGCATGAAGTGCAGTCCTAAGGAAAAAGCAGCGGCTTAAGCAGAAAATAAAAGAGACCTTAACAAAAAAGAGGCTATGAGGCATTTACCAGGCATATAGAGAGGTGCATCGTTTCAGATTATCAGATTATAATACACGTATCACTTGAAGGTGCTTAATTTGTCTAGAACAATCTAAGACAATGAACTACGAATATACATCACACATTGTCATGACATTTAGTTATATAAGCAGTTTGTTTGTATGTAGATTTTGGAATTCTCTGAATCCATGTTCGAAGTGCTTGGTCTGAAAGCATGCTTGGTCGGGTCTAAATATATGCTTGGTTCTAATTTCTTAAAGGAATCCAACCAATACGAGCATCCCCTATTGCTTTTGTATGTGCTTTCAAGAATCCATTGAGACTTAAGCCTGCTCTATCCAGTGCTTGAAAACTACACAGGTAGGCAAATGCAAGCTCAAAATTTTCTTTTAGTTGTTCATGCATTTTGATTATGTATTGATTCTCATTATTTGTTACCGTATCTCTATTCGTATCTTGAATTTTTCAATGTTCTAATCTATTTCCATACACAACACTTTCTGCTCTCTTGGAATTTACTAGGTTGTTTACCATTGACAGATTCAGTATACCATGCGAGGTCAACATTGTAAGGACTTGACGAGACTGCCTATTATGTAACTTCAAACTTTAAGATTGTCCATATTGGTGGTAATTAAATGTACAATACAAATACCAGTGACAATTATCCTTTCTTCATCTACTCTTCATTTCTCGTTAACTGAGTTTGTCATCTATTCTTTGTGCTTCTATTTTGGCTACTTTATTCTTCTCTCATCTGCATTCCTGTCATTTTTAGTTCTTTTTTGCATCAAGATTTGCTGCATTCCAAACTGGGTTTTGTTGGACTATTATTCTCGGTCATGAAGAAGTCCATAGCAGCAATAACATGTCTGAGCTCTCATGATGCCATAGAAGCATGACTGCCAACTTCCTTTGTGCAACAAGTGGATGATAATGACATAGCACTATGAGGACCAGCCTTTGTAGTATTTTGTTCCACAAAGACCAAATTTAACAGATGTGGCATATCATTAAGAATCCTTGCAGATTCATGATTTGAAATGTCTATTGCAACTTCACATTGAACTGTTGTACAGAGATGATTCATAATTCTAGGGGTACTAAAGAAGTAGAAGTGGCAACAGCAGCTCTAGAATCTACTACAGGGCCTGGTGTGCTTGCTAGCTCAGAACTGTTTCGAACTGTTTCTATTGGAGATGATGTAGCTGGAGGAATTGCAGCAGCCAATGGGATGCTCCAATCGTTGCAGATGCATTAGGAGCTGCCTTTTCTTCCTTTTCAGCTGGATAGTTCAATGTTAACTGTTCTTCTGCTCCTGCCTAGATCGTGGCTACGTAGCATCCCAATTGTTGGATTTAACAACCAATTGTGAAGAATCTCATTACTCGACCAGCTGTTATCAAGGAACTACCGCCACTTAGACGTCGTGACTGGTATGATTTCAGAGCAAATAAGAGTATTTTTCAAGCCTTCCTTATATGATTGGTTATTAGGTTTGCTTTATTGCAAGCAGGGTAAGCAACATTCATCACAGTGTTTTTGGGCATCAGAGTGCTTTTGAACATTGTATCTTCTGTCTCACTATTGATAGTATGGATCTAGGCTTTGGTATATTCTTATAACTTTAGTCAGTATGCAAAACCTTTTTTACGGACACAATATATTGATACATGAATGTCTTTTGATATGTTTCGGTGGCAATTAGTTAATCATTGTTCTATGAATTTGGCATGTGTTAAACTGTATATTCTGTGCAGCAGCATGAATACCATTATCAAAATGGAAGCCAGAGATAGAACGCTGGCAATGAGCAGTGAGATTTAAGCAATATACAATGGAATTTGAACAAGTAGCTCTCTTATCTGGTATGGAGCTAACTTACAACAAATTGCTTCAAATTTCTTTGACATTCATGTTAAATCCAAAGCCCTATCATTATTTAGTTAACAGACTTTAATAATCCAAAATGTCTTGATGCACTAAAATCAATGTCTTTGTTGGACTAGAATTTTGTAGGCTACAAAGCATGGTGTATTATCTGGAAGTTGCATCGACAACCTAAATGTCCATATATGGATGTGCAGACATTTTTGTATTTTGGCTTTAAATAAATTAATTGGAGAGCCCACTCAAATGTTTGATGGCATTATTGTTCAAGAAGGAAAATAGGGCATTCCTATATTTTCATCTTCAAATTACTCATCGTGATATCATAATGTTGGCCCGATCAGTTTCCGTAGTTTTATAACATAAGATTGTTAGTGGTTTTTCAATGTATTCGTAGCAAAAATAAGTTCAGTTAGGGCCAGAAGGCGTATTCTGCTGTTAGGGGATGGTCGGATTTGGGATAAGATGGGGCGTGGGGCTTGCACAGGTGGTAGCTGGGTACCGGTTGGCCAATTGGGCCTGTTGCAGGTGGCGAGGTGAGGCCAATGGTGATCTGCTCCAGCTGCTTCGATTGCTTGGAAGTGTGTGGCTTGGTTCGGCAGCGCTGGCAATGGGCAATGTTGGAGTTCTTTCTTTGAGGCTCAAGCCCAGATTTGCCATATGAGATGCCAGGTTTCTTAGGCTGATGGAGCAGGAAAGGAGAAGGAAGCTTTGTATGAAGAGGTCGAAGGGCTTTTGCTCAAGAGTAAATTGCTCTACGCCTTCTCCAGCGTTCAAGTGGGCAATCTGAGCATTTGTATGCATGTGTGTTTTGGGATGGACTTGGCTTTGCAGATCGCTCAATTTGATATTCAGAGCATAATAGTACAGCAGCAAAGCCCACGGATTGGCCTAAGTTTTTTAATCTATGCCCACAGCATAAAAATCCCCTGTTTTCTTATGGTTTTTCGTTGAGTACCCAGATTTCCAGTGTACAGAAGGCTTTGCTCTCAAATTGGGGCTGATCTCCTTCTACGGTCAACAAAATCAAAGCACAGCAGAAGTATTACCACAGTTAATGGCTCCCTTTCCGGCTCAAACCAGAGAAGGGCGTCTACAATACAACGCCATCATAAGGCATGAGTTTTTGTTCAGATTGCATCCACAATTGCCAGGTACGCCAATGATTCAGACTAGAAATCTGGTACCGGAAGAAAATTAACTCAAAAATCAAAGGGGTTGTACATCGGAGCCGGATTGAACAGGAAAAACAAATCGAGGCAGACCCAAATTTGATTTCTGGTCCGAATCTATTTGTGCGCAGGGCAGATTGATGATTAGTGGCGGCGGTTGTTTACTATGACAAATGTTCTTGTTGTGATGAATCAAATGGCGGTTTTGTGCTAACAAACGGCGGTTGTTTACTATGTCAAATGTTCTTGTTGTGATGAATGAATGGCGGTTTTGCTTCTGTATAACCATTTGATGCCCACGTTTGTGATTTAGACAATGGTTTGCGGGCATTTTTGTGTCCCTATTTTATGGGGTCAATTTGACCCCTTGTTGACTGTGCACTGGCGGCCAGGATTCCCGCAGGCAGCATATTCCCCGGAAGGTGCCGTCATCTAACGGACTGCATAAATTTAAAGCTACTTATGGACATCTCTTTTGAATTTTGTCCTTCCAATATGCATGGCTTTTTGAAGGTTTGTAATTCAAATATTGCAATGTCCAATCTACAATTCAATGTTTTGTGCTTTGACTTTGCATAAATTAATTGGAGCGCCCACCCAAATGTTTGCGCATTATATGGCATTCCATATATTTCCATCTTCAAAACGCTCAACAGGATATCATTATATGACAAATAACTACAAAAATTTAAAGCTGCTTATGGACATCTCTTTTAAATTTTCTTCTTCCAATGCGCAAGGCTTCTAAAAGGCTTGTGATTCAAATATTGCTATGTCCAGTCTAAGGTTTGACATCACCTTTGACCTCATTTGCAAGTTACATTATCCGTCTAAAGGCAAATTCCTCGTTCACATAAAGTCCACATGCATTTAAAAATTCCACACTCGAAAAAAACCATTGGATAATCTTAATTTAAATGGTACATATCATTGCCACATGTGCCTGTCACGCCATTATATAACATTTTGCAAAAAAGCTAGAGTGTAAAATCAAAACCCCAACTACCTAAATATATAGTTCCAAACCAATAATTTTGTAAATAGCTCTACATTTTATCATTGGCCATGTCCCACAGGCCACTCTATGCAAGGTAGATTGTTTGTGATGTAACAACATCCTCTTTAAATCCAACTGCCAAGCCCAAATTCCACTACATTTTACAAATTGATTGTGCTCTAAGCTAGAACCCAAATGCCATAACATTTACAAAGTCATTATGGTTCTTCAGTCCAAAGTTCAATGGAAAATACCTCTTTATAATACAACATGATTGTCTCTATATAGCTTGAAGTAAGCCTGCAACCATGACAATTATTTGGTCATATCTATATAGGATATAGGACTATTCTATTCTATTCTATTCTTTTGTTATAGATGTGGTGCCAAACGAATGTCCTTATACTTGCAATCTATCTATCTATCAATGAAAGTTCACGACACATAGCCAACTCTCTAATAAATACTAGGTAATATCATCTTTATACGACAAGTTTCAACTTCTTTCAATTTCAATAACAACATATATATTTCAATAATTCATATGTTTAGCATCACCTATTCCATCAATGAAATGCTTCGCATTAACTTATGTTGTATCTATGCCCGGCAACGCCGGGCACCCATTTTAGTTAGTGTTTGAGATTTGTTTGACGACTGACTTGTTTGAGAATTTCAACTATTGCAGACAATTTACTTGAAAAAGTCCCAAATAAATCGAACCCACGTCCCTACGTGTCTTTTGAAATATTATTGACATGAGGATCGAGGTAAAATACAATTAAATGGTGGTGTGCTTACAATAGAGGTGCTTCTTACGCAACCTGAGACGTAAAAATTCATCTTATCTTATCTTATCTTATCTTATATGCTCGGATTTATTCATTGTAAAAAATGAAGTGTTTGACAGAATTGCAAATTGTATTGCATTCTAATTTCTAATATAATTGTAAATTCATTTTCTTATCTTAGAACTAAATTATGAAAATCTGGTAGGCAAGAAAGATCGCATCACATTTTTAGATGAAGATAAACTTGGTTGTCTTGTTCTTCGGATTGTTGTGAGAAAAAAGGAACATGCTAGCGTCTATAGGTCATTTTTCTAACCATTATCCCCATGTCATTTTCATAGTCTTGCTGTTATTTTGACTAATATATCATTAAGATCCAAGAAGTCAAGTTTCATCCAGTGTCAAATATTCATCCATAATTAGGGGCTTGAAAGCCATTTTGAGTAACAGGTCACCAAGAAACGAGAAGTCAAGTGTCCTCCAAGACTCGAGTGCTCACTCCATAATTAAGGGCTTCCAGGTCCTTTTTCTAGTATATAGTTGTAATTTAATTTCTTAACCAATATATTTCTTATGTATTGAAAATAGGCACTTGATTGGCGACAGGGATAAAATCAAAGCAAAGAATAGACCATCAAAGTGTTTGAGTTCGAAATAATTTTTATAACTTCAAATAATAATCTCACGAAACTTTGAAAGTTGCAGTTTTTCTTTGACATTCTTAATTCACCCATCTCAAAAGTCAAGTATTCGTGCTTATGGGAAGGATGAATTAGTTTAACAATCATGTTATATAGAACATTCGAAGAACTATCTTCATTGCTGTATCCTCGCACCCAAGCTCCATCTATAAAAGATGCACATGGGCTTTACGTATCAGTACATTTAAAGATGAAGGCTTTACTCACATCTGCATTGTTTCTCTTGCACTTTGCAAAAGCATATAATGCTCATGGCAAACTCCGGACCACGAGATCTCACATAGCCTTCTATATCCATACCAAACTTTCAAAACCAAATGAGATCCGCCTCGAAAGTTGTGGCTAGCACAGATGGGGACTATGTCACCACTACTAAGTGGGGAACAATTGGAGTAGGTGACATCTTGCTTACTGCAAAGCAATCTAACACTTCTAAAGCCATAGGAAGGCTCAAATCCATGATTATAATTGCAGACGTGTACACTAATTTTCCACATGCTCAACAAATTCTCACCGCCGTGATTGAGACTAAGAAATACAATGGTACATTCTGTATCAATGGCCGAGACGTTGTCTATGGTTATGAGCTTGCTATTGTGGGTGGAACTGGGGACTTTAGGGGAGTAAAAGGTTGGGCTAACTTCACGCATGTGGAAATTAATTCACCGGATTCTGTGACATTTGTTAATGCTACTCTTGTACATCCATTATATATTTTTCTGGTCCATTTAAGAAGCATCATCTAATCATACACATCGGTGATGATGTTTGTACTTTGAGAATATGATTTTACTTTGTACTAATTTATAAGAATAATAAGTATATTGTTTACACATACCTCTTAATCCATATAAATCCATAAAATAAATATGCCTTTAGTTTCTCACACACGTCCTTAAATTCATTATCGGATGAAGGCAATCAAAATTCTTGAAATAAAGCATTTAACTATTTCAGAACCATTATACGTGTGGTAAGTGAATGTTTCAGTGTTGATAAAACAAGCTACAGCAAAATTGTCAAGTGCTTACACAGGTTCATTTGCTCGGATTGTATATGTTTATCTTTACGTTTTGCTATATATTCTAAACGAAACGTTTTGCTATATATTCTAAACGAGGTGCACCCTGGACTACTACAGTCGTCGGATTCATTGACCCTATGACCCAGATCGTATGTTGGAGCCCCTGGGCATCTCTCGTTTCGCTTATAGTCATTTATGATTGGAGGCGCCTATGATTTTGAAATATGAAATACGATTTTGCCTAAGGTTTTGAGGGAATATCGAACCTCTATACGACTTTGAGTAAGATTTTGGAATATGAAATAGGGGAGCTCGAACCTCTACCAAAATAATTCAATGTCCTCACTAAAACTACTTTAACCAATATACCCAATGAGCTAATGCAATATTTTTTATCTTGAGTCTGTATTTTTTTTATATAACAACTTATTCGATTGTTTTAGGGATATATAGTCTATGGTTTCTGGAATTGTTATTTCTACATACATATCAAATCCCCCTAGAACCCCCTGTTATTTTGCTACATATTGATCCTTATTTTTTTTTACAAAACTTATTAGGCGATAAAATGAAGATAAAATTGGTTGTCTTGTTCGTCGGATTTTTGTGAGAAAAAAAAAAGAACACATGCTAACCATCTTTAGGTCATTTTTTTAACCATTATTTCTATGTCATTGTCATAGTCTTGCTGTTATTTTGACTAACATATTATTAAGATATGAAGCCAAGTTTCATCCAGAGTCAAATATTCATCCATAATTAGGGGCTTGAATGCCATTTTGACTAACAAGTCACTAAGAAACGAGAAGTCAAATTTTATCTAAGAATCGAGTGCTCACTCCATAATTAAGGGCTTTCAATCTGTTAAGTTTAATTTCATGGGTCCTTTTCATATTTGTTTAACTAATATATTTCTTATATATTGAGAATGAGCACCTGATTGGCGATAAGGATAAGACCAAAGCAAAGAACAGGTCGTCAAAGTATTTGAGTTTGAAATGATTTTCATAACCTCAAAGTCTTGATAATAATCTGCGAACCTCTGAAAGTCGCCATCATTAGATTAAACTGAAACAAAGCCACTAAAAGTACGAACTCATTGATTTGGGAAAAAACTGCTAATTTGTGAATTTTAAGCGACAGATTTTTGTGAGAAAAAAAAGAACACATGCTAACCATCTTTAGGTCATTTTTTTAACCATTATTTCTATGTCATTGTCATAGTCTTGCTGTTATTTTGACTAACATGTTATTAAGATATGAAGCCAAGTTTCATCCACAATCAAATATTCATCCATAATTAGGGGCTTGAATATCTAAGGATCGAGTGCTCACTCCATAATTAAGGGCTTTCAATCTGTTAAGTTTAACTTCATGGGTCCTTTTCATATTTGTTTAACTAATATATTTCTTATATATTGAGAATGAGCACCTGATTGGCGATAAGGATAAGACCAAAGCAAAGAATAGCTCGTCAAAGTATTTGAGTTTGAAATGATTTTCATAACCTCAAAGTCTTGATAATAATCTACGAACCTCTGAAAGTCGCCATCATTAGATTAAACTGAAACAAAGCCACTAAAAGTACGGACTCATTGATTTGGGAAAAAACTACTAATTTGTGAATTTGATGCGACCTAACAAAACAAATTTTACCCAAGCTAAAAGACAATTTTATTGTTCATCCTCATCGTCCTTATCCTCATTAGCAATTATGTCTCTTAGGTAAATTTTAAAGGCCCTAAATATTCTTCTATTCAAATTAATATTGGCTAAACCTTGAAAAACAAAAGTTCATAGATTTGTTTTTGGCGAAACTTGATGAAATAAAGCCCTTTACTTATCTTTCCACTTGGCTAAAATGTAAAATTTGTATGATATAAAAATTCTTATGTTGGCAAAAAAAAATTTGTTGGTATCTAAAGTGCAACCATTTAACTTCAAACTTTGAGCGCTTGTTAGTACATAAATGCTAGAAAACAAAATAGTTTCTAGATTAAGGCTTAAGTATGCTTGTTGTGGTGGAGCTCTTGAATTGATCAAAGCGCTGTGAAACAATGAGTAGACGATTAGATCAAGTAATCAACTTAAGATCAAACCACTTAAACAATTCAATTTTGTCTATGGCAGCTAACTTATATCACTCTCGATAGTTATTAAATTCTAACAATGAGTACTGTAGCAATTCAGTCAAAGCTTAACGAATGCTAATGACTAATATTGCTATAGGTCCAAACACAACTAGGAATGATCATTGTCCTGCAATCGCGATCCTTCTTGATCACACGCATGCTGACAAATAAATTCTCATTGTTTTATATGCAGATCCAAACCGACTGGAGTCGGTTCCGACTGCGCCTCATGAGCCATAGAAGCCCAAGTTTTATTTATTAAAGCTCCATTCGACCTCTTCACAATAACTATAAATAGCTTATAGTCCAAATTTTACCATTGAATAATGTAAGCCCTTTTTATCCTATGGTCATCCATAGACCATTGCAGTATCTTGCCCTAAGTATCTCACATTATTCCACCAACAACTCTGTGTGATCTCATTCTCAGGTTTATATCTAACATTAATAATTCTAACATTCCCCTTCATATTAGATATTCACTGTTTCCTCTGATTTAAACCTTACAGTTCCCTGAAACTTCCTGCAACTTATACTTTCTGCTACTTCTTCATCATTGCTTTAAGTTTGTTTTGAGCATCACCTCCCCAATCTGAAACTGAATATGCAATTAGATCAAGACTAGTATTTGTGAAAGTTAGCACCTTATCTTTTGTGCCCTTTAAAAATCTGAGAACATATTTTGCAGCATGCCAATGTTGCTTTTCAGGGTTGTTTCCAAATCTACTCAATAGATTTACACTAAATGCTATATCTGGTCTACTGCAATTTGCCACATACAAAAAGCATCCCACCAGCTCCTTGTATGCGTAATTTTCCATTTCCAATATTTCCTTTTCACTTGTAGGACTTAAATCCAATGACAATTTCTGACCTGTGACTAAAGGAGATCTCACACTATTACATTCAATCATTCCAAATTTCTGTAACATACCTTTTCATATTACTTTCTTGGATCAAATTTATCCTGCCCTCGATCTCTATGCACTTCAATTCCAAGGAATCTTTGCAAGGGACCTAAATCTTTCATTTTGAATCTGTTATTGACTAGGGTTTTGCATTGTTTTAAACATTCTAAATCATCGCTCATCATAATATTATCATTCACATATAGTGCAATGATACAAAAATGGCTTTTCTCCCTATAAACATACATATTACCATCATTTTGTAGTTTGTTGAATCCTTGCTCCTTAAAAAAACCATCCACGCATTGTCTTGGAAATCGCTTGAGGCCATATACAGCCTTTTTAAGTTTCCACATCGTATTTTTTTCAGAATAGGGGAAAATGTCTCATCATATTCAATACCTTTCCTTTGTGAGAAGCCTTGTGCAACCAGTCTTGCCTTAAATTTCTGTTCTCCATCATTCCCAACCTTTAGTTTGTAGAGCCATTTGTTCCCTACTATGTTCCTGTTTTTTGGCTTCTCAACTAGTTCATAAGTTTGTGTCCTTGCAAAGGATCCATTGCCATTTTCCATTGATCTGAATTATCTGAATTCAGAGCCTGGATGTAATCTTTAAGCACACTAGGTTCTAGAATTGCCATTATATTATTTATTTCAATGTTGGATCTTTGTAGTCTTTTTGATGTGCCAGTAGGTATTCTTCCATGTTTTTCAAGGTCAATATCATTGAGTCCTTCTCTCAATTTCTGAACTTCAGTGCTGTTCTTTCTATTGTCTATTTCCTCAGCCTTGTTTTCCTTATTTTGATTCAACTCATCTCGATTTTCATCAGCCCTGTTTTCCTTATCATGGTCTGTCTTTGCTGTCAACTCATATTGATTATTGTGTTTTCCATTTTCCCTTGTATCTGCATTCTCTTTATCATCATCCAAGTATGATTCTGATTGTGTACAACTTACATCAGTTTCCTTATGGTCAGTGCTACCAAATAGATCTAGTATGTCATCTATTACCCTCCTGTCCTTGTAAAGTATTGTTTCATTAAATCTCACATCTCTACTAACAATAATCTTCTTTTCCTCTGGATTATATATTCTGTACCCCTTTGACATTTCACCATACCTAACCCATAAATCCTTTTATTGCTCTATTGTCAGGTTTTTTTCTTACTTCCTTAGGTAAATGTGAGAAAGCCATACAGCCAAAAGCCTTCAAGAATCGTACCTTATATATGACTTGCTCCACAAATTTTCTGCTATCTGACCATTTAAGCTGGAGGATGGTATTCTATTCCGAATGTAGACAGCTAATCGTACTGCCCCTTCCCATAAGAAGTTTGGTAGACTAGATTTTTTCAACGTTGACCTTACAGAGTCAATGTACCTATTCTTCCTTTCAGCCATTCCATTCTGTTATGGAGTGTGGCTACATGTAACTTGCCTTTTAATTCCTTCCTCCCTACAATATCCCTTGATTATGCATTAACAAACTCACCACCTTGGTTTGACCTTAAACATTTTAATCTTTTGCCTGTGGCTCTTTCTGCTTCTTCTTCAAAAATTCTGTAGGCCTTAAAAGCCTGATTTTTTGTACTAAGGAAGAAACATTTAGTATGCCTAGAATGATCATCAATAAAAGTGATAATATACCTTCTACCAAGCTTCTTACATTGATAGGTCCACAAAGGTTAGTGTGTACCAGCTCGAGCAAATCACCAGCCCGTTCATGTCTTCTTTGAAAAGGCAACCTTGTGCTTTTACCCACCATACATCCATAGCAGACAAAATACTTTCTGCAGCAACTATTAGACCTCTCTTAATCATTTCCTTTAAGTTGTCTATATTTGCATGGCCTAATCTTTCATGCCAAAGTTTTAGTGTCGGAATTTCCACTTCCAGACAAAGTCTTGTTGTGAAACCCAAACAGATTGCCAACACGTTTAGCAAGGAGCTTAACTTTATTATTTTCAAATACTTTGCAGCAGTACTTGTCCAATACATGTAAATTAACTATTTTGCCCTCCAAGTCAAACAATTCAAGCATTCCAGACTAACATGATTGCAAATTAAACGGGAGTGTCATCACTCCCGTTTCAAAGATTCCCTTAAAAAAAACACCAGGATTTAAAAAATGATCATTTTCAAAAGAAGTTGGGGATTTCAAGAGAAACAAAATATTTTATCGTGCATTTTGGGCTCTTTTGAAGTGATGATCTTGCATTTGTAGAATAGAGCACTTGGAAATGGCAAAATTCCAGACATCAATACACCAGGAATATTACTATGAATTCGAGGACATCAAAATAACATAAAAATAAATAAAAAAATTTATTAATTTCTTTCAGTACATCAAATATGGCATTATTTTATAGCCAGTAGTAAATAATATAGCAAAAACTAACTCAGAGGTCTAAATCGAAGTCCTCAGTGTGTGGTTTGCTCGTCTCACCTTTTTCTATCTCTACAGTTTGCTCCTTTGTCACTGTTTTATCTTTGTTGGTGTCAACAGTCTCTTCAGGAATAGTAGCTAGAGCTACTTCTTTGAGCTCTGCAAAGGTAGCTTCATCTTCCAGAGAGCTTGTAAAGGAGGTTGTATCTCAGAAGATGTCATCTTGGCAAAATCTGATGATGATTTGGCTCCCAACTCTTGATTTTCATCTGGTAGAGTTGGTAGAGCGCATTAACCGCATCTTAATAAAGTCTATGCCTCTTTATCAATGTCAACAGCAAACAATACCACGCCCTTTTTAAGTGCACATGCTATTGTTGTACGAGAGCGGAGAAAGCATCTAGGACCCAATCTCCTGGACGTGAAAACATATCCAGAATTTGGTTAATTAGCTTCTGTGGCTTCTGGTAATGATTCACAATTTTGCCTTGTGCACTTGGGTCCTGGAGCTTCGTAATATCGCTGGGAACTCTAGGACATTAGAAAAATTTTTGGTTGTTGTGTTAAAGTGCTCCATGGTACGCTTCGTCGAAGCAAAGCTACATGGAGATACTCAATCTTGCTCGGCACCTCGGTCCTCCACCATGGTAGTTAATATTAGTTTTGTACCGCAAGATCATTATTCGAATAGTAAAAATGCATTATTCGAATAGAACATGACGAGTTACAAGCGCAACAATGACTCAAAACTTGAAAGAAAGAACGTTTCAAACCGCACCGCAGGTGTTCTAAAGGCGGTCTTATGGATATCTTCTTCCTTTTATCCTTATTTGATGGTAGCCGACCTTAAGTCAATCTTAGAGAAAACCTTCGCTCCTTTGAGTGATCCATCAAATCATCGCCCTAGGCGAGCATACTTATTCTTTATATCCGCTTGTTAACCGGGCGATAATTTATACACATTCTTAGGCTCGCTCTTTCTTCTTCCGCGAAGAGTATGGGTGCTCCAAAAGGAGACACACTTGCTCTAATAAATCCAAGGTCAAGTAATTCTCGCACGCTTCTTGAGCTCGATTAACTCCTGGTGCTCATCCTATAAGGTGCCTTGGCTGGTAGGCTTAGCATCCTGGAGCTAGTGTGATTTCACACTCTACACCCCTATAAGGTGGTAGGCACCTGATTTGATCCTAAAAATACATCATTGAACTCTCTAATGAGCCTTGCTACTTGCTTGGGCAACTGATTCCCACTTAGGTCACTTCCTTTTTCTTTCACTGGTTCAATTTCCTCTAACCTCAGGATATAATCCACCTTATTTCTTTCTATGCTTTTCCTTAGCTGCTTCAAAGAAATACACTTCATGGGAGAAGCTACCTTCTTACCTTTTATTATCAATTTGATGCCGTCCGGCGCTGTCATGGAGATCTCATTACGGTCGCAGTCAATCATCGCTTTAGCAGGCTTTAGGAATTCCATTCCTACTATAAGGTCATTTTTTCCAATATCCATGACCTCTGCCCCCATCATTGCTTCCACTAAGGTCTATATCAAATGTGATCCTCCTCCCCTTAGTGTGACGAATGGCACCATTGGCCATGCTAACTGGCCTTGGCTTAGACTTCAAAACTTTATTCTTCATTAGGGCAGCAAGCCTAGGAGAGGCAAAGTTGTGAGAGCTACTTGTATCTATCAAGACTAGGTATGAACCGCTATCTATGATTCCTCACCTTAATGGTGGACTCCATTTTCAACATCACCTGACTCAATAGCTGCACAAATATGGCACTCACCCTCTATGAAATCTTGGACTTCCTGCTGGTCGTCCCCGAGGGAATCCCAACCGCAAGCCCCCGCCAATGCTTGGTGCATGACGAATGAATGGGCGGCGGGCGCTCGGGTGCCTCGGGCCGGAAGCACCTAAAGCACAACTTCTTTTCAATGCACTCCTGTCTCTTTTCCTTTGGCAGGCTGTCTAGAAGACGCTTGAGCGAACTGCCCCCTGATCCACTTTGTTGCTTACGGTCTCCAAAGGGTTTTCCCTGAACTTTTCCTTGCTGTTGGCCTCCGGTTGGCGTAGTTGCCGATTGCTTATTCTGATACTGCCCTTGGTATTGCCCTGCTGATTTACCTTTGAAAGGCAACTGTTCCTCCCCTGGAGTTGCTGGTGCTTCTTCTAAACTTATAGTTGTTTCCTCAGCTTCTGCCACTGTCCTTGGGTTGATTGCTCGGACTAGCCTTTTGATATTGCTGTTCAATCCCTCAATGTATCCGTCAATCGCTTGCCTTTCAGAAATTCCGGGAACATGGAGCCTGAGCCGCATGAATTCCTCTGTGTACTTGGCTACTAACAAGGTACCCTGGTTCAATCTGTAGAATTGCTGGATCTACCTGCTAGTATGTGATCTTGGCACATAATGTTTGCGAAAGGCCTTGCTGAAGGTCTTTGTGACGCTCCTTGCGCTATATACGACAGCCCGCCGTATACATCGAAGGACCTTCCCCATCCAACGGCACCCGTCGTATGGGCCCTCTGTCTAACTCGCGTCTGGGGTCCAGACGATCGAGTAGAGGACACAGAGGTGTCATTCCGTCCCGTCCTCTATGGGTCCCTATGTCAGTGGAAGCAAAATATACAACATGAGCACTAGTTACAATAACAATAAACTACCTCGAAGGGTAGTGATAATCCATCTAACCATGTCATCAAATACAACAATACAATGAATGCGTCCAAATACATCAAATAGAGGCTCCTACCCGGGCTCGGACTCAAGGGGAGTCGACACCTGGGGCCTCGGATAGAAACGCATCGAAAGTTATGGCAATGACTTGGGCTGGTACAGACAATGGCTAGGGTTGACCATTCCATCCGCCCCATACTTTGCGGATAGGCTAAATCAGGCTCGGCGTGGATCGGAATCCTTGGGAGGCGTAATCCCATGGTATCACCTAACGAGGCGACTCAGGGGTTGCATCTCCCCGGTCCGGATGAGGTAGGAAGGGTTGCATCTACCCCCCGAGTGCGGTGGCTCCATGGGGCTAGAGGATCGTGGCGACACACGCCCATACCCTGGCGAACTCCCCAAAACAAAGAGCCAAGCCGACACTTGCACCTCTTGAGAGTCGGGGGTGACACCATTGACCCCGGAAGTGTCGGACCCATACCGGCCACACAAAGTGGCCGACTATGAGCCTAGCCAGCTATGGGACCCCGGTAGCAGCTCGGCAAAGATCCTCCCTCCACTTTGCCACCGACCCCGGTTGTGTGGTGCTCAGTCCTCCATAGCCTCGTAGCGGTGGGCTCTATGCACATGCCGCATAAATAATGGGAACTAGTGGGTCTAAACTAGGAGCATCATCTACTAGTGGCTACTAGGTCTCTACCCCCCTTCCCAATACACAAGATGTGCAAAGATGAGATCAACCAACATCATATCAACATAATCTTGATAATAAAAGAGAATAACAACTAATCTAATCACATACATCTAACCTATAGTTAGGGTTCATTGATTAGGGTTCATGTTGAACAATAGGTTCTAGAATGGCTCTCGCAACAATCTTTGGAATCTATTCGGGAAATACCTGCTCGACGGCGCTCACCGCTAATTCCCCTGGTTCTCCATCTCTAGCAACCGCGGCTGCAACCCAGGCTGTCGAAGACGGTCTTCGAGTCGGAGCTCTGATCGCGAACTGGTGGTCTGAGGTTGGTGGAGCCAAATGTGGCTAGGGTTTAGGGTTTAGCCTTTTATATGTTAGGGTTTACATGAATGCCACTTGGCTCCTATAGGTGCGTCTATGTGGCGGTATGCCTATAAGGTGAGGCCACGTGGAAATGGCTTCTTACCTTAGGTTGGCTAAGTTATAGATAACTTAGTCATTTCCCCACATTGGTCGTATACAAGTCTATTGATGTAGAATTGTATGGTGACGTGGCCGTAAAATATACGTACTTATACCGTATATTTTAGGGGAGCGTCCACGATCTTGAATCTTAAATCGTTCCCTTTCAAACTTATTGGACTTGGCGTAGCCTTTCCACCAAATTCTAGCTGCTCCTATTAAGTTTGCTGTAGCAACCTTCCCTATGTCTTTGTCCTTCATGCCATATGAATTGCCAAACTCTTCCATCTCATCAAGCCAAGCTTACGCCTCCACCGACTGTCTTTTCACGGCCGACCCAACTTCACGATCTTCCACACATTGCTCATAGCACTGTCGGCTTTCTTTTGATAGTCATCTGTCTTCCTTGCCCGGTTCTTACCTGATGATGTGCCAGGACTCACTCTCGAAGCTAGAAGCTGTCACTTTGTGGCGTCGATCATGTGCTAGAGCTAGATGGTGTTGGGGTCCTTCTAGTTCTCCTTTTTCTCTTCCTGTCCCTGACACTTGATTGTCTTCCCCTTTTGGTTGTGGATCCTCCTCAAAGCCCTGCTGAGGTAGTGGTGGAGGAGGTGGTGCTGTAGGTCCATATTCCTGGGCGTTCATCAATGGGGTGGCCAGTGAATCAGCTGATGCATCTGGTTTCTCATCTGGGTGAGCCTTGCATTGACTGTCTCCACCGTCAATTCTTCATTGTTGTCGTCTTGTTCACGCCCAAATAAGTTTCTAGGTACCCATTGGTGATGTCGGCCCTGGCCTTGAGAGCCTGAGCCGGTGTTCCTGGCTGCAAGGATTGATCATCAATGCTTGTTATTTAGGTTGCACATTAATCATCCTTATTTACAATTGAATTATTGTTAGGTACAAAAGAAATTATGTGAAAACTCCAATTACAAGTCAAGGACAGAATAAGGCCATTAATATTATAAGAGATACATTTCATGATAATGTTTAAAATTAAAAAAACATTCAATACAAGTTAAAAATTAAGCAGAAGATAATTGTCCCTCATCTTTGATGCCCCTTCTTGAAGAAGTTCTTGACATCCCCGAAGTAGAGTAGCCCTTGGATATTCCGCAAGATGTTTTCGTGAGACCCTCCTTCGAGTGCTTGAGCCATTTGGGGTCTTGGGGGAGTTCGGGTGCCGTTGCCGCCACCACTGTCATTGTTGCGTCTCTAAGGTGGTCCCTGGCGAAGTCGAGGCAGTGAAGGGCCACGGATCTCTTGAATCGGATCCCCTTGGGCTGAACTCCTTGTGAAAAACTATCATCTGCCCTTGGCTGAGGGGTGGAAGGTAGTATCGAAGAGAGCCTTACCCTTTTCGCAATGTTGGACCCTATGCCCTTCCGCCATTTTGCTTCCCGTAGGTATCAAGTGCTAGGAGGTCTTCATGGTCCCTCCACATGGTAGTTGCATTCTCCGGGTTGATCTTTTGCGGGTGCCTCGCGCAAACTCTTGAACGGACCGGGTCGGCCGGAGCTTGGGCCTCTTCCCGGTTTTGTACAATCTGCTTTGTATCTGCTGGAACTCTTCCCTGGGATGATTGGTCATTCTTTGCCGATATATCTCCTTTATCCGCTCATAGGCCGCTATATCCGACATTGTCTCGCCGGGCTGTATGAGTGTCGCTCTCCTAGCTCCCTTTGGGATTTCGATAGAAGTAGTCGATGAAGTCATTTTGCCGCTGCTCTTTTGCAATCAAGCCTAAGAGCTCATCGATCCTCGAGGCCTTCTTCTTGGCGATGGGAAGGTTGAAAAATGTCATTGGCCAAGATGTACTCCTCATGAGTCGATGATTACCGGTGGTATGGCCGTGATCTTGCGTGGCGGTTGGAAATCTCGCTGATTGCGTCTTCTTGCACGGCTATTTGCCTCTCCATCATCCTTGCCTCTCTACTCTCCCAACGGGTTTTCCTCCCCTCGCACGCTCATAGTCTTGCTCAATCTGCGGTGTTGGTGTTCCCGAGGTCGCGTGCCGTGGTACTTTCGTACTCAGAGGACTCGATCTCATGAATGTAGGTCGCTCCCTTCGAAAGTGTCGAGAGGTGCTAGATCTAAAAAAGGCTGAATTGAGGGCTCTTACGCCTTGTTGATTGACTTATCTTTGCATGAATAAGGCTAGGGCTGCAGGGGCTGAAAGATATCTATGCCTACTATGCTTGCGGTCATGTGTCGGGCATGGGTCTAGTCCTATCCCACTGACTTGTTCTTGCCCTTGGATCCTCCCCTAAGGTTTGGTGAAAGTGAGTCTAGGGATACCCCTTTCCCTCCCTAAGGCAAAGCTAACTTCGGGGTAGGACCTCTTTGGTCATATTGGCGGATGATATCGGTGTAAAAAGGGAGTTTTGGTCAATGTTGCATGAAGATCAAAGTGATGGTCAAAGACACGGAAGGCTTGCTCGGCCAGAAAATCATGGATATAGTTGGCGACATCATACCATCTAACAAAGCTAGAGGGCCATTAAAGAAAGGTAAGTGTAGAAAATGGCTTGCAAAGATCAATGAAAATTTGGAAAATCACCTAAGATGCTAAGAGCAGTTCTGGTGAAGGGAAAATGACAAATGGGGTCCCCTTTTATAGACTATGGTCTGCCTTGGGTTCCGTGCACAGGTGTTTGATGGAAGAAACTTTTGTTCAAAGGCTATGGATGTCCAATTGAACTACCATGAAGTGCAAATCTAGGCAAAACAAAGTAAGGAACACTACGTGGCAGTTTGTTGGGTCAAATTTGGTCAAATTAGGCCAAAAAGGGCCAAATCGGAAGGGTTTTAAATGAAATGGGGTTCACATTAAAAGCGCTGGCACTACGGACCCTTCCGGTTTCACGGATTTTTGGGGCTAATTTATCATTTTTAGGGTTTAGAAGATGCTAAAATGGCCGATTTGATCAATTCTAACCTAGCTAGCAACTTTTCTTGAGCAAATTGGACAAATGGGAACTAGTGGGTCTAAACTAGGAGCATCATCTACTAGTGGCTACTAGGTCTCTACCCCCCTTCCCAATACACAAGATGTGCAAAGATGAGATCAACCAACATCATATCAACATAATCTTGATAATAAAAGAGAATAACAACTAATCCTAATCACATACATCTAACCTATAGTTAGGGTTCATTGATTAGGGTTCATGTTCGTAACAATAGGTTCTAGAATGGCTCTCTTTGCAATCTTGGAATCTATTCAAATACCGCCGACGACACGCTACCGCTAATTCCACGGTTCTCCATCTCTAGCAACTGCTGCCGCAACCCAGTGCCGCCGAAGGTCCCGAAGCCTGAGCTACGATCGTTAACCGGTGGTCTGAGGTTGGTGGAGCCAAATGTGGCTAGGGTTTAGGGTTTAGCCTTTTATATGTTAGGGTTTACATGAATGCCACTTGGCTCCTATAGGTGCGTCTATGTGGCGGTATGCCTATAAGGTGAGGCCATGTGGAAATGGCTTCTTACCTTAGGTTGGCTAAGTTATAGATAACTTAGTCATTTCCCCCACATTGGTCGTATACAAGTCTATTGATGTAGAATTGTATGGTGACGTGGCGTAAAAAATAATGCGTGCTTATACCGTATATTTTAGGGGAACGTCACATTCTCCCCCCCTTAGGATAATGCTGTCCTCAGCATTACATAAGGTAAAACAAACCTGCACAATATAAAAGAAGAATATTCACATTAACACTTAGAATTTATCACAACCATAACTTCCGGTGTTAATTACCTGAATATGAGTGTGAAGCTATATTCATATTCTTATACAATTTATATAGTTTCAGCAATTTTTACATTATCATGAGGAGTTTAATAACTAAGACAGAATGTTATAAGCTCATATTCTTGGTGTGATGTACTCCCTCTTTACGGTCCCTTTCCTCTACTGGCCAACAGGAGCATATCATGTTAGTTTAATTAGTAATTTGTGGTTTTACGGCTCCACCCCCTATTTAATTTACATTACATTATACTACATGCATGTGACATCCCTATTATGCCTACATGTCTAATGCCTACACCTTTTGTCAGCTCTGGCATAAAAGGTGGCTTATCCTCCATAACAGCCATAGACTCTAGGTGGTTCCCTATCATGCACCTATCCATGATCCCTATTCTAGGACTCATGCATGCATACTTAACCTATAGGCATGATATCATTGCATAGGGAACATGAAGGATGATCCCATCATCGCCCATGCTCTCATGCGTCATAACCTATATACATCTTGGCTCCTAAAAGTGATTGCATGCACTCTTTGATTCGTCTCGGCCAAATCTCTATTGAGTGAATGCACTCACCTTTCCGAATTGTTAATGACGATGTCGCTGACGAGCTGGCCTTTGCATTGCTCCATAAACTGTGGGTACTGTGTTTCGAGATCAGATTTAAGTACCCATGTCGCGTCTTCCACTTGCAAGTGTGTCCACTTGACTAGATATTGGAGGATTGAGGTCTTCTTGTTTTCTTATATGCTTTATTGAGAAGAGCTTTTGAAACAATCTCAAGCTGTTCTTCGGTTATTTCCAACAAAGTTGGTGTCTCCAATATCTCCTCTAGGTTGGGAGTATGCTTTCTCAGCAAGCTTATATGGAAGACTTTATTCAAGTGTGTGGGGAGATCCAACTTATAGGATTGGTTACCTATTCTTCGAATGATTTTGAATGGTCCCGCCCACCTTGAAGAAAGTTTCTTAACTTGCCGATGCAGAGCTTAGCGTGTTTGACTTTTATTTTGAGTCAAATATTATCCCCTACTTGGAATTCTCTTTTGGTTCTGTGTTTATCAGCTATGCTCTTTTGTCGATGTCTTGCTGCCATGAGATGGCCTTGAACTTCTCCCACTAATTGTTGCATATCAGTCAACATTTATTGAGAAACTTCTATCTTGGACACTCGGTTATGCCAATTGTCTGGTGTTAAGCATTGATAACCATAATTTATCATAAAGGGGGACATTTGCGAGGGTTCTTGTTTGTTACTATTATATGCAAACTCTACCAAGTAAATATAGTCTCCCCACTTTGACTTATTCCACACATAGTTCTCAATATGTCTTCTGTTATCTGCCTTGTACGTTCAGTCTGCCGATCTGTTTAGAGGTGATATGTTGTACTCATGGATAACTTTGTCTGAATCGTGTTGAAGAAGTCCTTCCAAAAGGCATTTATAAACTTGGGGTCTCTATTGGAGATAATTTTCCTTCCCATCCCATGCAATCTGAATATTTCCTTTAGAAAAAGCAACGCGGTGTCTAAAGCCATATCTGTGGTTCGACATGGCAAAACGTGCGCCATCTTTGATAGTTTGTCAACCACTACCATTAAGGCGTCATGGCCCCTTGCTATTTTTGGGAGCCTAGTTATA
The DNA here is from genome assembly GCA_021234155.1 of Isoetes taiwanensis. Classification (NCBI taxonomy): domain Eukaryota; kingdom Viridiplantae; phylum Streptophyta; class Lycopodiopsida; order Isoetales; family Isoetaceae; genus Isoetes; species Isoetes taiwanensis. Next base: position 23,469,043 of record JAJEKV010000006.1, read on the forward strand.
AAGTTCATGCTTACAAGCTCCCATTTGGCATTTTTTACCTCTAAAGGTTCTAGGGTTCCTGGGATTCGGAGTTGCTCTGCTTTTGTTTGCTAGTTGGCGGTGTCTTTCTTCATGCCAGGCCAAAAGTAACTACTCCTTATCTTGAAGTAAGTTTTCATGAATCCCCCGTAGCCGGCTATCAAGTATCATGAAGAATTAATTTCATTACTCTTGATTACTCTGGAATGCAAAGCTTGTCTTTATGATATAAGAGTTTGCCTTCTTTTTTATATCTTTTATAGGCTTCTCTTCCTTTGTCTATCTTTACTTTCTTGCAAGGACCAAAGACTAGCCCATACTTCCGTGAATTCTTTGCTTGAGGGTAAAACTTCCTCAATCATTTTGCTGAACTCATTGAACAAGGTGGAGATGGCATTTCAATGCACTCGAGTCTCCAATGGTTATCATGAGAGTGTGTCAGCAACCACATTTAATTTATCTGACTTATAGACTATCTCGAAGTCATATTCTTCGAGGAATTCCATCCTGCGTATTTGCCTCAAATTGTGGAGTGGTTGCATGAAAATATATTGGAGGCTTTGGTGATCAGTATCTAACTGAAATTTCCTACCAAGCAAATAGTGCCTCAAAATACGAAGAGCTCTTACAACAACTAGAAGTTCTTGATCATGCACGTTGGATAACGTTGTTCGGTGCCATTCACCTTCTTAGCGTCATACGCCATTACTCTTCCTTCTTGCATAAGGACTCCACCCATTGCTAGTATACTTGCATCAGTTGCTACTAGCTTATCCTTATTTGGATCTGGTAGGATGAGCACTGGTGCTGTTGTCAAGGCTTCTTTGAGCTTTTCAAAACATTCTCTACAAAACTTGGCAATTGCCTTAGGTAATCGCTTTGGATTTGCATCCTCCTTTTTATTCTTTTGGTTTGGATCGACGACTTCAAGCTAAGGGATATATTCAATCCCATCCTTAATGATGCATTTATGAGATGCACTGCATTATTGAGGCAATTTTCTTACCTTGACTACCCAAGTTCTGCGAGGGTGTCATGAAGTTTCTAGCTGCAAACACTTGTTGCTGTTTTTATTTATCTTAACTCGTAGAAGAATTATAGTGAAAACACTTATATTCATAATAAATATTTGATCTCAAAGTCTTAGTTCAAAGACATAATTTAAGGTATCTAAACTTTGTAGGTCCATTGCGGATCTAATGCTGACGTCGATGTTTGAGTTTGAAGTGCTCCTTAATGCCTTTGAGTTTGAGGTCGTGGCCGACGTTTCATAGCATGTTTCATGTCAAGTATCCTTCCAGTGCTGGGACTACTTTTTCCCATGTCCAGTCCTGTATCCGTGCAGCCATTAATGCTAAGGGTGCATCTCGAAGCTATCCTCGAGCTAAACGGCCACAGATCTTCTAATTAGGATTACATGATCAATGTTCTCGCAAAGTTTGGAATGACTCCCGAAGCTAGGGACGTGCTGATAGCAAGTAAATTGCATGCTCCCATGTGGTTAATTTGTTTTTGAAAAAATTACTATTTGACCCTGAGTGAGCAAAGGGAGATAGTAGCATATCCCCATGCTGATTGCGGATCTGGGCCCATTTCTCATGGTTGCTTGACCTTGTATTTCTATCGCCATTAGATCATTGTGATCCCTCTTCATCGAGACGACGCTATATGACCGCCCCTCAGGGTTTGGCCCCCTGATGACGTGGCTTGTTTGGGTTTGGCCGTGCTCCCACTCTTATACAATCTTGCTTGAATTGCCTGAAATTCCTCTTCATCTAGAAGATCTTGATGTTGCATCCGGTGCTCGATAAAATCATATGCTTGTCTGTCCTGATGTTATGCGTTGTATATGTCTCTCTTTTGGCTATTTCCCTTGGTCTTCCGCTTCAATAATAATTGGTGTACAAGATGTGATTTCAGCTGGACTGCTGTTGCCTTTTTTGGGAGGTCCTCTTTGTCTCGATGTACTTCTCTATTTTCTTGGATAATTTGGGTTCATTCTCAAATTCATGGATTTCATCCTCATAGTCATGTTCCCCTTCCTAATACTTGGCTGATGGGCCTTCTAGAAGGTTGGCCTTGGTGTCGAGTTCCTCTAAATGTGGTCTAGCTGCCCTCATATTCAATGGTGCTAGATCAAGAGGTCGGACTGATGGTTCTCCTGTCTTATTTATTGCCTGATAATGGAAGAAGGTTTCAAAGGCTGCTTGTGCTGATAAATATTTGTGCCTTTGGACCGTACATGTCTTGTATCGTGGCATTCTTTCAGCCCTTTTTCAGATTGTCTTCTTCGGTGTCTGACTCAGTGCTGTGTGATAGCTTTAAGAAAGATCCACACTCCGGTTTGCCCTTGGAGTCTCACATCCTGGCCTTGGAGCTGTTGATTGTATTGGACAAGGATATCTTGGTAATATGGTGTCCTTGATGTTGTTTCATAAAGATTAAAGGTATGTTTAAAGACTTGAAATACCCCGTCGATTGGTGCCTCTTTGATGTGTTCTGAGTTGCGATACTATTCAACAAACTTTGTAGGCACCATAGAACTAGGCGAGGTGCAGGAAACGGCTATGTAAAATAGTAAGAGGAGTGGAAAATGGCTTGAATAAGCTCCTTGTGTATTTTAGTAGAAGCAAGACGATATATATACCCTAAAAGGCTCTTAGGGTCCCATGCCAAAACCCTAATTTTTCATAGTTTAAATTTTGTTCTAGTACATGAGTATTTGGGGCTTGGAACTCAAGTAATCCAATCATGCCCCCCCTTTTTTTTTCTATGTTATGTACATGTACATATATGTTAACAAGTTTTTATTAAAAACTTGTGCCTTGTGTTTGTGCGTGTGCCTACATAAGGCAAACATGCATCTGCCTGAAATAACTTGCATGAAGCAAACCCAACCTATTGGGAAAGATTTTTGCGCCGATTTAGTAAGGCCAACATGAGTTGAGAAATGTAAAACATGCATCTGCCTTTAACAAAGGTATGTAGCAGACCCAACTTAGTTGAAAAACATGTAGCTAACTTGGTTGGGTATAATATGCCAAATTTGAATACCTCTTAAGGGTAATAATCTATGGAGCAAAATAATATTTTAGCATGTTGTTTACTTAATGCATCAAGTAGTATATTGACGTGGAAAAAGAATACAGAAATAGTTGTATACTTGCTAGATGGTCTAGGCACTAGAAATGTCACTAACGGGTCTAGGCACTAGAAGAAAAAAATAATGGCCTAACACTTTTCCTAACTTGCACATGGTTTAAGCATATGGTATAATTGGGCAAGGGTTAGGCACAATGTGTCTTGGCATAAGGCGTCATGAGAAAAATATGATAGTAGATCATCTCAAGTTATTCAAGGTTGATCGTTTATGAGACTTCAAACCTAGTTCAAGATTGATGAACTATGTAAATATGGAACCACGTAAATACGGTTTTATATGTAGATAATTATCAGTGGTTAAGTATAGGGTTGGAAAGAGGAGATGTGGTCGAATAATAGTTAACCACCATAGCACTAAATTTGGAAATGGTACACTGAGAAACAATGGACGCAGATGTTTATTTCCATTTGATGCAGTGCATAAAATTTCTGTTCTTGCTCTCCGATTTCTGGAACACGTTATTGTTGATGATGTTTGAAAAAAAACATAGATTTCAAGAGGCCACAGAGATGCATGAAGGCCACTCCAAACTGAATCCGAGGTCTGAACATTTATTTTCAGCCTGTTTGCTAAGTATAATCTAACTTTCTTCAGTTTCTGTCTGTTTGGGCTTGCAGTACAGAATAAGCCTATGATATATTGATGACTTCCACAAATGCTGGCAAATAAAATGTAGCAATACTGGTGAAGAAAACTAAAGCGTGGCGGCTCCCTCGCTAAACATCTGGCTTCGGCCGTACACTTCGTAAAGGGAAATCCCCATCCGGCTCAAGAACGCATGGGCCGCCGTCTACCCCCGCACTCAGGTGACTCTTAGTGCGGGGGGGAAATTCTGAAAGGTGTCTTCTGGCCCTTCCCCTATGGGCTCCTATAACAATGAGGCGATAATAACGTCGAGAACTAGCATCAACATATACAAATACTACCTCGGGAGGGTAGTGCATCACACATAAACCAATGCAAAGATGATAATCACGAATAGTAAAACATGAGAGCTCCTACCCGGCTCGGACTCGTGGGAGGAGGATGGTGGCCGGCTAGGCCTCAAGATAGAAGCAGACGAGTCATGGCAATGGCGGGGCTGGCATAGAACAATGGCTAGGGTTGACCACTCCATCCGCCCCTCCTGTGCATACTTTGCGGATGGGCTAGATCGGGCTCGACGGGACTCTAGCCTTGGGATCACGCAATCCCATGGCATCACCCATCGGGACTACTCGGGTTGCATCTCCTGGTCCGATGAGGCGGGGAAGGGTTGCATCTCCCCTTCCCGGGGTCTAGAGGTGCCGTGGGCGGCTAGAGAATCGTGGCGACACCGCGATTCGTACCGGTGAACCCCCAAAGCGAGCCAAGCCAACACTTGCAGCTCTCAAGGCGAGGCAACACCATTGCCCGGGAGGTGTCGGACCCATGCTCGGCCCCTGAAGTGACCGACCATAAGCCTAGCCCACTATGGGATCCCCGAAGCCCCCACTTTCGGCGGGGATCCTCCCTCCACTTTCCCTCTAGCCCCGTTATCACGGTCTTTGAGTCATATCATAGCCTCAATAGCGGGTGGGCTCCTATGCCTGTGCCAACTAATAGGAACTAAGGGATCTACTCTAGGAGCATACTACATATGGCTCTAGGTCTCTATCCCCTTCCCAATACAAGAGGAGCAAACATGATCAACCATCATCACATAATCATCACATCATGAGAATAATCATAAGAAGAACATCTTAACCTAATCATACAACTAACTAATAGTTAGGGTTCCTTGATTAGGGTTCAAGATGTTGAATATGGGTTCTAGGATGGCTCTACTCTAGATACAAAATACTAGCACATACGGAATGCTAATCCCGGATGAGCTATCACAACTACTATCCTACATACACGCTCACGATGCTCTCCCTCGGTCAGAGCCTCCATGGTCTTGACTCACAGCTGCTGTTCCTACTCCAAGAGCGAGTCTACCTGCTTTGGGGCTGCTGCACCAGACCTATGCCTAACAAGCGATGTTGAAGCGGGGTTTTGAGCAGTAGGTGAGTCTCACGGGTGCTAGGGGGTGGAAGAGGTCTAGGGTTAGGGTTTATGCCTATATAAGTTAGGTCCACCTAGGATGCCACGTGGCACCAATCGGGTGAGTCCTTGTGGCGGTGGCCCAATAGGTTAAGGCCACGTGGATAATGGCTTAACCTATGGTTGGCTAAGTTATGAGAATAACTTAGCCATGCCCCTAGTGCCACAATCTATGGTATACAAGGCTATGAAGATAGACTTGTATGGTGACGGATCGAGGGAATATACGTATTTATGGCGTATATTCCTGGACAAATCACATTCTCCCAACAGGACAATCTTTGTCTCGGCATTTAGCTAAGGTGACGAACCTACCTTATGCCTGCAACACATCAACAACATGTCATAATCTTTAGTTTAGTTTAGCAATCAAGTTTTATTAGTTCAAGTCAAAAATTTAGGCTATATTTGTACTTATACAAAATTATATAGCCTTAACACGGTTATTTCTTACGATAATTCAAAACATTATTGTAAGAGTTATTAGGGTTCATAATCTAATTATGGCTCCCCCTATCTTCTCGTAATGCGCTCCTCGTTGAAGTCCACCTTCTACTTGCCTGCAAAGGGAGCACATTACGTTAGTTTAGTTAATAATTTGTGGTTTTGGGGACCACCCCCTTACCTCCTTGAGCCGAACTCTTGACTCAAGGTTGTCCTACTACCTTGCCCAAGATCATGGCCCTTTCGGTTGAGTTTAAGGATCATTTAAGATGCTCCCTTCGCCGCCCATGATCGAGTGCTACCTTGTACTTTCGGTTGCGGTGAAAGTACCCCTAGTGCATCATGCCCCATGGGTTTGAAGCTAGGGGCGTCTCACGATCCCATCATCGCGCATGATCACTTTAACCTTCACCATGACCCTCCTACGGCCAGGTGTGCGTACCCCGCATCGTGGCATAGAGATCATCCGATCGATGTCCCATCATCGCCCACCATGCTTCATTCCTCACTCACATGACCCTAATGGTCATGCGCACCTCTTAGTGCGTGTGGCCTAGAAGAATGCCCTAAAGGCGTATCCCATCATAAGCCCCCACGATCAAGGTTACGGCACATGCACCCTAGTAACTAGAATGCATGCGCCCGGGCTTAAAACTAACTAACAACATACTAGCTAACCACGGCAGAGTAAAGAATTCGACGACCAAGTGGGAGGCGACTCGCCCATCAAACTCCTTCATAAACTGCGGGTATTGCTTCTCCAAGTCTTGCTTCAATACCCATGTCGCATCTTCCACGGGTAAGTGCTTCCACTTAACCAAATATTGGAGGAGGCTGGGACCTCCTAGTCTTCTTGAATGACTTATCAAGAAGCAATTGGGGCACTATTTCTACTTGCTCCTCAGTCATTTCCAACAAGGTTGGAGTATCTAAAACCTCCTCAGGGTTAGGATTGTGCCTTTTTAATAAACTTACGTGGAAGACCTTGTGGACCTTAAGATGGGCTGGAAGATCCAACTTGTAGGCTTGAGAGCCCACTCTCTCCAAAATCTTGAACGGACCAGCCCACCTAGGGGCAAGCTTCTTGCAGCTCCCAATCGCGGCTTGGCTTGCTTCACCTTGATCTTCAACCAAAGCGGTATAAGCCCACCTTAAACTCCCTTACGGTCCTATGCTTGTCGGCTACACTCTTCTGCCGACTTCTTGCTGCCAATAAATAACCCCTTACTTCCTCTACTAGGCTTTGCATATCCCCTAACATCTGTTTGGGATACTTCTACCTTGGACGCGAGGTTGTGCGGTATCAGGGGTTAAGCACTAGTACCCGTAATTTACCATAAAGGAGACATCACGAGATGACTCACCTTGGCTTGCTTGTTGTGGCCGAATTCCACCAAGTGGATGTACTCATCCCACTTGGATTGCTTATTCCACACATAGCTCGAAGCATGTCTTCAATGATCCGATTCGTCCTCCGTCGGCCATCTGTTTGGGGATGATATGCCGTGCTCATGGAGCCGATGCGAATGGTCTTTGAAGAGGTCTGCCCGGAAGGCACTCATAAACTTGGAATCCCTATCGGATATTATCTCGAGGCATGCCATGGAGTGCGAAAATCTCCCTTACAAATAACTTGGCGATTATCTAATGCGGTGTCGGTAGTCTTGCAAGGCACAAAATGTGCCATCTTAGATAACTTATCTCGACCACCATCAATGCATCCTTGCCTCGAAGAGTTCTAGGGAGACTGTGATGAAATCCATGCTTATGACCTCCCACTTTGCATTTGGCACCCCAATGGCTCAAGAGCACACGGAATCGAAGTTGCTCGCTTTTGGTCTGCGACATAGCGGCAATCGAATATATGCAGCTATCGCCTCTTCATTCGGGAAGTAGCTACTTGAATCTTGAAATAGGTCTTCATGAAGCCCGGCATGCCTGCTATTGGGCTGTTATGTATGTCATGAAGAATTAGCTTCCTTACCCACGATGATTCGGGCACACACAACTTATGCTTGTGATACAACGAGGTTGCCTTCCTTCTTATAATGCTTGAAGGCTTCCGCTCCTTATACGATTACGGCTTCCTTGGAAAGGCTTTCCCATACCTCCTTGAAGTCCACATCGGTTGGCAAGGACTCCTCAATCTTCTTGCCAAACTCACTCGAAAGAGTGGAAATCGCATTACAATCGTCCTTATGCGAAATGGTCTCACGGGAGGGCATCTGCTACAACATTAAGCTTACGGGGCTTATATATAATATCAAAATCATACTCCTCAAGGAATTCCATCCACCTCCTTTGCCTTAAGTTGAGGGTGGCTGGGTGAAAAAGATCTTGAAGGCTCTACGGTGATCGGTATCCAACTGAAACTTCCTTCCCGGTGGATAATGCCTCCATATCCTCAATGCCACGACAATGGCTAGCGGCTCTGATCATGGGTTGGGTAGCGTTGCTCGGCGTCGTTCATCTTCTTGAGTCGTGGCGACTACCCTTCCTTCTTGCATCAAAGGCGCCCTTTGTTGCTATCTTGCTTGCATCTGTTGCTACCAACTTATCTTTACTCGGATCAGGAGAACAAGCAGCTTTGGTCTTTGTTGTTAAGGCCTCTTTAAGCTTCTCAAAAAAGCTTGGACTTTCTCTAACCAATGGCTAGCCCAATCCTTAATCTTCTTGGCCTTAGTGAGGTCAGGCCGGAGGGGCGCCCACTTAGCAAAGTCCTTCACGAACTTTACGTAGTATCCGCTTGGCAGAAAGCTTCTTACTTACGCCACATTCCTTGGGCTGGCCAATCGACTATTGCCTCAATCTTAGATGGATCGTGGAGATTCCCTCGGATGTTACTACATGCCCCAAGTACTCCCTTTCGGCTGTTGCAAAGTGGCACTTAGAGAGCTTCCCATACAACCGATGGCGTCTCAACTTCTCCAACACTTTCACGAGATGCGACAATGCTCTTCAAGGGACTTCTTGTAGATTAGGATGTCGTCGAAGAAGACAATAACAAACTCATCAAGAAGTCTCACGAAGATGTCGTTCATGGCGCATAAGCGTTCTTTGGAGCATTCGATAGTCAAAGGGCATTCTTGTAAACTCAAAGTGACCATCTGGCGTTACGGCGGTCTTATGGATATCCTCTTCTTTAATTCTTATCGATGGTATCGACCTCAAATCGATTTTAGAGAATACCTTTGCTCCTTGTGGCGGTCCATTAGGTCATCGCCCTTGGCAATGCATATTTATTCTTTATCGTGCGCTTATTAAAATTTGGCGATAGTCTATACACATTCTTAAGCTCCCATCTTTCTTCTTGACAAAAGTATAGGTGCTCAGAAAGGAGACACACTTGCTCTTATAAATCCAAGCTCGAGCAATTCTGCGGTTTGTTTCTTGAGCTCAATCAATTACGGGATGCTCATTCTATATGGCCTTCTTTGGTAGGCCGCATCCAGGAGCCAATGTGATCTCACATTCCACACCCTATAAGGTGGCAGCTGCGGATTTCATCAGGAAATACATCCTTGAACTACGAAATAAGCCTTGCTATCGCACGGGCGGTGATTTCCCTTTGGGTCACTTCCATCTGCTTGCACGGCTCAAGCCCTGATTCCATCCTCAAGATGTAATCCACCTTATTCCTTTCTATACTCTTCCTTAGGCTGCTTCAAAGAAATACCTTTGCATAGGAGAATCTAGCTTCTTACCTTTCACTATCAACTTCTTTGCCTTGCGGTGCCGTCATGGTGACTTCATTCGGTCGCAATCAATCATGGCTTTGGCTGGCTTCAAAAATTCCATCCCCACTATCGGATCATATCTTAGATGTCCATGACTTACGCTCCCATCGGCCCTTAGCCCCACTAAGGTCTATGTCAAAGGTGATCCTCCTCCCCTTAGTGTCTTAGAATGGCGCCGTTTGCCATAACTCTTGGCCTTGGCTTAGACTTCAATACCTTGTTCTTCATTAGAGCAGCCAATCTAGGAGATGCAAAATTATGAGAGCTACGTATCTATGAGGACTACATAAGGATTACTATCTATGATCCCATCAGCCGCGATGACGGTTGGTGATTCTCTATATCACCCGACTCAATGTTTGCACATATGTGACACTCACCATCTATGAAGTCTGGGCCTCCTGCTTTGGTCATCGTCCTAAAACTACGTTGGGGAGTCCCAATCCAAGAGTTACGCCAAGAAATTTGCATGACGAATGGACAATCATGTGTTGATTGCCACGGTGGAAGCTTTTTGAAACATAGCTTTTTTCTCAATGCATTCTGTCTCTTTTCCTTGGCGTTGTCTAGGAGGCGGCTTAAAGGCGCTGCCCCACGATGCGATACGCAACTACGGTCCCCAAAAGCTTTTGCTCGACCCTTACCTTCTTGCTGCTGACTCCACGATGGTGTAGGCTGGCGATTGCTTACCGATATTGTCCACGATCTTTACGAACTCTTACCCACGAAGGTTGGTTGCTTCTCTGCTTTGGAGTTCTTTGGTGCCTCCTCAAACTTATAGCTTTATCTTCCGGCCTGCGCAAAGCCTGACCTTGGGTTGATTGCTCTAACAAGCCTCTTGATATTTGCTGTTCAACCCCTCAATGTAAGTATCCACGGCTTGCCTCTCGAGACTCGGGAACATGCGGCTGAGCCTCATAAATTCTTACGTATGCTTAGCCAGCGATAAACTACCCCGATTCAACTTTGTAAAAGCTGCTGGATGCGTCTACTAGTATGAGACCTTGGCACATAGTGCTTGTGGAAAGCCTTCTTTGAAGGTCTTAAACTGCGGTTGTTCCTCTTGACTTGTTGGATTTAGCATATCCCTTCCACGGATCCTTTTGGGTCCAATAAGGTTAGGCTGTAGCAACTTTCCCTATGTCCTTGTCTTTCATCTTGCAGTATGAGTTGCCAAATTCTTCCATTTCATCAAGCCATGCCCGACCTCCATGCACGATCTGTCTTTCCACGAGAGGCTGGGCCGAGCTTCCTTGTCTTCCATACATTGCTCATAGCACTATCCACCTTTTCGATAATCACTGTCTTTCTTGCTCTTTTCCTTGCTTTAGGTGTGCGGTATTTGTCGGAGCTAGAGCTGTCCTCCTTTGGAAGAGGCATCGATGGTTTGGAGCTAGATGATGATGGGCTCTGGTTCTCCTCTTCCTTCTCCTATCCACAGCGTTCCCCTGGTTGCCCTCCCCTTCTCTTTGAGGGACCGTCACCACAGGAAAACAAGGTGGAGGTGGAGGGCCATCTTCTGTGCATTCATGAGAGGTGTCGCCCGGTTGATGAGGTGTTGCATCGGTTCCTCATCACGCACCAACCTTGCGTTATTTGCCTCACGGTGACATATCACGCTCAACATCTTCTTGTTCCACGCCAAACAAATTCCTTGGTACCCAATTAGTGGTCGGTCTGATCTTGAGATCACGCACTTGAGTTCCTTCTTTGCAAGGATTGATCATCAATACATTTTATTTGGGTTAGATGTTGATCAATTTTACTTGCAAATTGAATTATCTTTAGTTATAAGAAATCATACAAAGCCTTACATTGACAAACCAGTTAATAGTCATTAATACATAAGGATTACATGATAAAGTAGATATATCTTAGCACAATGGGTACAAGAAACATTTAGCACAAACTTAAGAAAATTTTACAACTATTCAGGTGGCCTCGAAAAGCACGAAGAAGTTCTTGACATCCCTGAATCGGAGGCCTTTTTGGGGAGTTAGCAAGATGTTCCTCGTTGATCTTCCTTCAAGTGCTTTCGGGCCATCTCACGGTTCGGGAGTTACAGTCTTTATTCTTTGCTACCACCGAAAGTGTTGCATCCCTAAGGTGCCCTCTCGCCAAAGTCGAGGGCAATGGGCCTTGACTGCCTGTTGAAAAGAATGATGTGATCGGCATAGTATATCTTGAGTCTTTGCCCGAAGCCCGAAAGCGCTATGAGAAGTGCCACGGATTCTTCCCCCCTTGGGCTGAACTCCTTGTGGAAGACTATCATTTGCCCTTGGCTGAGGGCTGGAAGATAGTAGCGAAGTGCCGCGCCCTTCCCTACGCCTCGCGATCCAGTGCCCTTCCTTTGAGCTGCTTCGCCGTAGGCATCCACCGCCATAAGGTCTTCATGATCCCTCCACATCTTTGGTTCGTTGTCCAAGTTAATCTTCTTTGGACCCTTCCCTCATGCTCTGGCTCGGAACCGGTGCGGCTTGAGCTTGGGCCCTTCCCTGGTTTGTAGAGTGTGCTCTGTATCTGCTGGAACTCCTCCTCTGAGATGATAGGCTCCTGCTGTCGATAGATCTCCCTTATCTGCTGATAGGCTGCTATATCCGACATTGTCTCCCGGCATAAAGTGTCTCTCGCCCGACTCCTTGGAATCTCTGGTATGAGTAGTCGATGATGTGCATTGCTCTTCAGGTGTGCTATCATGCCCAAGAGCTCGTCGATTCGAAGACCATTCTGACGATGGGACAAATTGAGGATGTCATTTGCAAAAATGTACTCCTCCCGTCGATGACTATCGGCGACAAATTTTGTGATGCCGACTGGTGGGTCGATAGGCTGTTCTCGCGTCGTCGTCATGCCTCGGCGCATACCTCGCATTCTTGTTGCCTCCCTGCTCTCCCATTGCGGGTTACGCTCCCCTAGGCTGCTTTCGTAGTCTTCATGGATCTGTAGAGATGGTGCCCCGGCGTCGTCTTGAAGTAATATTAAGTAGGCGGAGGACTCTATATTCGAGGATTTGATCACGGGCCCTACTGGTATCAAGTGGGCTAAGTCTAAGGGCTGAGCGGAGGGTTCCCCTACTTTGTTGATTGACTTATAGTGCATGAAGGGGCAAGGGGCATGCAGCTGAAAGGTACCTATGCCTATTATGTCTGCGGGTCATGTGTCGGGCATGGTCCTAGTCCTATCCCATAGCTGCTTCTTGCCTTTGGATCACCCGACTCTCGACCTAAGGCTTGGGTAAGTGTCTCAAGAGAAACCCAATTCCCTCCCTAGGAGGCTGATCCTAACTTCCCAAAGGCGGGGACTGCTTTGGTCATATTGGCACATAATGTACGTGTAGTAGGGTGTTCTAGTCAAAGTTGCGTGAAGATCAAACAAGTGATCAAACAGAGAAGGCTTGATCTCTTTGGAAGCACATGGATATGGTGGCGACATTGTACCATCTCTCAAAGTTCTTTGCCGCGCCATTGGCGAGGAAAGGGTGTAGAAAATGGCTTGCAAAGATCGGTGGAGGATCGAGAAAATGCGCCCTAAAAATTTGGGGGCGATTCGTAGGAAGAAAAATGGCAAATGAGACCTATTTTTATAGACTATGGGTGACCTCGGGGTTTGTGCAAAAAGGTGCTTACCTAAGACGACCTTGGTTCTATGGCTCTGGGTGTCCAAATGAACTACCATGAAGTGCAAACTTAAGCAAAACAAAGCAAGAAACACTACATGGCAATTTGTTGGATCAAATTTGGCTAATTTGGGCCAAAAGATGGCCCGACCGGGTGAATCAGCGGATGGCCTCAGCGTCCTGTGAATGATGGCGCATTTGGCCTTGGTCTCGCCCGGTTGGCCCGTTTTGGGCCAATTTTTGGCCAATTTAGGGAATTTGGAGATGCTAATATGGCTAATTGGGCCGATTCTAACCTAACTAGCAACTTATTTTGAGCAAAACTGACACCAAAAAGCATGTTTTTGGGGGTAGGCGGGTGAATCCGTGCGAAAGCAGCGCCAGCGTCGAGGGGGCCTTGAGGCCATTGGCGCGGTCTCACCCGGCCCGGCCAAATTTTGCATTTTTGATTTTTTTTTTTTTTGCCAAAATTTTGTTGTAGTCATGATTTCTAGGGTGTTTCTAGGCATGCTATGAAGAATTCTACCACAATTGGGTTCTATTTCCTATCTTTCAAGCATACAATATTTTTCTAATTTACAGAGGGAAAATGACTTTTATATTAATAAGAAACATAGTTACATGAAAATTTTAATTCTTCTACAAAATTTACAAAATTTGAGGCCTAGGGCCTCTCCCCTGCTGATTCTCCGTGCTAAGTGGATGTCCGCCGGCATGAGGGTTGCCGCTTAGCATGGATAGCCCTTGAAGGTTTCCCTCCTCGAAGAGCTGCACCGGCTCGCCCGACCCTCTTGCGAGCCGGGTCATTAGAGGGGTAACCCCATGTCGGTCCGGAGCTGGCTGCAACACCTCTCTAAGGAGGCGGCTTTCGAAGGCGCCTTCCTTATCGGGGAGATTCGTGCACATCACGGAAGTCTTAGAGATCTCCCTAAACTTCCGGTATGTGCTATTTGGCCCGTGGTGAACCCTCTTGGGTTTTTCGGCCTCGGTGGGGGTGGCTTGGGCTGGTTCTTCTTCGACCTGCCCCCCTGACGGTATTTGCACCTCTGGCGGCAATACCACTCATTGTACCTCGTCCAGCGGCGAAGGTACTCTGGTATACCACCATCTTCGTTTGAACTCCGGTCCTCTTTGGGCCTTGAATGCAGCTCCCCTACCTTTTGTTTCTTCACCACCTTAGGTGGTTCCGGCCCTTAGGGTAGGGTGGCCTAAGCGTCGGGGTCTGCTGCCCCTCCTCCTCCTCTTCCTCCACTTGAGGCTCCTCCTCGGGGGGCTCTTGAATAACGGCCGGTCGGCCCGAGGCCGTCGTTCCTTCTCTTCGTCGCCTCTCCTGCTCCCTCGGCTCCCTCTCCCGCTCCAGCTTCTTCTGGCGGCCCTCTCCTCCGGCCACTCTGCTACTTTTTCCTTTCCCTTCTTCTTGGGCCTTTGAAGGCCAGCTTCCTCCACCTGGCTTGCTGCACTGCTCCTCCACCTCTTCTTCCACCTCGGTGTCAGGGGCAGAAATCCCGAGACTTCGCCCGGGTCCTCTCAGTACACTGCCCGATGGAGAAGCTGCTGCTTTGGGAGTCTCCTCGGCGTCATGGAAGGAGGCTTCCTTTTCTTCTTGGCTGCTTCTTTGGGGAAGCTCCTCTTCCCCTTTCTTGGGTGAGGAGGTGCTCGGGATCTTCTTCACATGTAAGCCTGGCTTTGCTGCCATGGAGAGGGTAGGTCTTGTTCGGGCTTCTGTAGGGTTTGTTTGGTGCGAGCCATATCTTATGGTTGAGAAAATGGGTGGTGAAGGGCAAGAAGCAAGAGGGTTGGAGGTGAAGGGTTGGAGAGAAAATGAGGTGTCGAGATATTTAAAAAGGAGGGTCCCTGGGAATATTCTCCTACCATAATTACCCCTATTTATTAGCCCCCCCTTATTAATTACAAGATATTTAATTAATTATTTAACTATTAATGTATATATTAACCTATATTAATTGATATTATCTTTAAATTTTCGATTTTTCCTAATGGTTGAAGTGCAATTTATGAATTTCTTGCCATTTTTTTCACTGGATCTCAGATTGGCATGATTCTTGACCCATTTTAGGTGAAATTTGATGCAGATGCATAATTTTCACTCCAAATTTACTAGAAGGTTCGTTTGACTCCCTCAAATCTTCGTCTAACACTTAGCCTAATTCCTGACCCACTACCTAGGAGAAAAAAAAAATTTTCCCCCATTTTCGCGGTTCGATGGTGGAAATGTTTATTTCACATCCCTATAGGCCTGTTAGACTACTTCATGGTTATGGTGGAGTGCTAGTTCTTGGTCAACCAAGAACATCGCTCTGATACCATTGTGACGCTCCTCGCAAACAACATTTCGGTACACTTTCGGCAGGAAATCCCCATCCGGCTCGGCAACGCATGGGCCCGCCGTCTACCCGCGACTCGAGGTGACTCTTAGTGCGGGGAGGGCTTCTGAAGGTGTCTTGCGCGCCCCTTCCCCTATGGGCTCCTATAGCGGCCAGGCGATAACACGTCGAGAACTAGCATCAACATATACAAATACTACCTGGAGGGTAGTGCATCACACATAAACCAATGCAAAGATGATAATCCGCGAATCGTAAAACATGAGAGCTCCTACCCGCTCGGACTTCGTGGGAGGATGGTGACCAGGCTAGGCCTCAAGATAGAGCGGGTAATCGAGTCATGGCAATGGCGAGGGCTGGCATAGAACAATGGCTAGGGTTGACCACTCCATCCGCCCCTCTGTGCATACTTTGCGGATGGGCTAGATCAGGCTCGACAGCGGGACTCTAGCCTTCCGGATACACGCAATCCCATGGCATCACCCATCGGGACTACTCCGAGGTTGCATCTCCCCGGTCGATGAGGCGGAAGGGTTGCATCTCCCCTTCCCAGGGGTCTAGAGGTGCCGTGGGCGGCTAGAGAATCGTGGCGACACCACCATTCGCACCAGACCGAACCCCCAAAGCGAGAGCCAAGCCAACACTTGCAGCTCTCGTGAGGCGTGGCAACACCATTGCCCGGGGAGGTGTCGGACCCATGCCGCCCCTGCAAGTGACCAGACCATAAGCCCTAGCCCACTATGGGATCCCCGGCCCCCACTCGGCGGGGATCCTCCCTCCACTTTCCCTCTAGCCCCGTTATGCGGTCTTTGAGTCATATCATAGCCTCAATAGCCGGGTGGGCTCCTATGCACAGGCCGCAACTAATAGGAACTAAGGGATCTACTCTAGGAGCATACTACATATGGCTCTAGGTCTCTACCCCCTTCCCAATACAAGAGGAGCAAACATGATCAACCATCATCACATAATCATCACATCATGAGAATAATCATAAGAAGAACATCTTAACCTAATCATACAACTAACTAATAGTTAGGGTTCCTTGATTAGGGTTCAAGATGTTGAA
This sequence comes from Isoetes taiwanensis, assembly GCA_021234155.1. Taxonomy (NCBI): domain Eukaryota; kingdom Viridiplantae; phylum Streptophyta; class Lycopodiopsida; order Isoetales; family Isoetaceae; genus Isoetes; species Isoetes taiwanensis. The sequence continues at coordinate 23,485,499 of JAJEKV010000006.1, forward strand.
TATGGGTTCTAGGATGGCTCTACTCTAGATACAAAATACTAGCACATCTGGAATGCTAATCCCAGATGAGCTATCACAACTACTATCCTACATACCTGCTCCTGATGCTCTCCCTCCAGATCCGGGCGCCTCCATGGTCTTCGACTCACAAGCTGCTGTTCCTACTCCAAGAGCGAGTCTACCTGTTGGGGCGCTCTTTGCACCAGCCTATGCCACAACAAGCGATGTTGAAGCGGGGTTTTGAAGCAGTAGGTGAGTCTCACGGGTGCTAAATTTGGAAAGAGGTCTAGGGTTAGGGTTTATGCCTATATAAGTTAGGTCCACCTCGGATGCCACGTGGCACCAATCGGGTGAGTCCTGTGTGGCGGTGGCCCAATAGGTTAAGGCCACGTGGATAATGGCTTAACCTATGGTTGGCTAAGTTATGAGAATAACTTAGCCATGCCCCCTAGTGCCACAATCTATGGTATACAAGGCTATGAAGATAGACTTGTATGGTGACGGATCCAGGAATATACGTATTTATGGCGTATATTCTCCTGGACCGTCACATAAACCATGCTTAGATCCTGAGCCATAGACCATGTAGCGCGCATCTTTGTGCCAACAACTTTTTGTCTGCAGCATGACGCTCATCCAGAGAAAATTTAGATACTCATACATAAAGTATTCCTTTAGGCCCATTCTTTCTCTAAACTGAAATCTCCAATTTATTAATGACAAGAGATGATCCATATCAGTTGAGCCAGGCTTCGTCACTTGAGCCTGAGGCGGCCTTGCAAAGATGTCAGTTTTGGCTTGTTACAGTTTGGGGCTTGCAGTAGATGACACTTTCGGCTACAGATAATCTATTGCTACAGATTACCACTGGTAAGGAAGTTGAATTCTATTGATGCTGATCGAATATGGCCGATTATAGCTTGAATATAATTTTGTTAACACAGATTGAATCCAACGGATTGTCAATGCATTATCACAGGTTAAATATAATAAATATAACTGGTTAATACAAAGTTACAACTCGTCATATAAACATAGCCACCCGAACACACATGCTTTCCATAGGTTGCAACGGAGTGAGTAAGAGCTAGTGTCGAGCTAGTGCAGGGAATGAGCTATGTATTATGACATTTGATATAGGTTATCAAAGTACATGTTATAAGAAATGTGCATAAATTTGCACTGCCTCTATTTATTTATTGCTCATAGCAAGGTTAATATGCCCAAAGTGTAAAAATATTATTCTAGAAGTTTGTCAATAGTTAAGTTATTTTTGATACTCTGATTGTAAATCGAGGCTTCCAACGGCAAGACATTACCACAATAGCTTATAACACTGAAAAGTTCCTCAAGATAATTCTTAATGGCTTCTGAGGGCAAAACCTGTTAAGATGGGACCTTCTGTTGAGAAGTGCTCCATGAGCAAGATATTATGTGCATTAAGGTCCGACAACTTGCAGGGCCAAAGAAAAACAATTTAAAGTAACCACAATAGTCTTTCATTCATAGAATCGAGCAAGATTTTGAATCCCGTAACTTATTGAACTAAACTGTGATAGTACTTATGGCATACAAATTTATGCCATAAACTCCAAGCCAATGCATCCATTATTCAATGCATTCTTAACTTGAAAAAGATTCAATTCAGTCACAGATTCCCCTAAAGCTACCCTGTTACGACTTCACCTCAGTGAGTGACCCTGTGAAGCCATTGTGAAGCTAGTCTTATGCTAAATGGCATTGAACTTCAAATCACACCACCATATAATATAAGACTCCCATACTCATATAGCGGCTAATGAAATCTAGCGAGAAGGAAACATATTAGCAGCAGGGCTTTGGGCCTAACTTTCGGCGTGGATCAAGATAATATTCCTAGCCCCTCAACAATACCACCAAACAGGGGTTTGCTCCAAAAATACCCCCAATATCTTCTCTCCTCATATTCTTTTTGCCAAATTCATGTCCTTTGGCATAACGGTGACTCGTTGTGGGCTAAATTAGGGTATCTGTGGTGATATTTGTGGTCATTTACGTCAACCACCTTTATTCATAATGACCCTAAAAGTATTAAAATTCTAAAATGTTCAATGGTTCTTGGGTTATTTATTGTGGATTTGCGCCATATTCCACTGGGAAGTCTATTTTGGTCCATTCTTCGACATGTTCCTAGTGGAATGTTGGGTTCATGCACAATTTTTCACCCAAATTTACTAGAATTCCTGGAGTCTATTATTTCTATTTGCTAATCTAATTTAATTAAATGACGACTCTACTCGTGGAAAAAGTTTTCCCACTTTTTGAGGTTCACTATTGGGATTTGCATCCCAACTTTCTACTAGGCCAGTTAGTTTTCTATCATAAGGTTATGACCAGTGCTTGATCTTGGTCAACCAAGATCATTGCTCTGATACCATTGTGACGCCTCCTTGGCTTATATCGACGACCGTACCGTATAGATCGAAGGACCTTCCCCATCCAACGGCACCCGTCATTATGGGCCCTCTGTCTAACTCGGCGTCGGGGTCCGACGATCGAGTAGAGGACACTGAGAGGTGTCATTCCGTCCCGTCCTCTATGGGTCCCTATGTCAGCGGAAGCAAAATATACAACATGAGCACTAGTTACAATAACAATAGACTACCTCGAAGGGTAGTGATAATCCATCTAACCATGTCATCAAATACAACAATACAATGAATCGTCAAATACATCAAATAGAGGCTCCTACCCGGGCTCGGACTCAAGGGGAGTCGCCCGGCGGTACCGGGCCTCCGGATAGAACGAGGCCAGAAGTTATGGCAATGACTTGGGCTGGTAATAGACAATGGCTAGGGTTGACCACTCCATCCGCCCCTCCATTGCATACTTTGCGGATAGGCTAAATCGGGGCTCGGCGTGGTAATGCCCTGCGGAGACGTAATCCCATGGTATCACCCAACGAGGCGACTCCGGGTTGCATCTCCCCCCGGTCCGATGAGGTAGGAAGGGTTGCATCTACCCCTCCCCGGTGCGCGGTGGCTCCATGGGCGGCTAGAGGATCGCGGGCGACCTGCGTCCATACCCGACGAACTCCCCAAAACAAGAGCCAAGCCGACACTTGCAACTCTTGAGAGTCAGGGCGACACCATTGACCCAGGAAGTGTCGGACCCATACCCGGCCCACACAAAGTGACCGACTATGAGCCTAGCCCGCTATGGGACCCCAGTAGCCGCGCTCAGCAAGATCCTCCCTCCACTTTGCCACTGACCCCGTTGTGTGGTGCTCAGTCACTCCATAGCCTCCGTAGCCAGGTGGGCTCTATGCACAGGCCGCATAAATAATGGGAACTAGTGGGTCTAAACTAGGAGCATCATCTACTAGTGGCTACTAGGTCTCTACTTCCCAATACACAAGATGTGCAAAGATGAGATCAACCAACATCATATCAACATAATCTTGATAATAAAAGAGAATAACAACTAATCCTAATCACATACATCTAACCTATAGTTAGGGTTCATTGATTAGGGTTCATGTTCAGAACAATAGGTTCTAGAATGGCTCTACTGCAATACTGGAATCTATTCGAAATACCTGCCTCTGACACGCTACCGCTAATTCCCTGGTTCTCCATCTCTAGCAACTGCTGCTGCAACCCAGGCTGTCGAAGACGGTCTTCGAGTCGGAGCTCTGATCGCGAACTGGTGGTCTGAGGTTGGTGGAGCCAAATGTGGCTAGGGTTTAGGGTTTAGCCTTTTATATGTTAGGGTTTACATGAATGCCACTTGGCTCCTATAGGTGCGTCTATGTGGCGGTATGCCTATAAGGTGAGGCCATGTGGAAATGGCTTCTTACCTTAGGTTGGCTAAGTTATAGATAACTTAGTCATTTCCCCCACATTGGTCGTATACAAGTCTATTGATGTAGAATTGTATGGTGACGTGGTCGTAAAATATACGTACTTATACCGTATATTTTAGGGGAACGTCACATTCTTGAATCTGCAACTGTTCCTTTTCTGCTTATTGGACTTCGCGTAGCCTTTCCACCAAATTCTAGCTGCTCCTATTAAGTTTGCTGTAGCAACCTTCCCTATGTCTTTGTCCTTCATGCCATAACAATTGCCAAACTCTTCCATCTCATCAAGCCAAGCTTCTGCCTCCATACCTGACCTGTCTTTTCCTGAAAACTGACCCAACTTCCTGATCTTCCACACATTGCTCATAGCACTGTCAACTTTCTTTTGATAGTCATCTGTCTTCCTTGCCCTGGTTCTTACCTGTGATGTGTCGGACTCACTCTCTGAGCTAGAACTGTCCTGGCTGTCAGAAGTGTCTGATGTGCTAGAGCTAGATGGTATTGGGCTCCTTCTAGTTCTCCTTTTTCTCTTCCTGTCCCTGTCACTTGATTGTCTTCCCCTTCTGGTTGTGGATCCTCCTCAAAGCCCTGCTGAGGTAGTGGTGGAGGAGGTGGTGCTGTAGGTCCATATTCCTGGGCGTTCATCAATGGGGTGGCCAGTGAATCAGCTGATGCATCTGGTTTCTCATCTGGGTGAGCCTTGCATTGACTGTCTCCACCGTCAATTCTTCATTGTTGTCGTCTTGTTCACGCCCAAATAAGTTTCTAGGTACCCATTGGTGATGTCGGCCCTGGCCTTGAGAGCCTGAGCCGGTGTTCCTGGCTGCAAGGATTGATCATCAATGCTTGTTATTTAGGTTGCACATTAATCATCCTTATTTACAATTGAATTATTGTTAGGTACAAAAGAAATTATGTGAAAACTCCACTTACAAGTCAAGGATAGAATAAGGCCATTAATACATTTCATGATAATGTTTAAAATTGAAAAAACATTCAATACAAGTTAAAAATTAAGCAGAAGATAATTGTCCCTCACCTTTGATGCCCCTTCTTGAAGAAGTTCTTGACATCCCTGAGTCGTAGCCCTTTGCCGATATTCCGCAAGATGTTTCCGGCAGACCCTCCTTCGAGTGCTTGAGCCATTTGGGGTGCCGGGAGTTCGGGTGCCGTTGCCGCCACCACTGTCATTGTTGCGTCTCTAAGGTGGTCCCTGGCGAAGTCGAGGCAGTGAAGGGCCACGGATCTCTTGAATCAAATCCCCTTGGGCTGAACTCCTTGTGAAAAACTATCATCTGCCCTTGGCTGAGGGCTGGAAGGTAGTATCGAAGAGCCTTACCCTTTCCTGCAATGTTGGACCCTATGCCCTTTCTGCCAGCTGCTTCCCCGTAGGTATCAAGTGCTAGGAGGTCTTCATGGTCCCTCCACATGGTAGTTGCGTTCTCCAGGTTGATGCTGCCGGGTGCCTCACGCAAACTCTTGGAACGGACTGGTCGGCTGGAGCTTGGGCCTCTTCCTAGTTTGTACAATCTGCTTTGTATCTGCTGGAACTCTTCCTCTGGGATGATTGGCTGTTGCTGCCGATATATCTCCCTTATCTGCTCATAGGCCGCTATATCCGACATTGTCTCGCCGGCGTATGAGTGTCGCTCTGCTAGCTCCCTTGGGATTTCCTGATAGGAGTAGTCGATGAAGTCGCTGCTCTGCTCTTTTGCAATCAAGCCTAAGAGCTCATCGATCCTAAGGCCTTCTTCTTGGCAGTAAGGAAGGTTGAGAATGTCATTGGCCAAGATGTACTCCTCGCCGTCGATGATTACTGGTGACAGGGCCGTGATGCTGACTGGCGGTTGGAAATCTCGCCTGATTGCGTCTTCTTGCCTGGCTATTTGCCTCTCCATCATCCTTGCCTCTCTACTCTCCCAACCTGGATTTTCCTCCCCTAGATGCTCATAGTCTTGCTCAATCTGCAGTGTTGGTGTTCCTGAGGTCGTGCCGTGGTACTCGTACTCCGAGGACTCGATCTCATGAATGTAGGTCTGCTCCCTTCGAGTGTCGAGAGGTGCTAGATCTAAAGGCTGAATTGAGGGCTCTTCTGCCTTGTTGATTGACTTATACTGCATGAATAAGGCTAGGGCTGCCGGGGCTGAAAGATATCTATGCCTACTATGCTTGCAGGTCATGTAATCAGGCATGGGTCTAGTCCTATCCCACAGCTTGTTCTTGCCCTTGGATCCTCCCCCTAAGGTTTGGCTGAGTGAGTCTAGGGATACCCCTTTCCCTCCCCTAGGCGGCAAAGCTAACTTCCCAGGGTAGGACCTGCTGGTCATATTGGCAGATGATATCAGTGTAAAAGGGAGTTTTGGTCAATGTTGCATGAAGATCAAAGTGATGGTCAAAGACCTGGAAGGCTTGCTCAGCAGGAAAATCATGGATATAGTTGGCAGCATCATACCATCTAACAAAGCTAGAGGGCGCCATTAAAGAAAGGTAAGTGTAGAAAATGGCTTGCAAAGATCAATGAAAGGCTGGAAAATCACCTAAGATGCTAAGAGCAGTTCTGGTGAAGGGAAAATGACAAATGGGGTCCCCTTTTATAGACTATGGTCTGCCTTGGGTTCCGTGCACAGGGGTTCTTGATGGAAGAAACTTTTGTTCAAAGGCTATGGATGTCCAATTGAACTACCATGAAGTGCAAATCTAGGCAAAACAAAGCAAGGAACACTACATGGCAGTTTGTTGGGTCAAATTTGGTCAAATTAGGCCAAAAAGGGCCAAATCGGAAGGGTTTGCGCGAAATGGGGTTCCGTCGCGAGCGGAAAGCGCTCTGGCGCGGACCCTTCCGGTTTCACGGATTTTTGGGGCTAATTTAACATTTTTAGGGTTTAGAAGATGCTAACATGGCCGATTTGATCAATTCTAACCTAACTAGCAACTTTTCTTGAGCAAATTGGACATCTAGAAGGGCCAAATTTGCCAAATCGGAAGGGGTCATGAAATGGGGTTCCGTCATGGCTGAAGCCTTCGCCTGGGCTTGGACCCTTCGGTTCCTTGATTTTATTAGAAAAATAATTTATTTGGCTGGGAGTCTGATATTTGGTCTATTACAAGCTTGATACAAAAAATTTTACTACGATCTGACTTACTTAACTATATTTTTTACATCATAATACAACCAATTTATACGGGGGAAGAAATTATATATTTATAAAAGGGAAATACATTGAAAATACTTAACATAATTACAAAAATTGGAGGACTTTATTATTTTCAAATACTTTGCAGCAGTACTTGTCCAATACATGTAAATTAACTATTTGCCCTCCAAATCAAACAATTCAAGCATTCCAGACTCTTCAACTTCTTGCAGCTCTCCATCTCCCATTTGCACAAAAGTAGATGTCTTTTTCTTTCTTTCCTTAAGAGCATCAGTAGTTTAACTACTGATCTCTCAGCTCCACCATTGTGATGCTCCCTACTAAATATACGGCTCCCGGCCGTACACTCTATAGGAAATCCCCCATCCGGTCCTCCGACCGCACGGGCCCTCCGTCTATCCCGCACTCTGGAGTCACCGTAGTGCGGGAAGGGGACACGAAGGTGTCTTGCGTGCCCTTCCCCTATGGGCTCCTATCACAGCGGAAGCATAAACATCGTCAGAACTAGCATCAACAATACATCATACTACCTCGAAGAGTAGCTCATCCGCATATCCATAGCTACAAAGAAGATAAGCATATGCCATAAAACATGAGAGCTCCTACCCATGGCTCTGACTCATAAGGAGGATGACTGACTGGCTAGGCCTCAAGATAGAGCAGACCGAGTCATAACAATGGCGAGGGCTGGCATAAGACAATGGCTAGGGTTGGCCACTCCATCCACCCCTCCTGTGCATACTTTGCAGATGGGCTAGATCAAGCTCTGGCGTGACTCTAGCCTTCCGGATACGCAATCCCATGGTATCACCCATCGGGACTACTCCAGGTTGCATCTCCCTGGCCCGTCGAGGCAGGAAGAGTTGCATCTCCCCTTCCCGGGGTCTAGAGGTTCCACGGGCGGATAGAGACACGATTCGTACCCGACTTAACCCCCCAAAACAAGAGCCAAGCCGACACTTGCAACTCTTGAGAGGCAGGGCGACACCATTGCCCTAGGAGGTATCGGACCCATGCTCGGCCCACATGAAGTGACCGACCATAAGCCTAGCCCACTATGGGATCCCCCGTAGCCCCCGCTCGGCAGGGATCCTCCCTCTGTATTGCCACGTGGCACCAATAGGATGGGGTCGTGTGGCGGTTGCCCAATAGGATAAGGCCATGTGGAAATGGGCCTTATCCTAAGGTTATCTAAGTTAACAATTAACTTAGATATGTGCCCCTTGCCACTTCTAAGGTATACAAGGCTACATGTGTCGACTTGTATAGTGACGGGTCCAGGAATATACGTATTTATGGCGTATATTCCCCTGGAACGTCACAACTATCTATCACAGGCATATCACTATTTGTGTTAGCACTTTCATTTGAAATAGAGCAAGTGATCGGCTTTTCTTTGGGTTCCGGATGGTTTCTTGGCGCCTCTGTCAGCGGCTAGGGTGGCCGTGAGAGGGGGACCGCCCCTCTTTCTCAATCCGGCACTGCTGCTGCAAATCAGAGCTATCAATTCGTGCTGGGGCTAGCAAGGGTTTTGCCATCTGCCAGTGAGTTCTTGATTTCTTCTGTTGATGTTTATTTGGGAACATTTTGTGGCGGTTCTTCCTAGGATTTGCTGCCAAGCCACTAACGTGGTCATTCAACTCCATGCTTCTTATGAAGCATTCTGTTTTTTGCTTAGATAGATGCAAGGCAGCTGTCTTTTATGCAGAAACACACCGAAAGGGCAAATGGCTTATAAGGTGGAGTAGAATTTTTGCAATCTTGGTAGGAAAAACAGTTCTTGAATTTAGCATCACAATATTAATTTTCCAGATCTTTCCAGCAGATGGATTTTCCCTCTTCTCCTGCTCTTTCTTGCTAGCAGAAAGGTATAGAGATTGATTCTTGAAAAAGCAGCAGGAAATCTTTTCATTTCTACAGACATAGCAGCAATATGTGAGACCAATTTAGATTGTCGAGCTAGGGATTATCTGGGCAAGAAGACGCTTTTACATCTTGAACCAGGCTTTTGGGGAGAAGTTTGGTAATTTGGGCTTTGTGTCGGCGGCCAGCATCGGCTGATTACTACTGTCCCACGACAATGCAAAGATCTTTTTGGTCTCATACTTTTGTCTTCAGAATTAATGGTTGCTTAACTGTATTGTTGATCAGATTTTGGAAGCAGAGCTTCTTTGAACATTGTGGCAGAATGTTCATGTTTCTGCAGTTCTTTTTCTATTCACCTCTATTCTTGCAGGAGGCTTTTCTATACGCATTCAGGGATTATTTGAACCTTTGGAAAGTTGGTACTTGTCTCCTCTAGTACTCTTTCTAGCTGGGAAGATGGTGATTTCCCCTGTAGTACTAGTTAGACTGAAGAAGAGGTTGAGAGAGGCCTCTGAGTATCAAAGATTCAGATAGGATATTCGATCCGTGTGGGATCTTATGTGCTTAATTTTCTATTTGATCCATGAGGGATCTATATGCTGTAATACTTCCATCTGATGAATAAAATATCTTCTTTCCTTAAAAAAAAAAAAAAAAAAAAAAAAAAAAAGTAGAGCAAGTAGCATGTGTACGTACCTCGGCTTCAGAATCTTCTTCTTCATCTGGAATCCAGCTTCCTGCCATACTTCTCCTATGGTCGTGTGTGGACTTAACCTGATCCAACTTGCTATTCGTAATACTAAAGCAACTAAGACAAAGTCTGGCCTGCTTTAAAACAAATTTATTTCCAAATGGATGCGATTCTATTGGCCAAGACACAAAATATTCGCCCATGCAATCTACTGGCCATTGGCCATTTTAAAAGCACCAACTGCCACTATACATTGCATTCCTTGTGCTCAGTCTTCCAATCACTCAACAAATAGCAAAATGCTCTATCATATACTACTTATAATAAAACACCAGCTATGGTGTCTTTAAATGTATGGTGTTGAAATAGTCTTCCAATCACTCATCAAATAGCAAAGTGCTCTATCATATAGTACTTACAACGAAATATCAGCCATGATGTCTTTAAATACATGATGTTGGAAACTCAGATGGTATACATTTATACCTCAGTTCGATATATCACTTTAGTTTCTCGCGTATTTGCTGGCCAAAAGTTATACGTGCATACTTGCAATAGCTTCAATCTGCCACATGTTATCAAGAAATAATTTTACAAACAGAATGCTAGGGCCAAATCAGTCTCTAGGCGAGATTTCAATGGAGGCATTCTAGCATTGTGCCATTCCATGTGAAAGTGTCTTAACTGAAAAATCATATATGTCTTGCACAACTAAGGTGTTTCTTCCAAAATTTGAGAACTTCTGCTTGCATAGAGAGTCCAAGGCTAGACCCATGAATCTAAATGAGAAAATTCCTCAACCTAGAAACAAAGAAGCAATGATTACTGTACTTGTGTATGCGTGAAACCTTGTCCTTGCAAAACAACAAAAAGCATGGCTTTGCATTTCAATATCGATGCACTGTCAAATCTTCTTCCAGACAACCCTGCAATTACCTTTTACAGAGGTCTAGAGGTGCCTATCTATGCACACCCTGCATGCTAAAGCAACAACATATTATGTTGTTTTTATTGAGATTTGAAACCTAGGGTAAAGAGGATGAGAACTACACAGAACAATACTTAGTTGCTTCAAATGATTATTGCAGGCCAAGCATACACTTTGCTCCATCCCATAAGATTCCCATAAGCTCTGCCCAGCCCTGCATGCTACATGCTATAAACTACACCTCACGCAAAAACGTGTAAACTTCACCTACGTCATAACTTAAAAGTTTAGCAAGTGTAGTAAAGAAAATTTACCTTGATCTATGCATGCTCCATCACATAGGCTTCCCATAAGCTTTGCCCTGCCTGCATGCTATATACTATAAACTACACCTCACGCAAAAATGTGTAAACTTCACCTACATTATAACTTAAAAGTTTAGCAAGTGTAGTAAAGAAAATTTACCAAATATTATTTTGGTGGATCTGGTTGCATGTAATTTCTAGATTAAGCTCAGATGTTGGAGCATGTGCCATGGATATAAATGCATGTTCATGTAAGAAAGCAAAGGCAGTTTAAAAAAGAATACTGCAAAAGGATGGCACAAATAACATGCCGAATATACCTCATGTAGGGAATGTAATAGCTCAAATGGCTGTACAATATGGTTAAGGGTGATCCCTTATATTCCAGAGGCAATCTGATATGGATTCAAAATAAGCAAAGGAAAATAATGATGGATAAAATGATACAATAGAGTACTTAAAGTACTGTAGCAACTCAAGAACAACCAGAGACCAAGAAATGTCAAAAGCATTAAAAAGATTGCAATCATCTCCAGCCTGTTTGGTCTTGGCTGCTTTCTCCTTTTCATGTGACATTGACAAGTCAGCAAGTGCTTCTGGCTATCTATCCGGATACTTGGAATAAGTTGCGGAGCCAAGCATTTCATTTAGCATCAGGATGGTTGTTGTGGTCCATCTGGAAGCGCAGAAGACTGTCTATCTTTCAGGGTTTGGATATTCCTCCTGCAATTGTCCTCCAGGACGCACAAGCAAGAATCGTTAAGGCTTACCATTGCTCTTCGCTTGCTCCTGCCAAGCGACAGTTGATATTTAAGTCTTATTTGAGTGTGTTGTCTTATGCATAGGCTGATGGTTCTACTCAGTGGATCATGATTATCCTCTGAGACTTTATTCCCGCCTCTGCATTTGTATTTTGCTTTTGGCTTGGAGTTTCAATAAAGTTTGTCGTCCTTCAAAAAAAAAAATTAAAAAGATTGCAATCATGAATTACGTATTGTCTATTACTGTTGTGCTCCTTTTGAAATCCCCTCAAACTATGCATGAAATAATAAATACGAACAAAATTGCAAGGCTTCAGGAAAAAAGAAAAGAGGAGAAAAAACACACCATCTTATCACATAAAATCTGCAATAGTGCAGTGAAGATTTACTCTTGTTGGCTCCAAATTCAAAATCTTAACACTTTCAAGTGAACTACAATAAAAAAGCAAAACATTACTTCTTTGCATGGGCCCATTTTTCTTACATAGAATATGTTCTTCATCAAACGACTGCTTTAAGGGACAAAGTAATGGATTTCGCAAGCAACAAAATATGAGTAGACGAAAAAAGGTAAAAATCTACGTTAACCGATCAAAAATATTTTAACAGAATTTATTATACCTCACAGAATCCGGATTGGATGCCAATCTTGGAAGATCCGGTTGATCTAGTGCCATCAGGCAGTGGCTAACTCTGCTTGCTTAAAAAAAAAACAAACAAACATAAAATGCATCAGATCACGCAATAATGACGCAAATGCCTTTGTAGAGGGTTTTCATACCACGTCAAATACAGATGCACATTCCAAATTGCATGGCAATAGCGGCGACATCTCTTGGACATCTGCAATCTAGTAATCGTGGAGCCAAAGCAAGCAATCAATCGGATAAGATTGCCAAAAGGATCGAAAACCTAAAACGCCAAAAAACCCAGGCCAAAATCATATGGGAAAAAAATGTCCCGATTTTTGGATTACTAGATTTTCTTTTCGGCACCGAAACTTCTAAAAACCTTAGAAATATAACTTAAAAAACTAGCAGTAATGCAGGCTAGGGGAGGGGATTAGGAAAGTTGGAAGGATAGTATGGAGGATCATGGGGTTAGAAGACTTACTAATGTCATGAGTAAAATATCAAGTAATCATTATGTATCGCAAAATAAATTGCTTTGAAGCTTCAATGTCACCGATCGGCAAGATTCCGATAGAGTTTTGTGATTGAATTAGAGGAGTGTTAAGGAATCATGTAGGTATTGTTGTCAATGGTATTGCCTTATTTAGTTTGGAGGATGAATATTCAAATTTTGATAATGATGTTTTATTTTCTATAAGAAGATGATATATTAGAGGCAGAAAAAGTAATTTGTGTGGGTTTTTTTTTTTTTTTTTTTTTCAGGGGTTGCTAGTGTGGAGGCTAGGGTGAATGTAGAGTGTTGTTTGTACCTACGGATGAACGTAAGGATATTGGAAATTAAATTAGTGTTTACTAGATTCATGGAGTAAGATTGTTTTGTGTGTGCATGTCTTTATATTAATTTAGGGCACTATACTTCAAATTGCTCATCCTCATTGTTGTGTGAGAAAGTACTTAAATTTGTTTAGAAGATTTAAATGTTTTCCTTGATTGCACAAAATCAAGAGTTTAGGTATTTATACACTTGAGTTGTATTTGATATTAGTTATTGGGATGGTTTATATTTTGTTTTCCATGTTTTGTTGCTAGAAAGATGAAAGTAGTTGTTGGATGTGCTTCATGATTATCAAGACAGACAAGTACACTGAACCGCAAGGTTATGGTGTGTGACCTCGTGTGCAGTTGTTGCTACATTAGGAGTGTTTTGTTTGGCTAGAAGTCTTTTGTTGTTTTGTTTTCTATCCTTTATTTGTGATAGCATTATGTACAATAGATCTGGCATGAATGCCCTTCTCACAACCATTATTGCATTGCCTTCTATTGTGGAGCTTTGGCTCTTGTTCCTTGTCATGGCGTATGCCAGTGCAGGTGGGAATGTTCTCTTGAAAATGCTTGATGTCTTTATTCAGCCAGTGTTCGTTTGACGTTCATGTGTTGGTGGGAATTGTCGTGGACAATGATGCCTTTTATGTCTCCTGTTTGGTCGTCAGTCTCTATGTATATGATTGTTCCTGTTGTTCCATTGACTATTTCTCCCAATATATCCATATTGGTAATGATTATAACTCTACATCCTACGGCGACGTAAGGTATTTAATAGAATGGCAGGTCATCAATCCAGTCGTTTGTTCTATTTTCTGTTGTTGCATTGATGTGGACTTGTATCTTATGCACATGGTTGCTGGAAAACATTTTGAGCATAGCCATTGTGTTGTAATGTCGAACATCCTCGGTGGGCACACAATGTTGTTGTGTTACTGCATCTACTTTTAGGCAACTTATGTTACACTGACATTAATCTAGAAACAAGCACCAAGTCGCCAAGAAGACTTTCTACTTTTAGGCACAAGTTAGACTTGTGTAAAGTAAGAATATGCCATAGTTTACAATGTTTCAAACAAAACATGATACTTTTGAAAAGGGCGGAGGCCTTGTGGATGAGATGCTAGATTTGGTCTTTTCTCATCTTTAATATAAGAAAAAAATTCAAGATTAGGTTCAAAAGTTGACATTAGGATGGACTATCAATACATATATAAGTCAGGTACAATTTTTGTTTGAACCTAATATTTCTGCCCTGAAAAAAAATATGGGCATGACACGTGCCCCATAAAAAAATTTAAAAAATAAATAAAAAATGAAAATTCCTGTGATGTCACCGTGCGCTCTCTCTGCTTGCAAGATTGCGGCTGATTGCGGCTGATTGCTTGCAAGAGGACTGATTCAGTGATTCTGCTCTGGAGGTCCTGGAATATTTGCATTGAATGTGAGATCTACAGAGATCTAAGGAGTGTAATTGCATTGAATGTGCTAACTCCTACATATATCAGCGACCCGTGATCGGCAAAGGCGCCCAATCCAGTTGCAGGGACCAATCCTTTGGCAAATTTCATTTCGCTAAACTGATTCAAGGTAGGCTGTAAAATATTGAACAAAACCTAGCCTATGGCGGAAAGAATAATAATACGCTGAAGAAGCAAACCTCTGTTATCCCCTTCGCCTCTTCAAGCGATCGAGCAACTTCTTGGGCGATCCGTGCATCGAATTTAGGGCAAGCATGGCAAGGCCCAATCCGCCCCCTCGGCCGCTATGGATTTAGCCCCTTTCATTTTGTTGAACCGATTCAAACCTCGCTGAAGAATATTAAACAAAACCCGACCTAATCTGCGGGAACCGAGAGGGGCTAAAAGCACTAATCCACGGGAATCATTATCAGGGGCGCGGCTACCATATCCAATACGATTTGCGAGGCATAGCCGAAGTCATGTTGTGGCTAGGGATGCAAATAGAGCCGCTACAAGACCTTTGCTTGCCATATCGTGTTGGTGCGGGGAATGCATTTTGGGATTTTGTAAGAATAATGCAAGGAAAAGGATCTTGATTGATAATCGAGTGAAGAAGCGGATGATTCGGCTACCTTGAGGCTGGCATATAGAACTAGAGATTTGGTGTTGAGGCGGATAAGCGAGAACCGCAACATGGCAGACCATAGCCATATGTTGCAGATGAGCTCTTCTTCTTTCCCGCTATATCAACACACACTGAAATCAATGCAGTGAAGGCCACGAGAAAATTCGGCAAGTAGGGTTCTTACAATTTGTAGCCTCCTCTTGCCTTATCGGACTCTTGTATGTAAAGGGAGAGTCATTTTTTTTTGCATATCATTACTAGAAGAACCCGATAACTAGTTATCGATGATCGAGGAGTGATGATAATTAAGTATCGATACTCCTCCACTCGCGATAACTAGTTATCGATCTTTGGAGAATACCGATAATTAATTATCGATCATTGGAGGAGTGATGATAATTAATTATCGGTTCTCCTCGATCGATAATTATCGATCTTGGAGAATGCCCGACAAATTTTAACGCAGATAAGTCCGATAAGGCGGTTATCGGGTCGCCGGTAAACTACGATGTCGCCCGATAAGCCACCGCCCTAACGGACACCGGCGGTTATCAAACGCGTCTGGCTTCGGCCCGGGCCTCGCGTCGACGCGGTCCAAGGCCTCGGCCTTACGTGCCAAATACGGCCTCCGGACCTCTGACCTACCGATCCGCGCATTTTTGGTTATCAGCCTTAGCTAGACCGATAACCTTACCTTCTATGCCCATCTCAAACTGGGAACAAATTTGCCTTCCAATTGGTTTTCCCAGCGACATTCCGGCTAAAGAAGAACTCAAGCTGGGCCTGTGCTTGCCCAGGCTGCAGTTTCATCTTATATACCCAGCTCATTGTCAGATTTAAATGATATGCAGATTCGAAATGCTGGCTTTGGATTAGATTTGTTGCTTGGTTCGAAAAACTGGCATGATCAATTCAGGCAATTTTTCAGCTAAATTTGCTATCATTTTTTAATTCTGAGGAAGAACCCACATTTTTGAATTCTGGGGTCTGGATTTGCATAGCCTCGGTGTATGCGAATTCGCCCAAATCTGCCATGAGATACTTTGGCAAGGGAGATCGGCCTGGATTTATGAAGCCTGCGGATGAAATTTGTCAAATAGAGCTCCAGATTTCGCCCCGGTTAGAGCAAATAACCCAACGGATATGACAATTTGGGAAAAATCACGCACAGACATGGCTGGAAAATTCGGTATCCGCATAACAGCGAGATTTACAAATCTTCCAGCTAGTGTGGGAGAAACAGGCAGCGCCACAGGGCCACATTACACTTCGGAATCGGAAATCAACATGGGAGACCTGTTGGTTCGACAGATTGAAATCGTATAAGCCTGTCCATTTTTTTTACATCGGATTTTGTGAACCACTCTTAGACTGCCACCTCACGCCTCTTGGGATTTATCAATTTATCCAAATATTGTTGACCCATAACATATATGTATGTAGAATTAAATTATGGTTTCATCTTCCATTGGATGCACTTAACTTGATGTTTCCTAGATGTGAACATATTACGTCAATTACTTCAAGATTGCATTTTGCTTTGCGCACTTTGAATTGTCACAAATCCATTACTAAACAAGGTCTTGAAACTTAACAAGGTCTTGAAACTTATGGTAAATTTAACTTCACAGGGTTGGAATAAGAGAAATGTTCGCGGCGGCCTTGGCCGCTGCGATAAATTTCTTGTATATATAAACAAGTTAATGCGGTGGTATGTTGTATTAATCATCACACATTGCACATTGCCTTCAATGAAGAGAATTTCATTTTGCCGTGGAAACTGATCTTGAAAAAGCGGCCATGCGGCCACGTTCTTTTATGCTGATATGGTCAGATTTAATGCAAGAGCCAATACAGAATATCCAATGTTCAACATTCGATGATTTTGCACTTTCTTGTATTCATGCATCCATGTCATAATATCATGATATACTACTATCCCAGTCTCCCATTTGTATCCATTTTGAAACCCATCATCAACGTCAAACTCTAAAATAATGAGTCATTTTGCCGATCAACTTAGCTTTTAGCTTTAAATTATGAACATCTCTTCAGTTCTTCAGGCATGCTAAGCAGACAGAGGCAATTGGAATGGATGTTTGCTTTCAAATATAGATTTTATCTATAATCCAGGAACTAATTCATCAGTAACATCACTTGAAAATTTATATTTTTCATGTTTGGTCAAAATCATTATAGAGATCAAAATTTGCAACAGTAACACCCTGCCAATATATCTTATATTTTCCAATACATATGCTAAAAAGAAGTGTCCACCTTACATTCAGACAAAATCTTGGTTTATGCTGCTTCGGACAAAATCTTGTGCTCAACCACCTTCATACAAGTCAGATGATAGTAAAGTTAAAGCCATATCCCATTTATAAAATGTGTAATAGTTTACCAACCCAAATGGCCATTGTAGCATAGCTTGATGTCATCAATATGAGCAAGTTGCATTATCTTCTAATCTGCAACTTTGATAGGAGATTGTAAGACCTTATGAAGATGAGTTACAGCTAATGGCTTCGCCACAATCATCATACTTCACAATTCTTGCACATTTTGAAAATTTTATATCTTAATATTGACAAAATAAACATGCTATACTCAAATATAATTACATTTCATGTCCCTTGGCTTGACAACAACATGCCTATCCATAAAGAATTCCCTGCAAAAGGAATTTTGCAACTCATAAAGGGAACAAAAACATACCTAATATAAATGTAGAATTTGATAGCTTACTTGACACTATGAGCAACCTGTACTGCAACTAAGTAATCATGTTCAGACCTTCTAATTTGATTTTTGAAGGCCGCATTCAAAGTCAGAAGTTCTTCAAGCATGGTATGCACAATTCTAGGTTCCTTCCTTGTTTAGGGAGTTGCGTTAACAATTTTGTTTGGTAATAAAGCATATGCTGAAGACGTTCCTTCCTTCTTGTTCCTCCAAATTAAATTTTTGCCTTCCTTCTTGTTCCTCCAAATTCCATTCTTGCACTCCTATGCTTGATGGACATAAGAAAAATTTGTTCTTCTGTAGAACAATACATCTCTCATTTGCTATTATCTCTTTCATATGTTGATTGGAGTAGGAAGAAGGCGCAAACTGTTGGCAGATTTGTTGAAAATCTGTGCATATGCCATCAAGGAATTAGCTTAAAAGCAATGACTCGGAGCTAGCAAGATAACTAAATGCACAGCTGGACATAACATGAAGAATACAAATTTCCACCTGAAAAAGAAATACATTGTTTCCCACATCCACTGAATCTCACATGGCCAATCGTTTAAGTTCAGATAGTCCATGCTAATTTATAATCAAAGCAACCTAATAGCCTAAAGAATAAACTTAAAATACAGGAAATTTATGATAAGTTGTTTAGCATTTTTGTCCCCTTGGTACCTCAACAACGGAAACTTCCATAAGATGCAAAAGTCTTCTGCAGTCTTCATTGTAACAGTTTTGTAACCTGCAAAATAAAACACTATAGGCATGTAGTTTTATAGTACTAAAGCTATGGCTCATATCTTGACAGTTCTTTAAATATACTTCTCAATATCAACAACTTCCTCAACCTAAATTGAATACTAAGGTACAGTAAATGCTATGCACATTTGAAATGTGTAGATACATGACCGCGTACCTCTTTGGCTTTTGTAAGTCCTTCAGTTGCTTCTTCTCGCCTTGTATCCCTAAAAACACACAACTCCAAATCTCAGAATTAAAGTTATAGCCAGACTATAGGACCACAACAAAAATGGCAAGAACTACGATTAGCAATGTTCTCAAGTTTAGCTTTTTCAAGTCTGGAGCCTTCCCATCAAATACATAGCTATGATCATGCAAAATATGCCAGTGCAATTTCATTCAGCAAAGTGTTTCAAGCTTTTAAAAAAAAAAAATAGGACTTACATTGCTTTCATCCCAGACTCCAATAAACGGACGGTCCTATTGAGCATTCCATGCGGATGACTGGAAGAATGAATAAGCCAACAAGTGAATACAAAATGGCATCCGCAGAACTAATGATATGCTCTTATAATCGACACACGGTTATAGACAGACACTTAATTCCAAATATACCTCGACTAAATGCTTCAGATAATTATCGGCATGCAAGGCAAAAAAACCACGTCGGAACTGTGTCTATAAGAGGAGGAGTTGTATACCTGATGGTGGAATGCCAGACTGTGCAATTTCTGAAGCGCTTGGATACGCATTGGACTTCTGCAGAACACATCTTGCACTAGTTCTAGAAGTTTGTTTTCTAACCATAAACTTCACAGCCTCAATTGTCTCATATGGCAGTTGCTCCAATTCCAGTATGCAAGCATTTTGGGTGTTCAGCATGCAAGCATTTTGGGTCGAAATCCTCTCAAGTTTACCTTAGAACAATTCATATCTATAAGACCAACAGTCTGTGCCCCTCCTCTCTTCAATCCTTCTTACTTACTTGGCCAGAAGAGATCTCCTTGGCCGAATCTAGAGATTTCTTTTCCCAAGCATTTCTCCATCGCCCATGCATGCCATAGCTTCCCTCCGAAACTTTTCCTTGTCCGGCCAAAGAGAATCGTGGAAGAAGGGATGTTATTTCTGTGCATTTTTTGATTTTTCCTGGCCCTAGGATTCGAAATTAGAGAATCAGACGGCTCAGAAACATTTTAGCAGACGTGGCAGGACACGTGGCATAACTAGAATTGTAGCAAATTGTGCACCTAGGGTTAGGCAACGCTATTTCCCACCAAACCGGAAATTCCCAAATCAACAAGATAGATAGATAGGACATTCTTAACTTAATGCTAGTTAAGGTTGATTTAAACAATGAAAAATAAAGTTAAAGGTTGATTTAAACAATGAAAAATTGTAAAATAGGGCAATGATCTGTTTTTAGGGCAGCGACCAAAGCATCGGCCTAGGCAGCGACCAGGCTAGAGATCACCTGGCCGGCTTGGCAGTGGTCATGGCCTGGAAAAAACGGCAGACCCTCCTTATCTCTGATTTTTGCAGGCTTAAGCTTCAGGCAAATGGGGTTTTTTGGCAAGGAACAGACGATTCATGCTCGGATAAGGTCTGGTTCAGTTTTTTGACAAACAGGGAAGACTTAGCGATGGCAAAGCTGAAACTCCATTCAAGCAAGCACAGATTGGATTCGATTCTTAGTTTAGTTGTTAATTTTTTTCTTAATCTTTTTATCTCAACTTTTTACAGGAACCAAGCACAGATAATGCATAACATGGCAGATCCGGCCTCTTGATACAGATGCAGAATCGCACAAGAACAACAAGAACAATTTTCACTCTCGATTTTCTTTTTTAATTCCATTTGTATTTCTTATCACTTATATTTCTTATCAGCGTAATACAGCACTCACAGATAAGGCTCCTGAAATTCATCAGAGATTTCGGCAGAACGTTCTCCCATAGAACATTAATTTTCCACACAATCACTCACAGATTAATTTTACTCACACAATCATCATAATCACTTGACTGAAACAGAGGCATCGTGCATTAGCAATGAAACAGAGGCATCGTGCATTAGCAATGACGGACTTATATGTACCGAACACTCAAGGCAAATAGACAAGAGCATAGAATAGGCACAAAAATATAGTTTACGTCCATTGCTTTTGTACTAAACCATTAAAAGGGGTCTCTGATATTAACAAAATAGGCCCATTGTGCATTCCCTTAACTTTGGACGATAATATGCTCATTATCATGCCAAATATGCTCCAAATGACTTCAAAAATAAGATGTGGGCATCGCTTTCCGTATCACAGTACTGCAAATAAGATTGCCAGTTATGGCTACAAAAGATATAAGATATAAGAGTGCTCGAGGGCTAATACAATTTAAACATCACAAATTTTTTGTCAACATCACAGTACTGCAAATAAGATTGCCAGTTATGGCTACAAAAGATATAAGATATAAGAGTGCCCGAGGGCTAATACAATTTAAACATCACAAATTTTTTGTCAAGAACTTGGTTCTGCCTCATCCTTTATAGGAGTTGGAGGCTCAGGTTGTTTTTAGTGATGAGCAAAGCGGCACCGAGATTGATAATGACAGTAGCTACAGATGCAATCTCGGGCGAGAAGGCAATTGCCAGGGGCACAACTACGAGCATTTTCATGCTCATCCAGGCGGCAATGTCCTAGCCTAGGGCAGTAATAGCAAGGTCACGTCGCACCAACACAAGAGTGAAGGTGTGGAAGCTAAACTTCTTGTGGCCTGCCATGGCTGCTAAGGCTCGGACTGCCCACCAGGATGGCTCTGCCTCTGGAGGTAAATACTTAGCAATGAAAAGCACTTGACCTTCCTTAAAAACAGAGAGGAAGAAGCGAGTGATGGAGGAAATGGGAACCTCTTTGTCTAAATCCATCGCCAACTCCTCTTCTTTTGCTTCCGCTTTCTCTTCGCGGACATGGTCGTTATTTCTGTCAAATCCTCCCCTTCTTCATCAGGCTCCTTGGAGACATCCGCCTCATTAATATTGGGAACATGAGGTCCCATAGCAACAAAAGCTTCTTTTGGTGGCTCAGATGGGGCCCTTTGGAGCATGAGATGCCGTGGCCGAAGGAGAGTATCAAAAGGATCAAAGTCTTTCTGCTGATAACTCAATAGATGTGAAACTAGAGGTGGGAGCTCAGGAGCAGAAAAGTCAATCAGGTCATCCATGCAATACTCCGCTAGCTCATAGAGGACATCCATTTTTGTTTTTCGCTAGATATAATGTCGTCAAGCAAGAGACACTCCTGCCCGGTGACTATGGATGACCGGTGACTTATCTAGCCCCATAAGCTTGTGTACCTAACCGCACATAATCATCCCTGCTCACTCTGTCATCATCCTCCAGCGAAGCAGGAATAGATGTTTTTCCCTTTTCTTCCTCTATGTCCTCATCTTTGATGTACCGGTCCATCAAGATGGCCAATGCAAAACAAACCTAAAATTAGGTTTGACCCTCCCATGGTAGGGTAGGCAGTTGCTTACCCCTGCGAGTGATACCATGGACGACATCAGATGCGTGACGGTCGCCTCCCAACATCTGAAGCAATAGACTCTGGGGAATATACAATTGAGCAGGTTCACCAAGTTGGGCATAATGGGGAACCATTTCTTGGATGTAAAAGTCTAGCCAAGTAGCATAGAATCTGCATATTCGCGATGAGGTCTACCTTTTGGAGGAGATTGGGTGAAGAACCTCGAAAGGGATGTGGGGATCCCAGTGCTCTCCATTGGCATACCATTGAAGGGACTCAGAGTAGTCCATGAGACAAGGTGGCAGAGCAAGAGGAGAGGAAATCGCAGAGAGGAATAACAAAACTGAAGCCCTAAAATGAAACTCCACTTAAATAGACTGACTTCAGCATTTATTAGCTCAAAAGGAAGTTGGAAATAAGGGACAAAGGCTCAAGAACTTTTGCTGATCAAAAACTGTTGTTGATTCTCTTCACCAGTGTCAAATGGCGCAATAGCGCTATTTAATGGCTGGGAGGTCAAAACTTTGAAATAGTTTTAGGCCTTCACTGGTTCGAAATGGCATTGTAGCACCATTTGATCAGATAGACCTCGACTTGAGGAAGACTTTTCCCCAGGAAAAGTCAAAAGCCTAGGTCAAATGGATAGACTTCCAGTCTATGGTCAAAGTCAAGGGCCTATAGCGAATCTATGGCAGGTCAACGAGCTCCCTAGAAAACAATCATAAATAAAGAATCATGTCTTCTATCATCAGTATATAGAAATGTTCGTCCTTGATAATTTCTTGTGTCTCAGGATGCCTTCTATATGTGAGATGCATAAGAATAGTGATCTGCTCATTATGGCAATGCTTAAGCTGAACTTCATTCTGCTCTGAAATAGTAATTCTCTGCAAACTCAATCATTGATACAATGGTGTCATCAGCAAACCTATTTAGTAGTTGGCTAAATATGGCTTGCTGCCATTTATATCTAAAATTATGAGTCACAAACTCCTTTGCGTTGAATCTAAATGTTTCCATCAAAACGTTGGATGAAGTCTGCAAATATTGATGCTCAATTCCTTTTTTGGGTTTACCATTTTATCCTTACCAATTTCAATATAATGTATGTTCTTACAAATGACTTTCACCTTTCTATTTTGTCCACACCGCATTTGATGCAAGTTCCTAATATGCATGCTTCATTGTGCCACTCTTCACCTTCAGGCTTTGGGCAAATCATGCTCCTCCACATATCACTGTTAGACTGCCAAACATGTCTTCTTGCATTGCAGCCTACCTGTCTTACATTGTGGTCATATATCTTGCACTCACAGGTGCAGATTGCAGCGTGCACCATGGACTTTGTTTTATGTTCTCCATGCCTTCCCTCATCATTGGTATCCTCTCGTGATAGACGCAACAACAAGTATTGAATTTAGAGAGCTTTATAACAAAGTAGGGCTTTAGCTTCTCGTTGTCTTGCCTGAAACTAGTGAAGAATTATGTCTGCAAAATAAGACTAAAAAGCTACTTAGTAAATGCTAATGCTAATACCACTAGTGGAACAAATGCTAATAAATAGCAACTTAGAACTAATTTTAGATTCCGTTAACATTACAGTACAACCCTTAGCAAGCCAATCCACTAATGAATGCTAGAATGTTGGGCTGAAAGCATTGCTAATCTATAGTGTTAGGTTGGCTTTACTAACTACAGATTTAGTGTAGTGCTAACATTGACAACATTACTAATAGTGGCAACAACATTAACAAATTTTGTAACATTAGCACTATCATTAATAAAATCACTAACAATGACATTATAAATGTACTAAACCTTAGCATTCCTTACCACAAAAAATGCTCTATTATCAACCGTCAATAGAATTAAAACATGTAGCACAACAAGCACTTGCAGATTAATTCAATGCAGACACAATTCATATTAGAATCAGTACCTCAAAACTTATAAAAAATACTAGTAGCTAGTAAATATGAAAAATACTAGTAAACAATAAACTTTTTCTCAAAAAGTATACCGGGTCCATATCAAGATAATGTGTTGGATGCTTAGAATGTTTTCCTCTACCAGATCTGAGGTCCTTGAAGTTAGGAGAAACTCTGGTGTAGTTAGTCCAATAATCCACAACTCTGGTGTAGTTAATCACTTCTTGGCTCAGAAAAATCCTTTCTCTTCTTCCTTCCTCTAAGAGCCCATAATGCATTTTTATTACTAATTGCAACATGGTGCTTCTTAGCTGTTGAACAATTCGTTGGATGAAATTCTTATTGATAGCTAATCTTTTGTTGCCATGCCTAACCTTCCCAAGTGCCACGACTAATGCTGCTTTTTTTGTTGCTAGTTTGTCGTTGGACTCCACTCCTTTCGATGTTGTATGGTTTTTTGGATGCTACCTATAATTTCACTATGAATAATATTTTCCTTATCAGACACTCCAGCCTGCATAACTTTGTTATTCGTCAGCAAATGCCATACTTCTTTCTTGTGGTCTGTAGACATTGATTTTGTCAAATCCAGAAAGTTTTTGTGATTATGGAGGCTGCCACTGCAATTGATTTTTTGAGTGCTCAATATTCCAATCTAAATTTCCATCTGACAATTTCTCCATCTTGCTTGCTCTTTGTCGTTGCTTCTGCAAATGCCATTTCCACCTCTTGTCTTCGTCATTATCATCGGATCACAAAAAATGGATAGAAAGAACGAAATGAGATCTCTTACCCTTGGGAAAGGGGGAATCAACCACCCCCTGATATTTTCGCAAATTTTGAATTTCCCTCTTTTCGTAATACTAAAAAATAGTGCTAGTTTAGGTGGACAAATGGACACTAAAAATGAGACACCATAAGATGCGAGGACCCGTATATCCTTTGCATCTGCCTTCCACATGATACCCTTGTCCGGAGGCCACTCTTGATGCCTAGATCTCATCTTACAGAACATTAGAGATCAATCAAGAACGTTCCTTCTTATCAAAATGCAGCCTTTCACAAAGCCCTTCCAGTCAGGGACCTCGTGCACAAGATAAAGCCTTATAGAGCATCTTCATCATCATTTGTATGCCCAACCATCATGAACCTCAATTGCACCTCATCTGATACACTTCGCCATATATGATAAGAAAAGTATGAGAGCATATATCTGTTCTTGTTCTGGCCAGAGCACTTATCAAGTTAAAGATAAATCCTCCTCGATAGCTGTTTCGGTTGTGAGATCTCCTTAGGAGGCGCATTATATAGGTTGATTGTGGTATGTGGTACTCGTGGTCTTCAAAGCCTTAAAGTTTAGAAATAAAGAACTCCATGCACATGTCGATCCAGTTGTATCACATAGATGGCCCCAGTAACCTGTAGCTGAATCTTCTAATTTCTTCAATACATTTGAGAGATTCAATGTCATCCTGCCAAAGCTCAACAAAAAAAATGGCTATTGAACCATGACGATGTATCAAATCTCTGTGATGCTAAGGGATCGAATGATTATCCTTCCTAATATGCATGAAAGAAGCCCTAGACACATGCTTACCAGTGAGCTCTTCCACAGCTATATTAACTTCGTGATGTATATCCTTCTTGGTCTTCTTCAATCTACGTGGCATAGTCTCAAGGAAGGAAATGTATAATCGAAATGTTAAGAGGATCACTATGGCAATCATTCCAAGCTTAAACAAAGAGATACAGATACCTAACTAAGTTCAAGTGAAGCTACATCTAAAAAATAAAAGAAAATTTACCATTTCGGGAACTTTTTATGGCGCCATCGAGAAAGTTGTGACGCTCCCAGAATATATACGACCCTCGGACGTATACATACGGGGACTTTCCCCTCCCATGGCGATCATCTCACCATGAGCAGGGCCCTCCGTCTGTTTCGGGCCATCTATGAAATGAGGCCCGAAGAAGGACACGAAGGGGTCATTCGGCCCATGCCTTCAGTGGGACTCCTACGTCGCGGAAGCATGAATACAAGGGTTAGCACACAGCACGAATATACATAAATAACCACCACGAAGGGTGGCGCATCCATCCAAAATACCAACGGCATAGAATATGCATCTAATCCTAAGAAAATGCCCAAAACCCGGGTTCTACCCCGGCTCGGACTCCGGTGAGGATCGGTGGACATTATTTGGGCCTCAAAGAATCGGTAGGCCAAGTCTTGGCATGGCGTTGGGCGGCATAGAACATCGGCTAGGGTTGTCCACTCCATCCGCCCCTCCACATGCACACTGCGGATGGGTCAATTCATGCTATAAGCCGCTATAGCCTTAGGGAGGCAGCGAGTTCAAGGGATCACCCTTTTTGAGCCTACTCGAGGGGTTCATGGCGCTGGTGGAGTGAGGCGGCGGTCGGGAAGCGTCCCCTTCGAATCCGCGGTGGTTCCATGGGTGAGCTAGAGAATGCGTGCGCATCGGCTGACCCCCAAAAGATTCATGCAGGCTTACTCACCTAAATCTACTCAAAGTGCAAGGTGCTCCATACGGATCACACCTCTACACCTGAGGAGTGTCGGACCCATACCGGCCTTCCACGTGGCCGGCCATCGGGCCCTAGCCCTTTGTAGGAGTCTCTCGGGAGCCTTGTATGCGTGCAAGACCCCACCCCTCATGTCACCACTTGTGTTCCTTGTCTAGTGCTAAGCCGGACCATAGCATCTAGGACCCGGTGGGCTCTTGTGCACAGGCCGCATATAATGGGACTCTACAGGGCGCTATCTAGGAGCAAACTACAATACAGTTCGAGGTCTCTACCCCCGTAATCCCCCGTTTGAGTCGGATTAAACAAAGACTAACAATCCATCCTTTCGAGTAAGAACCCGAGAATTGAATATAAAGAGAACTTGCTTGTACAATCAAGGGTTAGTTTCTATGATTGAATCACAAAGAGAACGAGAAAGCGGACACAACCAAGCGTTATCTAAAATCCACATAGCCACTTACCTGAATTCTGGGTTTGGACTCGTTTCCATGGGGCCTCCATCTCACGGGAGTTGAGAATTGATTGTTGATTCACGGGGAACACCGGTATGGTGGCCCTCTGTTTGGTGTATGATGGCGCTCGGCTCACGGCCTTCCTTGGTCGATCTTCAGGAGTCAATCACAGGGATAGGGGTCAAGTTGGCATCCTAACTTGGCAACCCCCATGCTGCCCAATCGATTGGGGCAGGTGGTGCCTTCCCAAACAGTAATTAGCCTAATTAAGTTATTATCTTTAATGTATTAAATTAGCATAGCTAATTTAATCCTTTTAAGAGTAACCCCCATGGTTACAATTAAATTCCCATACCCCCATGGTGGCATACCTTTAGGGGGGTGACGTGCTTGTATTTGTACATGTCCCGTATGAATGCGTGGCGTGGACCGTATAAATCGTGGAGCGTCATTCTCCCTCCTTAAAAATATCTTTGCCCTCAAAGATTGGGGTTAACTAATCGAATACATATAAATAAAGCACTCAATTAGAAAATGGAGTTAAGAAGATAACATTAATACGTTGAAATTATAGTATTTCGGACAGTAATACATTGAAGTGAAAATATCAAAGTACAAGCACCAAGGTGCCTTATACAAACTTATCATCAAGAGAGTGTAGGACCAAAGTCCGATTTAAAACATCCAGACAACAAAAAAAATCACACATGTAGACAAAACCAATACGGAAAAGTTGGGTCATCAACAACCCTCTATACAAGGCGGTGACGATACATTCAGCGGCGCACCCATCAATATACCGTAGGTTAATAATATGATTAAATTGTGGTTGAAGGGACCACCCCTATAAATAAAAGAAAAAGTATCTAGAAGGGAACCTATCATGTCTACGACTTGCAATTCATTTGTGGCATAAGGAATGGTTCGGTTCCGTATATAGCCAAAATGAACGCGATCTATTTACTAGATGCTTTTTTAAGCAATTCATGGTCATGTCAACATCAACAATACACCACGTCCTAGAGAACACGAGGTGATCTCATCATTGGTTATTATTATAATATCGATGCATCTACCCTCTAGAATATGATTCTCGGCAAATCAAGCCTTCAAGCTTCTGGCATGGGGGGCGGGGTTGATAGCATCGTTGATGAATTGACCACGAGATTCCGCATGAAGTCTGGATAGTGCTTCTCAGGTCTATCTTCATCACCCGGTAGCATCTTCAAGCTGGTAAGTGCTTCCCACTTGACCAAGTATTGCAACATTTGAGTCCTTCTGGTGCGTTTGTAAGCTCGATCAAGAAGAGCCGGGCACTATTTCCAGCTGCTCTTGATCATTTCTAGGAGAGTTGGGGTATCCAAACCTCCTCGGATCGGGGTGTGTTGCTTGAGAAGACTCCGTGAAAGACCTTGTGGATCTTCAAGCGGGGTGGCAAGTCCAAGCGATATGCTGTTCCCCATAGCGTTCGGTAATCTGAGCGGCCCAGCCCCTGGTGCCAACTTCTTCTGATTACCAATTTTAAGCTTGGCTTGTTTTACTTTGATCTTAAGCCAAATGATTCGCCCACGGAAGATTCGTGGGGTTGGTGCTTATCCGCTAGACTCTTCCCGACGACATTTGCGTCGCGGCCAATAAGTAACCCCGAACTTCCTCCACCAAGGCTCCGCATTTCTAAAAGGAGTTGTTGAGAGACCTCCACTTTAGAAAGCAGGGTTCGCCGGTAATGCGGAGTAAGACATTGATATCCATAATTTATCATGAAGGGAGACATCTTTGAAGACTCCTGCCAGTTGCTTTATATAGGCTTAACTCTACGAGGATAAATATAATCGCCCATTGTATTTGTTTACTCCATACATAGCTTTAGAAGCATATCTTCGATAATCCGATTGACACGTTCTGTTTGACCATTCATCCGAGGATGGTATGGTTTGTACTCATGGCAAGCTTGGTTTGGATGGTGGCGAAGAAATCCTTCCGAATGCCTTTGACAAACTTAGGATCCCTATATCCGATACAATTACTCTCGGCATCCCGTGCAACCTGAAAATTTCTTTTGCAAAAGCAGAGGCGGTGTCAGGTGGTGCGACATAGCGAGGAAGTGAGCCATCTTTGATAACTTGTCGACCACGACCATTAATGCATCATATCCACGGAGAGTGCGCGTGGAAGGCCTCCAATGAAATCCATGGTTATGACTTCCCACTTGGCATTGGGCACATCCAAAGGTTGCAACTCCCGGAACTCTTAATTGCTCAGCCTTGGTTTGTTTGACAAACGACACCTTGATGTACCTAGCAATATCCTTTTTCATCGAAGGCAAAAATAGCTGGGAGCGGATCTTAAAGTAAGTTTTCATAAAACCATGATGCTATAGAATTTTGTTGTGTGTGTCATGGAGAATCACTTTCGCACCCTGAAGTATTTGGAACACACAACTTATCTTTGTGATATAACAAATTGCCCGCTTTCTTATATGAGCGGAATGCTTCACGTTCTTTATTAGTCGGGCTTCCTTACCCAAACTTTCCCAAATATTACGAATTAGGGATACGTGGCTGTCATTCTATCTCGCTTCCCAAACTCATTTTGGTAAGTGTGGAAATGGCGTTACAATGGGTCCGGGTTATGAAGGGATGCGTGACAAAGCATCGCAACCACATTGTGCTTTCCTGGCTTGTATACAATCTCGAAGTCATATTCCTCGAGGAATTCCATCCATCTTCGCTGACGGAGATTTAGATTTGGCTGGGTGGATAGATAGCGGAGACTCTGATGATCCGTATCGAGCTGAAACCTTCTACCAAGAAGGTAGTGTCTCCAAATACGGAGAGCACGAACAACTGCCAGCAACTCCTGATCATGGGTAGGATATCACTGCTCTGCATCATTCATCTTCTTTGAATCGTAGGCAACAACTCTCCCTTCCTGCATTAAGACTCCACCGGTAGCTATCTTACTAGCATCGGTGGCTCCGATTTATCCTTTTCGAGGATCGGGGCAAGGTGAGGACCGGTGTAGATGTTAAAGCATCCTTGAGCTACTCTGAAAGCCGACTTGGACTTTTGCTTTCCAATGTTCCATCCAATCCTTCACTTTCTCATGCCTTGTGAGATTAGTAAGAGGTGCGGCAATTGTTGCAAAATCCTTAACAAATTTCAGATAATATCCTGCGAGTCCCAAGAAACTTGGGACCCTGGAAACATTAGGCGGAATGGGCCAATCCTTTATTGCTTCTATCTTGGCTGGGTCCGTAGCAATTCCTTCTGCTGAAATAATATGCCCCAAACCCTCGGAGTGGCGAACTTGCATTTAGAAAACTTGGCAAAGAGCTGATGGCGTCTTAGCTTCTGCAAAGCCAATCGAAGATGTTGTTCATGTTCTTTGCAAGGTTTTACTATAGATGAGAATGTCATCAAAGAAAATGACAACAAAGTCATCCAAGTATTGGCGGAAGATGTCATTCATCAATCGCATAAACGTTGCAGGGGCATTGGTCAATTCAAAAGGCATGACGGTAAACTCATAATGCCCATATGGTGCGAAAAGCGGACTTATGGATGTCCTCCTCCTTTATCCTTATCGATGGTATCAGGGGGCGCCAAATCAATCTTTTTGAAATATTTTGCTCCTTGTAACCGGGTCCATAAGATCATCTCGCCTGGGCAAAGCATAGCGATTCTTGATGGTATGCTTATTGAGTTGCCTATAATCAATACACATCCTTAAGGAGCCATCTTTCTTCTTGACAAAAGAATAGGGCGTAAATGGTGAAACACTAGGCCGAATAAACCCGGGTTCGGTAACTCTTGTAGTTGTTTCTTAAGCTCTCGCTAACACGGAGGCTCATTCGATGCAGGGGCCTTGGCGGTAGGCTTAGTACCGGTTCAGAGTTATTTCACATTCTACCCTCCGAAAGGAGGAAGCTTGTGGATCTCATCCGGGAAAAGATCGCTAAATTCTCGAAGAAGGGTAGCAATATCCGGTGCTAAAGGCGTCGATTACTTGCTTACGCTTGAGTGGGACTCAATGGAGGCAAGTTTAATGAGGCAAAGGAGTTCATTCTCAAGCATTATAGCTTTTTCTAACTTGTTTATTGACATCATTTGCATAGCGAGTGGAATGAATCACCTTTTATAGTCACACGTGCTCCATTAGCGGCGTTGAAGGTGACCTCCGTTTCTCACAAATCTATGTTGGCCTTGGCGGATGCTAAAAACTCCATTCCAACAATAAGATCATATTTGCCAATGTCCATTAACTTTTCAAAGACCCAAAGGCAACCGGTGCACGGGCAACCGTGCATCTTAAGGTTATCTGACCATGAGTGTGTTCGATCTTACCATCGGCTAATGTGGTGGCTTAGGTCGGGATCTCAACGTTTCCGGTGCGATGCACAGGCCATTCTAGGAGAAGCAAAATTATGCATTACTACCGTGTCCATCAAAATTATGAAGGCCTTTCTTGTCTACTTGGCCTATTGTAGAAATATGAGAAGGTGACTTTTCGGCGTTACTGTTTCTATAGCGGCAAGAATATGAGGCCTTGCAGGTGAATGTACTCGGGAGCCTCGTCCTCGCGAGGGGAGATTGGACTCGGATCTTCCCAATCAAAGATTCGGCCATGGCGGTAGGCCGATGCGTGGTGTGGCGGCTCCCGAGAATATATCGACCCTGGGGCGTATACATCACAGGGACTTTCCCTCCCATGGCGATCATCTCACCATGGCGGGGCCCTCCCAGATGCATTTTAGGGCCATCTATGAAAATGAGGCCGAAGAAGGTTCTGTGAAAGGGTCATTAGGCCCCATGCCTTCAATGGGACTCCCGTCGGCGGAGCAGCATGAATACAGGGGTTAGCACCTGACCGCGAATATACATAAGCCGCCACCCACGAAGGGTGGCGCGTCCATCAAAATACCATGACATATGCATCTAATCCAAGCGCCCAAAACCCGGGTTCTACCATTTCGGACTCCGATTGAGGATCGGTGGCAATTTGGGCCTCAAAGAATCAATGAGACGAGTCTTGGCATGGCGTTAGGGCTGGCATAGAACATCGGCTAGGGTTGTCCCTCCATCGCCCCTCACCATGCACACTTTGCAGTTGGGTCAATTCATCTTATGGCCGCTATAGCCTTCGGGGAGCAGCGAGGTTGAGGGATCACCCTTTTGAGCCTACTCCGGGTTCATGGCTGGTGGAGTGGGGCAGGTGGGGGCGTCCCCTTCAGAATCCACGGTGGTTCCATGGGTTTGAGCTAGAGAATGCGTCGTGCATCAGCGACCCCGCATCCGTGCAGAGCTTACTCACCCTAAATCTACTCAAAGTGCAAAAGGTGCTCCATACGGATCACACCTCTACACCCAGTGTCGGACCCATACCCGGCCCCTCACGTGACGGCCTTCAGGCCCTAGCCCCTTTGCAAAGTCTCGGGGAGCCTTGGCAATGCTCGTGCAAGACCCACCCCTCATGTCTGCTTGTGTTCCTTGTCTATGCTTCTGCGCTCAGGACCATTCCATCATGGATTGTTAGGCTCTTGTTTACCGAGGCGCATCAAATGGGACACGGGGTAGATGGCTATCTGGATTTTACAATACGTTTGGTCTGTCCAGTAATCCCATTTTGTGCTTTAATCAAAGAAACAATCCACCCTTCGGGTCCCAAGAATTGGTTATAGAGAACTTGCTTAAGGATCAAGGGATGGTGTTATCTATGATTGAATCACAACTCAAACGGGGGATTAAGCGTAGACTCAACCGTATTGTAGTTTGCTCCTAAAATCCCACATAGCCACCTACAAGAGCCCACCGCCCTGGGCTCATGGTCCGGGTCCCGCCTCCAGGAACACGGGAGTGTAGAGGGGTGGGCCCCATGAAACTCCAGCAACAAGGAGTGACGAGACTCCTACAAGTCGTCTGACGGCCGCGGGAGGGCACGTTGTATGGGTCCGCTCACCGGGTGGAAGAGGTGTGATCCGAATGGAGCACCTTGCACTTTGAGTAGATTTAGGGTGAGTGAACTGGCACGGATAGGGCTCGGATGCACGATCTCTAGCTCACCCATGGAACCCTGATATTCCGAAGGGGACCATCCCCGACCCCCATCTGTGCATGAACCCGAGTAGGCTCAAAAGGGTGATCCCCAACCGTGGTCTCCCGATAGCATGAATTCTATGCCAGCGTGCATAGGGAGGGGCGATGGAGTGGACAACCCTAGCCGCTGTTCTATGCCACCCAACGAGACTCCTGGCACCGCCGATCTCTTGAGGCCCAGCCGGCCACGATCCCTCCGTGGAGTCTCGAGCCGGGTAAAACCCGGTTTTGGGCGTTTAGGATTAGATGGCATATTCTATGTCGTTGGTATTTTTGATGGATGCGCCACCCTTCGTGGTGGTTATTTATGTATATTCGTGCTGTGTGCTAACCCCTTGTATTCATGCTTCCAAGCATGGGAGTCCCATTGAAGGCATGGGCCGAATGACCCCTTTCAGAACCTTCTTCGGGCCTCATTTCATGAGATGGCCCCAAACAGCATCCGGAGGGCCCCGCTCATGGTGAGATGATCGCCATGGGAGGGAAAGTCCTCGTATGTATACGCCCGGTGGTCGTATATATTCGGGAGCCGCCATTCTCGCATGAAGTGTCTGTGCCTCATACACCTGTAGCATGCCTTATCCCGGGCGAGCCGTTTCCCCGCCTCTTTAGGAATGGACTGCAAGAGGCTGAACTTCCCTTGCCGGCATTGTTACGCTTTTATCCGGCGTGCTAAAGGCGACTTTCTTCTCCTGGCGGCCATAAGAATTGTGCTGAGAGGGCCCGGACTTGGCTAACGGGGTTTGTGGGCATGGACGGGCAGTGGTCGGTTGCAGTAAGGAGCAGGTCGCTGATCGGGTTCCTTGGCGTGTCCTCCTCGAGGCTTAATGCCTTAGCTTCCACCTCTGCTCACGATTTTGGGTCTATGGCCTTGACCATGCGTTTTAATGGATGGGGCCAACCCTTCAATGTAGCCCCCTAACGCCCTTTTTTTCATTCATTTTCGGGTACATACAACCTCAAGCGCATAAATTCATCCGTGTAGGCCTGAGCGGACATGCCCTTCGTTCCAACCTCGTAGAAGGTCTGAAATCATTTGGCATTTGTGCGCACGAGGCACGTAATGCGATTTGAAAGCCTTAGCGAACTTCTTGAACTTGCACCTGCTCTCCGTCCAGTGCTTAGCTCGCATAACCCTTCCACCAAATGCGGGCAGTTCCGGTAAAAGGTTGGTGGTGGCAACCTTCCACGTATCCTTCTCCGCCATTCCATAGGACTTCCCAAACTCCTTCATTTCGTCCAACCAAGATTCTGCATTCAAGCCTCCTCCGGATTTCCCATAAAACCGAGCCAACTTCCTAGGTTCTTCCATATGCTAGTTATGGTTGTATCAACGGTTTCGGTATTCCTTATCCTTATCCTCGAATGGTCCTTTATCGATAGCGATGACCCGAGAAGACAACAGTGGTTGAATGTGAGGCGGCGGGCGCTATCCTTAGAGGAACCGATGACGCTTAGCATGAGTCCTCCTTTGTGCAGTGCAGGGCTAGCTCGGGAGGAGATGGTTGTTGTGCAGGTGGACTCAATGGTGTGAGGAGGTACCCGGGTCCGTCCTCGAGTTTGTTGCGGGTGGATTGGTATGCAACACATAGGCGTAATTCGGTAGGAGTTGCCTTTTCATTAACATCAATTCTGTTCGGGGGTGAGCCTACTACTAGCGTTGGAGGGTGTTTGCCAAAGCGTGACATTACCGTCTATAGGGAGCATTCATGAATATATAAGCTGATTTACATTAATGTACAATCCCTTTAAAATAATCGAGACAAAAAGAATATACAAGCAGAAGACAATATTTTTTTATTTCATTTAAGTTGAGTACAACAACAAGTTGATTGGTACATGGGTTAAGACAAAAAGTAGGTATGATACATTGGAAACTTTTAAAGTTCTACCGACACTGTTGTCAGCAACAACAAAGAAAACATAACGGAAGAGATCAGCCTAGGGGTTGGCGAAAGAGCACAGGATCGGGCGTGGCCGGTACTCTCCGCATCTATTTCGGACGAGTTTATAAGCGTGCGGGCTTGGACAATAATTGCTTGGTATTCCCATGTTGGGCTGATAATGAAGGTTAAAAGCCTTCGTGATAGCATAAAAGAGTTGCCAAAGGTGGTCGTTGGCTTCCTCGAAAGCCTCGTGCTGCTCATATTCCGGTAGTCCCAGTGCGACCACGGGGTCATCTTCGGATCTTCGAGAGCTCGGTCCCTAAGGATGTTAACTATCTCCAGCCTTTTGTCGAGGTCGTGGGGCTCTCCCGGTGGCGGTGGTTCGATCTCATAGCCTTCCCCCCCCTCACGGATATTCACCATATCTCTGGCCATAGTCTTGATCCGGTGGTCCGGGATCGTCTCTCCTAACCATATCGGTGATTCTCTCCTCATATTCCCAAATGGTTTCCTCTGCAACATAGTTAAAATGAATAGAGAACATTTTGTAATGCCACTATATTCTAAACTTTAATGCTTTTGAAGAGGATGTCATAAAAGAACAATTCAGTTATACTCATCAAGAGAACTTTGTATTTAATAAGTAAATAAGGTACACCATTTTTCAATATGGTCCAAACAGTTGCCAATCCAAAATCTCATAAATACACGTATATGTATATATAAACAAAAATTGTATAGCACACCGGGTCTAGGAACTAGGCCACGCCTCTTTATCCCTGGCCCTAGGAGGTGGTGGAGGCGGTCGGTGTCGCAGCAGAGTTACCCCAGGGTCTACTGTGGCAGCCGCAACAGATGCAACCTCCGGTGGATATGCAACGGCCAATGGGGCTGCCGTGAGGAGCTTCATTCCCATCCAAGGCGCAATATATCGACCCAAGGCGTCGCTGGCGAGATCGTCGTCGCAGTACATAAGTAAGCGTCACGAGGGGAAGCTTTAATGGCGCCGGTGTAGAAAGTGCGGAGGGCCCACCATGAAGCTTCAGCCTCCGGCCCTAGATCCCGGGCTATGAAAAGGACTTGCCCGTGTCGGAAGGCCAACAAAAGAAACAGGTAAGGTGGTTACCCAAAGACCTTCCCTTTGCGGAGTCTCGATGTCGCCACTTCCTTATCCAAGTCCATGGGGACTTCTTCCTCCTTGAGCTCTGTTGCTCCTCCTTCTTGTCTGCTTGAGGGGTTATGATATAAATCTTCACCCTCATCATCCGGAAGTGGGAGGGAACCTCAACCATATTGATGTTTGGAACGTGAGGTCCCATAGGCTGAAGGCATCCGTGCGGGTTGCGAAGCTGGTTCTGCATCACTTAAGTCTCGAAGGCGTAATGCACAGAGTCTCCGCCGGCTCATATGGTCTCCTCGGGCCCCGGCGGCTGGTGCACCTCCGGCGAAGCTTCGGTAGAAGTGAAATCGATAAAATCATCCATACAATACTCAAGCTCGTAAAGTACATGGTCTTTGCGCTTACGTCGAAAACCGGCCACCATATGATAGGTCCAGATAATATCATCCAAGAGAAGGTACTCTTGCCCTTGGTGATAGATAACTGGAAGGCCGTCTAACCCCGACAAGCCTATAGCTTGTTCACTCACGCGGTGGTAACTCCTCCGCTAGCTCTTTCCAACGGGCAAAGTCGCCCATACCTATATGCTCATCATCCCCCTCCTCGGAGGACTCAGGCAGTTTGCCCTTCTCTACAGGCAAGGTTTCATCCTCAACGTATTGGTCCATGAGGATGGCTAGGAGAAAAGTAGCTTCGGATATTGCAGCCACGATCTTTGGACCAACGGCGGTGTTTACCCCATCGGAGTTTCCCCTTCAGGGCGTCATAAGCATGTGTGTCCCCGCCTAACATCGCGGACTATCTCCGCTCCAAATACAATTGGGGAGGATCCCCAGGAGGAATACCACGGAGGAAGCATTTCCTCCATGTAGAAGTCAAGGAACCCGGCGTAATCCAGGATCTTGGCCAGATACTTGTGAGGGAGGTCTATCGTTGGCATAGCAAAGGTTGCAGCAGTCGAAGGGAACTTGTGGATCCCATTTCTCCCCATCATGGTACCAGCGGGCAAGGAAGGGCACCATGGCGCTAGAAGGGAGGGAGAGGAAAAAGAAACGTTTGAAATAACCCTTAAAAGTCCCCTTTTAAACCCTTTTTTTAAAAGTCGGCGTCAAGCACTTTAGTTTATTATTAACATACAAACCATTAAACTTTTTAATTTAAAATAAAAGTCTCTTTATTAAATATTACAAAAAAATATTTACAAATGCGGACTCATAAGTAAGCTAATGTTGCTCCCCCGTATCCCTACAGGCGAGGGCTAGATCCTTAGGCATTATGGTGACCCTCTTTGCGTGGATAGCGCAAAGATTGGCGTCACCAAAAGTGCCACCAAGTAGGCTTTAGCGACCTCTTGGGCCAAAATTGCAAAAGATACGGAAATGGAGATCGGTCTTGAGCGTGTCACGCGATCTCCGTACCTCACGAAAAGGTAGCTTCATTCGAAGCTCGTAGAGCCACGAATTTGCGGATTTCCGCAAAGCCCGCGATACCGAGTCCGAACCGGTGAGACTTCCATTGCGCCCGGGCTTCTGAGTGCCCCAGCGGTGTTAGCACCGTCTTAGCCCGGCTTAACGATCGGGCGTTGTCAGCTGCATTGCGCCTCGGTCGGCTTTTCGTCTTCTTCCCAAAAAGCCGAAGCGGTCCTTAGTTTGTCTTTTATCGCGGCTGCGGTGACCTTATGGGCTACCCTTCTTCGGTGCTTAGCGATGCGATGCGTCGGGGATTGGTTGACCCTCTCCCGGATGCTCCTCCATCTCGGTGGTCCCGCTGGTCTTGCGGGTCCAGCTCTCTTGTTCGGCTTCTCCGGATTCTTCGGGCCCTCTCGGATCTTCACGAATCGAGGCAAAAAGTTGGGACTGCGACACGGCGATTAAGTTGACATGGTACCGGCGTGGTCGTGACCATATCTATCGAATAGTTACCGGATAGTCTAGGCTAATATCGGGATTTCTCCCCATTCAAAGCAATTTGTTTGGAGCCCTCATGCCGGTGGTATGGGGAACCGATATATTTGCCATCAATGGGCAAAGCCGTCCCTCAGGTCTTGGTATTCCCTTCCCGGACTGCCCGTCGGTCGCTCGATTTTCGGTGGTCATCCTCTCCGGCCAAACCCCTATTACGGTCGGGCCTCTACCGATATCTTCCTCCTCCGTATGGCCTTCCTGCTTTCGGGAGGATAAAATTTGATGAGCATCATAACCATATCGGGGTTGCTCAACAATGGTATAGGGAAGTCGGGCGAAGGTTATTAGGATGAGGAATGGCTCTGAGAAGTGATAGATAGGATATGGAATCCTATCGTTGTTCTCAAACACGTTCACCGACTCATCTAACAAGATATCAATGAGGGCTGGTAGGTAGCCATGTGCTTGGCAATCATGGCGTAGATCTCCACGATGCTCAAAGGTAGTTGGATCAGGGGCGCTCTTGGTGATGGCCATAGCGGGCTATGATGGAAAAAAAAGGCCGGGTAATGAGGCGGCAAGGGGATGACAAGGGGCTTAAGATGCACAAGGCACAAAGGCGAGGAGCAAGGTCCTGGTCGGTGGCGATGATGAGAGCTGGCTTCAGCGGTTGGAGGCGCTGAAGCAAAAGCAAATGACAAGAAATGGCTTGTTAAACGGCCACTTAACTTTTAAAATTTCAAAAAAAAAAAAGTTTTCCTTATTAACTTCGAAATTTTATTATTAAAAAAATTATCTGGCTGAAATACTGCCGCAACCTACCTGGGCGCCCGGCTGCATTATCTGAGCTAAGCCTGGGGCGTCGTCCGAAAAGCAAGCGGCATACCGAGTTGACTGGGCGGGCCAGCGTTGACTTCGAGGTCCGACGGTCCAGCCCGACAACATTTCGGCGCTTCTACCTTGACTACAAAACTACAAAAGCAAAGTTTACCGAGTTTGTTTTGGGCGCCCTTGACCATTTTTCGCCTAGAGTTGATTTGTTCTAGGGGTAATTCGAACGCCCGATCCAATGGAACCATCATCTTCGTCATTTGAGCTACCCACGACACCTGTTAGGCCTCCAATCTTGGGCCCTCCACTTCAAAGCTACCATTCCTAACTTAACCTAACACCAAGCCAAACAACAAAGAGAACTAACGACACATTGACTTAGCCTCCTCCCTAACTGGGGTGCTACGAGTTAGTGTTTGGCCGGTGCTATGATTTGAGAGCAACGAAATCACGGCTCCGATACCCTTTGTGACACTCCTAATATATACGACCACCGGACGTATACATCACGGGGACTTTCCCTCCCATGGCGATCATCTCACCATGAGCGGGGCCCTCCGTCTGTTTCGGGCCATCTATGAAATGAGGCCGAAGAAGGACTGAAGGGGTCATTCGGCCCATGCCTTCAATGGGACTCCTACGTGCCGGAAGCATGAATACAAGGGTTAGCACAGCCGCGAATATACATAAATAACCACCACGAAGGGTGGCGCATCCATCAAAATACCAGCGGCATAGAATATGCATCTAATCCTAAGCGCCCAAAACCCGGGTTCTACCCAGGCTCGGACTCGGTGAGGATCGACCGACAATTTGGGCCTCAAGAGATCAGCAGACCCGAGGTCTTGGCATGGCGTTGGCTGGCATAGAACATCGGCTAGGGTTGTCCACTCCATCCGCCCCTCCTGTGCACACTTTGCGGATGGGTCAATTCATGCTATGGCAGCTATAGCCTTCCAGGAGACGCGAGTTCAAGGGATCACCCTTTTGAGCCTACTCCGGGTTCATGGCCTTTGGTCCAGATGAGGCGGCCTGGGGAAGCGTCCCCTTCGAGAATCATAGTGGTTCCATGGGTGAGCTAGAGAATGCGTGCGCATCGACGACCCAGCATCCGTGCACCGACTTACTCACCCTAAATCTACTCAAAGTGCAAGGTGCTCCATACGGATCACACCTCTACACCCGTGGGAGTGTGGGACCCATACCCGGCCTTCCACGTGGCCAGGCTATCAGGCCCTAGCCTTTGTAGGGAGTCTCGGGAGCCTTGTATGCTCCATTGCAAGACCCCACCCCTCATGTCACCTTGTGTTTCCTTGTCTAGTGCTAAGCCGGACCATAGCATCTAGGACCCGGTGGGCTCTTGTGCCTGCGCATATAATGGGACTCTACAGGCGCTATCTAGGAGCAAACTACAACAATACGGTTCAAAGGTCTCTACCCCGTAATCCCCGTTTGGTCGAGATTAAACAAAGACTAACAATCCATCCTTTCGAGTAAGAACCGAATTGAATATAAAGAGAACTTGCTTGTACAATCAAGGGTTAGTTTCTATGATTGAATCACAAAGAGAACAGGAAAAGCGGACACAACAAGCGTTATCTAAAATCCACATAGCCACCTACACCACTGGACTCGTTTCCATGGGGCGCCTCCATCTCACGGGAGTTGAGAATTCATTTGTTGATTCACAGAACGAGGCGGGTATGGTGGCCCTCTGGCGGTGTATGATGGCTTCGACTCGGCCTTCCTTGGTCGATCTTGAGTGAGTCAATCAGGGATAGGGGTCAAGTTGGCATCCTAACTTGGCAACCCCATGTCTTTATCCCGATTGGGGGCGGTGTGCCTTCCCAAATGGTAATTAGCCTAATTAAGTTATTATCTTTAATGTATTAAATTAGCATAGCTAATTTAATCCTTTTAAAGTAACCCCCATGGTTCAATTAAGTTCCCATACCCCCATGGTATGCACCTTTAGGGGGTGGCGTGCTAATATTTGTACATGTCCGTATGAATGCGTGGCGTAGGCCAGGTATAAATACGTGGAGCGTCCACAAAAGTGGATTGGACGGAACTTTCGAATTCGCTCGAAAGGTGATGATGGATTTTGGCAGGCGATCGCAAAAATTTTGGACTGGACCAAAAAGTTTTGCTTTGATTATATAGCAGAGAATGCCATTAATATAGCCGGTGCATGCACAGCAAATAGCAGACAACAGTTATTTCTCCTGTCGCAATTAAATATCGCCATCATATTCATTACACTGCCTCAATTAATCTTGGTGGGAGAATTCTGCCCCTTTTGAGTGCAGGAAAAATTACGTGCCCATTTTCGATTAAAGTATGTAGTATCCCTCAAATTCAAATTTGGAACCATGATACTTTTTCAAATACTTGCCATCATTGCAAATTCAAATAATTCAAACTAGTAAACCAAAACAACCTGCGCAATATAACACAATCTTGTACCAAATATATGTCAGGGCAATTGAGACAGATTTCAATTTCCCCACACACGAAATTTGAACATTGCATTAGAAGATCAATTCTTGTTCAAGCAAGCACTCTCAAGCATTCTTCTTTGGCATTGGTCAAGCCTTCTTCTCAGCTACTCAGGCATTCTCAAGGCCCCAAATTCAATCTTCTCAGGCACTCAAACAATCTTCTCAATCTTCTTTGGCATTTTTCTAGTGCTCTCAAGCATTCTTTTCAGGCCATCAGGAAGATTAACTTAGAGGTGAGTTCAAGACTTCTAAGAACTTCTCTATTTCTATTTTGTAGAGGAATGTTGTAGGTCTCAGGATCCCATCTGCAAAACTCCATTCCTTGATACAAAAGTATAAAGTTGGATCCTGTAAAGAGCCATTTTGTTTTATTTCCTCTTGTAGGCTTGGTTCAGAAAACTTTTTAGCCTAAAGCGTCAAGTTTCCTGCAGTTTTGAACCTGTTCGGCAAGCTACAAATCTATTCTTCAAAATTGCCAGAAAAACCAAGAAAAACTCCTAATTGTAGCGTGAAATTTTCCTGCTAATATTTTGCCTACATGTTATTTCAGAAAGTAATCAGACACATGGGCTTAACCTCGGTATTTCCCGAACCAAGCTCGTAGGTATGTAATTAAAAAAAAAAAAGGTGCACGATATAAGGGAGATCTCTTGGTGGGCCATCAAGGATCCATTTCAAGCCCAATGACAAAAAAGTTTAGAAATTAAGACTGGTGAATTACTCCAACATCTCGAAGAATGGGGGAGTGCGTCCAGAAGAATCTCCTCCACCACGACAAACTAAATGTGGTACTGTTGCAAGGGAGAAGGAGAAAAGGTTAAAGCTCATTCATAAAGTTGCCATAGGTAAACTAAAACTACAAGTTTATAAAGAAATATTCCTGAGATTGTTTTGAATATAAATAAAAATGGTAGGTATACGTTTGTGGGCTGGTAGGCATACGTGAGTGGGCAGCAATAAATGTAAGGAGCAATGAATAAAGAAGAAAAAGATAGACCATTTGATATATAAATAGTAAGTGGGAAGTAAGAATATCAAGCATGTGTGTAGGTTAGGTCATTCAAGGATCGATGTCAATGGGCCTCAGTGACCAGCTAGAGTTGGAAAAGGTAGACTTAGTGCCAAATATCATGCATGTGTGCAAAGTAGGCGAGTGAGGGGTGTTTTAAGGGGTCCCAATGGCCAACAAGGTCCGAAAAGGGAGACTTGGTGAGGTGCTCCAACGTCGTGAAGAATTTGATAGTTGGCCCACAATAATCTCACTTGTTAATTTGATAGTTGGCCCACAATAATCTCACTTGTTTTCTCTAAAGCTTAACCAATGAAATCTAGCAAACAAAACATGGTGGGGCATAAAAAGTGATAACGCTCGTTTATAAAGCGCAAAAGGGTTCACAAAGTAGTTGAGTGGTATGAAGCGGGCCATGGAGGAGAACATGTTCTGCACGCCAAGACATATCGGAGGACGACCACGTTGGATGTTTATGACGGATTCTAGTAAGAGTTTATCTACCAAAGTTTGGAAAATTCTCTCCAAACCGTCCAAATTGTTGCGAATCAAACGGTTCACTTTTGTCAAGGAAAAATGCAAAGAATATGCGCCAGGATCAGCCAGCCATGGCTATATCACGCAAAGCCCCCACAGCGAGGTTTGTCAGTACTGGTTTGATTTTTATCTGCAATCCTAGAAAGCAGGTTCTCTTCCGTTGTAATCACCTGATAGATTTCGGAGCTTTTTTTGTGTGATTCTTATCAAATAGGTTCTGTTTTTTCTCTTTGATTCGTAGTTCTAGTTTTGTTCATTTTTTTGAGGAGAATGGGTACTGGTTTAGATACTTCAGATTTGCATGATACGGTAGCTAGAGTGGATGATTTGTGGGTTTGAGCATTGCAAGGGAAGTTTAAATTTTGAAATGGATGTGCATACGCAAGTGGGGAAATATGAGCTAGGCCGAGTGTTAGGAAGTGGCACATTTGCAAAGGTTAGATTGGCCAGAAATGTAGAAACAGGTGAGCATGTGGCAGTGAAAGTGTTAGACAAAGGGAAAGTGCTTCAGCACAAAATGGTGGAGCAGATCAAGCGAGAAATTTCCACCATGAGATTAGTAAGGCATCCCAACATAGTCCATCTCCATGAGGTCCTTGCAAGCAGGACCAAAATCTACTTGGTTATGGAGTATGTCACTGGAGGTGAGCTCTTCAACAAAATAGTGGAAAGAACAATGCTGCCCGAAGATGAGGCAAGAAAATATTTCCAGCAGCTCATTGATGCGGTGCAGTACTGCCATAGTTGCTCTGTTTTCCACAGAGATCTGAAGCCTGAGAATTTACTGTTAGATTCGAAGGGCAATTTAAAAATTTCTGACTTCGGTCTAAGTGCTCTGCCTGAGCAACTACGAGCAGATGGATTGTTACATACTACATGTGGCTCTCCAAATTATGTAGCACCAGAGGTGATTTTGAGCAGGGGTTATGATGGAGCCAAGGCAGATCTATGGTCATGTGGTGTTATTTTGTTTGTTCTCATGGCTGGCCATATGCCTTTTTATGAGTCAAACATGTGTGAGCTGTATAGGAAGATCTTCAGAGCTGAATTTAAGTTCCCTACATGGTTCACTGCTGAGGCTCACCATCTCATCTCTCATATTTTGCAGCCTGATCCTGCTTTGCGTATGACCTTTGATCAGATTTTGGAAGATTCCTGGTTTAAACAAGGCTATATTCCTCTTAAGTTCTACTTTGAAGAATTTATTGATGCTCAGGATGTGGAGAATGTCTTCAACCTTGAGCATCTTGTTACAGAATCAAGTGACTGCAAGCCTGTTGTTATTAATGCCTTTGAATTCTTATCCATGTCTCCTGGTCTGGATCTGTCTGGCCTTTTTGAAAAGCAGCAGGATGAGCCTTTCAAACAAGAAGCCAGATTCACTTTTTTTGCGCCAGTTGGAGAAATCATAACAAAAATTGAAGAAACAGTGAAGGCACTTGGTTTTGTGGTTTATAAGCAGAAGTTCAGGCTCAGATTGCATGCATCTAAGACTGGAAAAAAGGGTCATCTTTCTGTGATAACAGAGATTTTTGAGATAGCTCCATCTGTATTTATTTTGGAGTTCAGAAAGGCTGGAGGAGATACTTTGGAATACAATTCCTTCTATAAAAGCCTGTCCCTAGGACTGAAGGACATTGTTTCGAATTGGGAAGGCAGCCTTTAAAATGGGTATACCCTTGTAATATTTGTGTACCATAGTTTTTAGTGTAGTTGGGCATAAGCTAAGTGTTCGCAGAATTAAATCCTGTAAATGCTTAGCTCAAATATTTCTCCTCCACCACTGTCTTTTGTAGTTCAAGATTAAAAGGCAT
Organism: Isoetes taiwanensis; assembly: GCA_021234155.1. NCBI lineage: Eukaryota > Viridiplantae > Streptophyta > Lycopodiopsida > Isoetales > Isoetaceae > Isoetes > Isoetes taiwanensis. The sequence continues at coordinate 23,530,209 of JAJEKV010000006.1, forward strand.
TACTTAATAGCAAAAGGAAAAGAGATCCATTGATAGAAATGATCACTTAATATGAGATTGACGAAAGAATATGAATAGAAAACTGATTCATCTGTAAGATTTGGTGAACAAGAGAAACTCAACAAAATTTCAGGATGTTGAGAAACAGATGAAAGGTTGGAAGAAAATTGTGAATACAGTCTGGAAAAAGGATGTTCCTTGAACAGAGAAAAGTAAATACATATTCTTAATATGGTATTCAGACAAGAGCAGGTACCTTGTTGATTCACAAGAATTGATAGATGTTTTCTCTTCAGAACATGCTAGAATAGGCTGAGAGTATCTGTAGCTCATTTTCCTTAAAGGTTGAAGAGACAGGACAAGGCTAAAGAGACAGCATATGCCCCACACACACAATAACTCAACAAAAGGTAGCTTGGAGCTAAACAGAAAGCATTATGCCCCACACACACATGGGAAAGCTACGAACACTTTTGTCCGTATTAAAATATTACCAGCCTCCACCGCATAATAATGCAACATAGAAATAGGAATTATGTCACTTGGTTCTTTGTTGTGGTGGACATATCATCATACATATGAAGTCAATAAAGCAAGGCCAAAAAATCTCGTATCTCCAAAAGACGTGTCACCTGCATGTTGAAACCTAAAGCCCAAGAAAGAGGAAACGTATTCTCTTGAGGAATGATTGCATGCCTCACATACTACCAACCCTTATCTTGGTTTCCCATGAAGGAATTCATGTCTCATTACCTTGTTACACGGCCAGGTTATGGGTTAATACTATATGCATGTCTCCGTGGACATAAAGACCACAGTCACCACGTCCACGTCATGATGGCCCACACGCACGTCCACATGTCATTACGGCCTACACGGGTGAAAATAAAGTTACCCTTGTCAGTCTGATATGGCGCAATCACAACAATTGGTGATTCCATCCTGTAGAATAACCAACGATCATGCACACATGCACCTTTGAGAATAGGTCTGCAATGTACAACTTTATGTCCACATGGCCCTCAAAAGGCAACTTTTATGTCCCTGTTGCATCCACGTCACATGCATATGGCAAGTAACTTGGATTTAAGGCGTGAATTGAATTGAATAAAGAATGCTCATCTATTTAGCTATCCTTGGCATAAATGAGACGGTGGATGTTGACGATAGAGGCATTTGATTGGCACAAAATGTATAGCACAAATTATATATTGTTCCTCATTGAAAATAACTGAACAACCTCTTTTTCTCATGTCAAAAAAATGTTCTATTATTCTAGTGCCAATTGGCGGCTACTAATGTATCCTACTCTACAATGTACAATGCTATAGACATTATGCAAGCTAGTATGCTCAAGCAACCGATGTTGCTTGTCCAATAAGACTGTCTTCGCCCTGAAGAAAACTACTTAGTTTGTACTTCTATTTAATTTTCACCATAAATATTGCAGTTCATAAATATAAATACTCGTATTACTTTGAACGATAAATCCCCTTACCTTTCAAGCTAAGAACGTGACAAACCATTAGTAAATAGAATAATATCCTAATTAAGTAAAAGATGGCCAAGAGCATGCATTTCACGATTGTTTTTGAAGCACATGTGTGACATGCCATGCATTATTTTGCAAGAATTGCCTCGCTCCAGGAAAACTGTAGAACTCAATTGTGAAAATGGAAAACTAGAGGTGATAATTTAATTGGATTTGATGTTATGGAATTCTAATCAATTCACTATAAAGTGTTGTTAATTGGATTTGATGTTACGGATTTTGATGGTCTGATTTTTTTTTTTGAAGTAACACCCGAGGGCCAGGGCGTTATCGCCCTTAACACACCGCCTCGAGAGTTTTGGGTCATCCGATCACCATCAAAATCGATCGGGATCCATCCATTTTATAACACCCTAGGGTGTTATTGAGTAGCAGTGTGTTATAGCTCCAGTAACACATTGATCAAGATTGATCTGAACCATTGGATCACTATAAACTTGAGGGGCAGTGTGTTAAGGAATTCTAATCAATTCAATGATTTAAAATAAGAGTGTTATATTCATTGTAAACTAATTCCAAGGCTAAAAAGACAATATTGGTAAGGAAACATGATGGAGTAACATTTTTGGATCATGCAAATTCAAATCTTTGGATTTGAATCATATATACAAATCAAACCTTTGAAATAAAAGTGTTATGTTCTATGATTGCCATAGGTTAAATGTGTATTCTATACAAACATATAGTTTTCTTTTTCAACTCATATGTAGTAGCACAATGTACAAGGACAACATGCTATCTGCCTCTTTGTGCACTATTGGGCACAATTCAGACACGAAAACCAAGGTCTATATTTTTGTTTTTCAAACTCCGAAATGGGCTCCAAATAAGTACTGCTTCTTTGCTTCAGATGATCAGGAGAGGCTTCCAAAATCAAACAACGCCCATTAATATTCCCCACAACTCCAATCTCCCTAACTCTAATCCAATGCTTGAAATTCTGTTCCTCCACACTCAGGCCCCAAACACATTTGGCACCATCACCTAAATCAAGTATTGCTTTTATCAGGACTTTCTTTTCATGCCGAATTTCAATTTCCACAGGACCCAATGCACTAAAGCAATCTATAGCTTTGTAGCTCCAGAATTTAGTGTCGTGGCTTAATTGATCAAATTTCAAAATCAAAGGCACTAGCTCCTGAGAATGAGCTTTTGTTCCATTAACCAATAATTGGGTGTCCATGTGCATTCGTCTTAAAGATACTACAAGAGACAATGGGTGCTGAGATGCCATGCGATAATCCTCCTGGATTGTTACACACAACACCTTGATGTTGAGCCATGCCTCCCCACATACCTTAGCCATTCCAAAGCCCCTTTTTCTTTTTCTTTTTTGGCAAAATCATGCGATCTCTCTGGATTTATACCTCATAACACACCTAATAGTGACACTCTTCCTCCTTCCAGCAACACTTGGTTCCTCCAAAACTCCCTTGTGCAAAATAAATAAGTAAAGTAAGTAAATATATCGATTGATCTAACCAAGTATATGGATCTTTATTCACATGTAGCTCCCCAGATAGCCCTCTAAATCACGAATTTAAAACATGATCAACAAGACAAGTTAGTAAGATAGTAGGTACATAGAACACGGTACATGAGCCCACCCACCGAAAGCTAGGTATGGTTAATATTTCTAAAGAGACAAAAAATAAGTTCAAATTCTCATTGTACTTTCTATAGTTTGAACTAAAAAATATGAAACTTATCTTGGCTCAAAGAAGATCATTCAAGGTCAAGGATATAAAGTTCATTTTTACCTTATTTTAAAGGTCGTGCATTGTCCTCTTCTATCTTGATAAGGAATATATGCTTTTAGATTGTTTTAGTTCATTGAAATGCATGCTTATCCTACAAGGAATTTATCGCGGTGGCTCTATAAGGACTTTCTTGGTATATTGTGTGTTCTTTGGTTCCCTTAGACTTGCACTTCTTTATTAGTCATCTGATACTTCTCGTATCAATCCATCGAATGCTACGTTTGCACTATTAGGACCTGGATTTTGAACAAGCTTTGTTGTATCTATGCTCTTCCAAATTCAATGCCTTTGTACAAGCTGGGTGGTTATTGTCCAATTTCACGAGCTGGATATGCACTTCTCTGTAAATGAAGCCAATATGTGAGAACTGAACCTTCAGACGCATATGTACAATTTATTCTTTAGTGAGATAGGCCTCTTGTCAACTAGTATCGCCTTGTTGCCAAGAAAAGTTTGTATGTTATATTATCTTTAGAATCCCGATGTTCAATCTTTCTTAGCATGTTTCTTCATGGTTTTTTAGTTAATATGTTCTTTTTAATTGTTCTCTAAAGGATCATAGTTGCGATCCTTCAGACTATTTTGGCGATGTCTATCTTTTTAGATGATCGTCGTCAGAATCCTCGTTATTATTCTCATTAATTTTCTTTTAATTCTTTAAGTCTGTTTTGGTTCTACTTCTCTATTTAGAGGATCATCGTCAAGATTCTCCTTATCATGCTTGGTGCTTTAAATTTTATTTTGCAAAGATCACGGTCATGTTTTGTGGTAGTAGTATCTTCGAAAGCTTTCTTTTATACAGTCTTGGAACTATTCCTCGGACCCAATGTGGAGCCTATTTGTATCGTTACTCTTGATTCTTCCGAGGTGGTATGTGGAGGTAGCACAAGACACTCCTCAGACTAAGGGTGATCATAGAAAAAATCTCTGTCTTTTATTAAGTCTGGAAGGAGAGTAGAAGATGTCGAGCAAATGGGCATAGCAGGTTGTGCCTATCTCCCCCACCAAAAATATGCTAAGAAAGATAAAGAGCCTGATGAATTTGATTCTTTGATGAAGAATGCTAAAGTAAGTGTAGATCTGCTCACATTGCTGAGGATTGCACCTTCTTATAGAGAAAAGATACCCAATATGACCAAAGAAGAACATGTCAATCTATCACAAAAACAAGTAGCTCTTACAGGTCACATTGGTGAACAAATGCTTGTACAAAATGAATATGACCCAGGTGCTTTCACATGTGCAGCTAAGATAGGCAAAAAAGTGCTGCTCAATGGGGGATCTCCTTTAAATGTTATGCCTCATCATGTAATGAGAATGTGTGGTCTGGAAGTTGACAGGAAGGCACCTATGATGTTAAAATCTTTCTCATATTCTATTCTATTCTATTCTATTCTATTCTATTCTATTCTCAAATTCAAAAATAAACCTTATAAGCATACTAAGCAAGGTTCTGATAAATGTTGAGGGAATTGTGGTTGCTGCTAACTTTGTGGTGGTGGCCTTTGAAGGAATGGATGACAAGACAGATATATGTGACCTACTCTTAGGAAGGAGATGGTTGTCCGCAGTTGATGCCAGACCAATTTGGTCAAAAGGAGAATGTACAATATCAGATGGCAAGAAAACAGTAACCCTTCTAAATAAGTTAGGTGAGTTTGAGTCTATCAACTTTATTAAAGAAGATCTGTTAGTGCCAAACCTCTTTGATGAGTATGAAATTTCCATTGCTGTCTCAAATGCAAAGTCAGTGCTAACAGCAAAGGATAATACAACTTCACAAGAAAATTTTGCCTTCTTATAGTTTGATGGGGGAGTTTCTTTTTTTTTTTTTTTAAGGGTAAGAAATTTTTTGATTAATATAAAATGGTACACGACCTTCTTGTGGGCTCCACAATAGGCCAGATAGGAAGTGTAATAAGCACATGGTCACCAGATAGAAAAAATTAATTCAAAAAAACAAGACAGATATCAGCCTAAACGCCAATATATAATGATGTCTCTGTACTCTGTTAACGCATCCTCAATCCTTCCATATAGTAACAGGAAAATCTGTATCTCTCCACTCTTCTCATTCAGTACTAGGGGGCATGGCCCTCTTCCATCCATTACAGGTACTATGGAAAGTTTGTTGCATCAGCAGAGCCCTACTATAAATGAAGCTCCAAACCATAAAGCACACGCCCGAAAGATATGTCTAGAACCACAGATTTTTCAGCCTGAAGACCCTGCACAAGAAATGCACTCTCAAAATTCCCCCGTCTTCTCCTATCTCTAGTACTATAGAAGGTGTAATCCCTTTCCATGAGTATATCTAAGCCACCCTGAAGCGCAACCCGAAGTATTTCAGCAGAAATTAACATGTGCACTAAGGAGAACTGATCTCCATCTTCCCATAGAGAGGATACTATGAGTGGCGCTCCAAGAGTGTACTTCCAACACAAAGTTCCCATCACTCCACTTCAACATCCACCTCAACATTCTAAAAAACTAAACATTGCTTCCTCTGCTGCCATTCTGAAAGACAAAAACAGTAGGCTCTTGGCCAAGGTTGGTAGGATTCACCCCAATACTACATCAAACATGGCTGAATATAAGGCAATTATTGCAGGACTTTAGGAAACTAAGCATATTCGCATAACTAACATTGTCATCTTTGGTGATTCTCAATTGGTTTGCAGGAAGATTTCAGGTGAACATCAAGCCAAACAGGAGGAAATGATAATACTCAGAGACCAAACTATGGAGGAAGTTGCAGGATTCAAGACTTGGGAGCTGCAACATATAACAACGGACCTAAATGCTGAAGCAGATTCCCTTTGCAAAAATGTTCTACTTGAACATTTATTTGAGGGAGCGATCAGAGAAGAAGAACTGGAAGAGGAAGACTTGAAACAATTACATCCCATCCTGATGATCAATGCAAGGAATGAAAAACAGGTAGGGGAGGTAAAGATAGAAAAAAAAATGGCCAAGAAAGAATTTTGTATGGAGATCTTTTCAAAAAAGAAGATGAAGGTAAAGTCACTCAAATCTTTGAGGAATGGAAGGATATTTTTGCTTGGGATTACAAACAGCTGGTAGGTGTCCACAGGAAGGTTTATGAATTTGAGATAAGAATTAAGGAAAATGAAAAACCTGTAGTGTAGAAGTTGAGAAGGATAAATATCGCTTTGCTTGATCTGATAAAAGAAGAACTTTTTAAAATGAAAGATGCAGGTGTCATAGCAGAAATAGTAATAATAATAATAATAATAATAATAATTGATATTAACGTCCACGGGGGCCTAAGCAGGCCATGGGACAAAATTACATGTTTGCATATCACAGTGAAATTGTCTTTTTTAGATAGTCTCCCTCTTGTCTATGTTTTCCAAGAGTTCCTTTACAAATGCACTCACTCCACAAATTGTTGAAGGACAACCAAAGAAAGTAAGGTTGAGCTCGGTTCAAATGGGAAAAGCGTGTCACGAGGTTCTTGTATTTTGGGCGTGAGGAAGATAACATGTGCTTCATCTTCTATTTCTTGTAGGTCGCATGTGCATAGGCTCTTCCTTGGGATGCCTTGCCATCTACCTTTCTCAATTAGCAAGCGATGCGAACTCATGCGGATTCTTGCAACAGCCCTAATCATGTTTGGGAACAGTTTAAGATGGCTCGAGATACAATTGTATTCTATGTTCTACGGTAGGATTGAAATGCGTGATGTAGTATGTGACTTTCTTCTTGCTTGACATAACAAATCTTTGAAAAGCCCTTTTTTATGCGAACTCTTTATTGTAGTCTACGCTAGTGAAGCCAAGTTTACCAAGCCATGCATTTAACTCCTTAAACCAGCTTTTTATCACCTCTGTCGCATTTCGGATGAATAGAGCTCTTGATTCTTTGAATGTATTAAAAGTGGTCTCATTGACTACTTTCTTGTACAAGAAATCCAGGTGTTACGTGCATTGCCAAAACTTCTATGGGGTAGCAGCCGCTTTCAAAAACATAATCTCATAAGGTGTAGGCGTTTGGCGCCAAAAAAGACATATGCATGAATGCTTTACGTATGCTTTCTAGTTCTTGCCATTTGGATTTAGCAAGGGAGGGCCCCCATTTCACATGCGTATAGCATTACGAGTGTGACGATTGCATCAAACAATTTGTTTTTAGAGGCCATGCGCCAAATGCTTGCCCGTTTACATTGGTTTACCATACCATAGAATGCTTTATAGAATTTGCTTTGCTATCGCGAGTCCACGCCGGTGGTCCATGGTCTCCGATTTGCATGTACTTCATGGCCCTAGATATTTGTATGATTCCACGCTCAATAATCTGTCCATCATATGTTAGAGATGGGTCCCCTTCGGCACATTACCTTTGTTTTGAATGATTAACATAGAGGCCAAGCTGTGGCGAGAAATCTTTAAAGCGTATCTAATTGCATTTGAAGGTGGATTTCTTGGTGAGTGGGTCGCTAGTAAGAGGTCGTCGGCATATAGTAGCAGGATTATGAGATCATGATGAAGTTGGAAAAAAGTTGCATCCTATTTGTCTTGAGAAGGTCTTCAAAGCTGGTCTAATATACGGTCCAGAATAGAGTGGGCGAGAGCGGGCAGCCTTGTTTAACTCAATGTCAGCGATTATAGTCTCGATAGTCTGTTGGTGTGCTGATTTTGCCTCTTACTCTTTCATATAATGCGCCTATGCCTACAACCCATGCTTACGGAACTCCAATTTGTTGGAGTCACGTTAATTAACTTGGCGTGGGACCGTATCAAATGCTTTCGCAAAGTCTATGAAGCAGCAAAAAAGCTTCTTACCATGTGCTTTAGAATCTTCTACCAATGCTCGGAGAGTGAGAAGATGATCTAGTGTGGAGTATTTGGGGGGGAATCCAGCTTGTCCATGAGCTCTAATGTTTTGTGCCTCAGCCCATGTGGAGAGTTTTCCATCAAAAATTTTTCCAAACAGTTTTGCTAATACGGGGCTGATCATTAAAGTTCGATAATTACCTGGTTCATAAGCATCTCCCTTCTTGTGGATGGGATGTATCAGGCTCGTGATCCAAACATATGGGAATCCATCAACAATGGCTTGATTGAACAAGTCGGTGATAACCGTTGCAAGTTCTTCCCCACCAGCTTTTATGTATTCTGCAATCAGACCATCAATGTCACATGCTTTTCCATTGGCTAGATCACTAATTCCCTTTTGCACTTCACCCACTTCTATGCAAAAATGGGTAGCATCAGTTGGTGGCAGGTCTAGTTTGTTCACTCCTTTAAAATAAAGGTGCATCGCATAAGTTTTCCAGACATGGAGGTCAGTTAGGCAAAGTTGTTGCTTGGGTGGAGACAGGCCATGCCAAAATCTCTTGGGTTGCTGCAGCAACTCTTTGGCCAGTTCTGCTTGTTTATTTTGCTTCCATATCCGCTTCTTGGATTTGACCAAACGTCTATATGCTTTTAGACCAATTGAAGTGTTTGCTATTTTCCTGGCTTCTTTAAGTTCTTTATCATACCAACCATTTCTGGGTTGTGTAGCAGCAGCAGAGCGTCTGGGGCCATAGATGTTATATGCACTTTTCACCAGCAACCTGTTAAGAGCCAATGCTCTTGCATTTATGCTGGTATGCTGCAGAATGGTGGGCAGCCCTTCTTTAATGGCTTCATAAAATCCTTCATCCTTGGCAGCATTGTATCTTGGTTTCCTGAAAATAGTGTTTTGCTTGGCTTCCCTACAAGCCTCAATAGCAAAGCAGAGCGGTGCATGGTCTGATTCTGGCTGAAAGTGAATCCTGATTGGTTGTCATGCATTGTGCTAGTTGAAAAAAAGAACAAGACAATAAGGATTTGCATTGATTATAGAGACCTGAATAAGTCTACTGTAAAAGATTGCTACCCCTTACCTTTTTGGGAACAAGTTTTACATGCTGTTGCTGGAAAAGAAATCTACTCATTCTTGAATGGTTTTTTAGGATTTAATCAAATTAGCATCAAGGAGGAAGATCAGCCTAAGACAGCATTTATTACACCCCTGGGCACCTTTGCTATGAAGAGGATGCCTTTTGGCCTAATGAATGCTTCAGCTACATTTCAGAGAGCAATGGATTCCATATTCAAAGAAATGCCTTCACATTTGTTCAAAGTTTTTTTAGATGAACTTTGCTTGGGAACTGGTATGAATGATCATTTGAATTATCTGATCAAACTTTTTACTATGTGCAAAAAAGAGGAGTAATCCTAAATCCCAAGAAATGCATGTTTTTATGCTCCAAAGGATCTGTTGGGGCATGAGATATCAAAAGGAGGTATTCAAGTTGCTGAAAGTAAAGTACAGGCTTTGAAAAGGCTCACACCACCTAAAACCATCAAGCAGGTAAAAAGCTTTTTAGGAATGACAAGTTTCCTCAAGATGTACGTGCCACATGTTTCTTATACAGTCAATCCAATCACAGATCTGACAAAGATAAAAAAGTTCACAAAGCAAGAAAGCAAGCATATTCCTATAAATTGGAATGACTCTTGTCAAGACGTTTTTGACAAGAGTCCAGACATACAACTTGAGTGTGAAAGTAATCAAAACATTTGAAGATCCTGGTGCTTATCTTCCTTATGCTCTCTTCAAACATGAGGACCAAGAAGGTTTAGAAGAAGGTGAAAACAATGTGATTGCATGAAAGAAGCAGATTGGCAGGAAGAAATAAAAAAAAGTACCTGGAATTTAGAGAGCTGCCTCAAGAACTAAATGCCAGCCAGCAAAGAAGATTCAAGGAAAAATGCAGCAAATTTAGACTTATAAATGACATCTTGTGCAGGGTTGACAAAGAAGGAGTACTGATGAGGTGTGTGGACAAGGAGGAGACAGATTTGGTAATGGAGGCTTGTCATGATGAAGTATGTGGAGGACATTATACAGCTGACACAATTGCTAAGAAAATAATAAGGTCTGGATACTTCTGGCCTACTCTTCACAAGGATTTTTATGAGAAAATTAGGAGTTTCCACAAGTGCCAAATATTTGGCAAAAGAATTCTGCAACCTGCACCTCTCACAGCTATAACTTCACCTGGACCATTCCAAGTGCGGGGTTTGGATTTCATTGGTCCTATAGATCCTTCCTCTTCTACTCAACATGAATATGTGCTTGTTGCAACAGATTATTTTACAAAATGGGTTGAGGCAACACCTCTGAGGCAAGCTAATGCCTTAACCACAACAATATTTTTAGCCTTAACCACAACAATATTTTTACATGAGAATATATGTGCCAGGTTTGGTATTCCATTTAAGCTGATATTTTATAGGGGCAGTCAATTCATTAATGAAGTTATTGCAACTTTGCTAACCACACTTAAGGTGAAGCATGTGAAAAGTTTCTCTTATTATTCTCAGTGGAATGGTCAGGCAGAATCCACCAACAAAGTACTCAAGTCAATTCTGCAGAAGACCATAAAGATTTCCAAAAGGGATTGGCATGTTAAATTACATGATGCATTGTGGGCCTACGGAACTACAGTCAAAACAGCTACCAGGCACACACCTTTCAGCTTGGTGTATGGGAAAGAATCAGTTGTTCCAGTGCAGCTTGAGTTACCATCTTTGAGACTGGCATATAAGAATAACTTGGAAATGGAAGAGGCACTCAAAGATCGATTTGCCAGGTTGCTGCAGTAAAAGAAATATAGGTTTGAAGCTGAGAATGCTATTCTATTGAAGAAGGCAAAGGATATAGTAGCATTTAAGGCTGCTCATAAACTTCAAGGCACCCTCAAGAATGGTGAGCTAGTGCTGAAGTGGAATAAGGCCAAAGAGAAAATAACCAGCAAGTTTGAAAATTTGTGGGAAGGACCATTTGAAGTCATTGGCACAGCAGGCAAAGATTCCTATTGGTTAAGATCACTAACTGATGATAATGAACTGCTCAACACTGTCAATATTCTACATCTCAAGAGGTATTGGCAACAACATGTTGCCTTGATTTTATTTGAGTAAGCATACTTTAGAATTAGTTAGTAGTTTGCTTTAGGTTTGTACTTGTTCCATTAGATTAGTTTCTTTTTTGAAGTTTGGATAGGTTAAGTAGTGAACAGTCTCAAAGATTAGCTTATTTTAGTCAAGTCAGGTTGATTTCAAGTAAAAAGACTAAGCAATGCTTCAAGTGTTTGCAGAAGAGCCGGATCAAAGATCATCTAAGAGCAGGATGCGAGGTGTGAAGCTTAACTAGCACACATTTCCATGCAGGAGCATCTGATATGCATTTTGTCATACATCACTTCTACCCACCTTCAACACATTGCATTGTTCACATTTGCCCTCACTATCCATCTTATTAAAGTTGCGGACATCCTTGCCATAACGGCAACTCCAGTTGAGTTCTAACATTCACTTGTCATGCAGCTTCACCAGCCATTCCACTACCATCCTTTATTAAGTTGATCAATCCTTCTTCACATAAAGTTTTCATGTTGCCTATCACCTTCCCATATAAGGCAACTATCTGAAGAGAAAGGAGAATTTTTTTAGCTCCAAGGTGCTGGCAGACCATCCTGCTTCCTTTTTTTAGCATGATGCTGCCATGACATGGCAGCATAGAAGAGCATTGCACACAGCAACATTTTGACTTGAGCATTTGAGTAGGTAATTGCAGATCTGATGACTTTGATCCCTGAAGATCACAAGAAAGCAGAAGACCAAGGTGAAGACATTCATGAAGGATCACACGAACATGCTAGGAAAGGAGATTCAAGCAAAGCAATTTGAAGTTTGGAAGACCCCGTAAGTTGACTTGGTATGTGATTTGATTTTGAGTTTCTGACATGACTTTTCCACATTACCCATCTCTAAAGCTCTTCACCTCTTCTCCTATGCCAAACATTCCACTTGCCTCAAATTCCATGCCCTACCTTCATTCCTCATAGCAAGTTTGGCAAAAAAACTTTTTTTTGTCAAAACATGTCATTCATACTTCACCAGGGTAATAAAGAGTGGCTAAAATTCACCAAATGGCGATTTTTTAGACCTTTTGTCAAATTTCATGGCTAAAGTTTATAAAGGCAATTTTTTTAGAAAAAAGTATAATTTAGCCACTTTAAAAGGGGGTAAATTCTGAACGCTTAGAGTTTAGCCGGGATTGTTTGCTGCATGGTGTACTGAATCGCCTTCTCTAAAGTTGATTAGGAGAACCCTGATCAATTCAAATAGCCATGCCAATTCTATCCAGGGACCTCTTTCATTTAGGAATTGTCATTAGCTACCTCAATCATATTTTGAATTTGTATCTATAAGTGGTTTAGGTTAAATGCTATGAAGAATGTTATATGATGCGCATTTTAAGCTTTAAATAGTAATGTTCTCTTCTTGCAATTGTTGACCCTAAAGTGCTTCATCACCAAATTCCATTTGACCCCAACTTAAACATGCATGTTCCTTCAAAAGGATATTGTTTGTTCCTTATGAATTGTACTTTGAACAACTTCGTTATCATTTTGTAAAAGAAGCATATTGAATCAATGTCATTCATGTACTAATCAGTGCTCAAAGTTTGAAGTTAAATAGTTGCACTAGAAAAATTCGCCAACATCATAATTTCATGTCATATAAATTTTATATTTTAGCAAAGTGGGAAGATAAGTAAAGGGCTTTATTTTATCAAATTCCGCCAAGAAAAAATCTAAGAACTTTTGTTTTTCATAGGTTTAGCCAATCTTAATTTGAATAGAAAAATATTTAGGGCTGTTAAAATTTACCCTGATACTTCACACATCCATTGTTGAGAAATGAGACTCCTTTGATTGGATGGACAGGCTAGGGATCGAACCCAAGACCTCTTGCTTACAAGCCAAGTACTCTACCACTGAGCTACAAACCCATTGAGTCATTCTTCATGTGTACCCATTATATATACTCCAACATTCCAACATTCTCCCTTAATAAGCACACCACTCCATTCCAGCCTTCACCACAATCCACATGCTCGCCTCCTCGGGCAACTCCACCACTGCGGGAGTTGGGCTTTCACTAGCCAAGCTTTGCTCATTCTCACCCCTACACCACTGGAGACTATCCCGGTGCGGTTAAACACCCTCTACTTGGGACCATGGCTTTGATAATGATAACATGTTGAGAAATGAGCCTCTTTTGATTGGGCAGACAGGCTGGGGATCGAACCCAAGACCTCTTGCTTGCAAGCCAAGTACTCTATCACTGAGCTACCGGCCCATTGATGGGCTTTTGGTACTCTTCCACTGAGTCATTCTTCATGTGTGCCCATTACACATACTCCAACATTCCAACATGTGAATATATATTGTCATGCCATATGATCTATGGTTTATTTTTTTTTTAACAAAGCAACAGCTCCAACAGCTCGACAATGTCGATGTCATGCAATAATATCGGCTAATGATCAAAATAAAAGTGGGCACGAAAAAAACTAACATGACTATGTGATCGAGGTCGAAGCAGCAGATTGAAGAGCCGACTAGCAAATTGCTGCAGACGGATTGAACAGATCGGAGATGGATTGGTGCAGACAGATAAAGTGAAGTCGAAATAAAAGCAGGCTGCTGTTGGAATTGCCGACAGAATTCAGATCGGGTTGTGGAACCCGGATTGGGTTGTTGGTTGCTTTGTGGGATTGTCAGTAGATCCCAGATTGGTCATCCTTGTGGAAGACCTATTCACCTTTGCTCTGATCATTGGATCCTGCTGCAGGTGCTACAGCTTGCTTGTCTTGTGTTGATATCGTCAGAGAAGGAAATGATTTTCTAAGAAGGAGCTTTTATCTGGTAAGTCCAAGAATAGATTGGGTTTCTTTTGTTGCCTTGGATTCTAATAGTAGTATCAAAGCTATAAATTATGGCAACCAAATTTGGAGCTACGCTCCTCAATTCAATAGAAGTTTATACTGGTGGCTCAGGATTTCAAGTCTGGAAGGAAAAAATACTTGAGGTGTTGAGCGCAGAAGATTTGATGGAAATTATAGAGCCACCAAAAGGTAAAGATCTGAAAGAGATACTTGAGAAAATGACAAAAAATGAGGCTCAAGGAAGGTGAAAGTTCTGGTAAGGCTGACGGTTGTGGTTCTATTTATGCTGATAATAAAATTAGAGAGGCAAGAGGAATTATAGCATGTAAAGTGGGATCCAACATATTGTTGAAAATGAGAGGAATGAATCCTCAACAAATGTGGGCATATCTCATTAGCAAATATGAAAAGAAATCATCCTCACAGCCAGACGTCCTAGATAAAGAGCTACGACAACTAAAATACAGTGAAAATGAGAATGTCACTGAATTTTTTGCAAAACTGGATAATATATTTGCCGATTTAGATGCCGCAGGAGCTAGATTGAGTGATGAATTTCAAGTATTAGCTATAGCTCATGCATTTTCCAGATATGATGTATTATCCATGTTAATCAGAACCACAATTAAAAATCGTGATGATGCTGAGAGATTAGTAAGAAGAGAGCTGGAGCAGCGTAAAATAGTTGTCGAGGAAGAAGAGGGTTCTGAGAGTTCTGAAATTCTGTTTGCTGGCAAAGTAAAGAGTAAAAAGACATATCCGAAAAAAAAAATATAGGCCTTGCTTCTATTGTCATGAAATTGGGCATTTGAAGATAGATTGTCCGAAATTGAACAAAGAAATATTAAGCTGCTATAATTGTGGAGGGTTAGGTCACATTTCCACGACATGCTCTAGTCCAAAAAATTATAATAATAAAGGACGTGGGAGATGGCAAGCTGAAAGGGGGAGTTCTATTGGAAGAGGAAGAGGGAGCTCATCTAGGGGAAGAGGAAGAAGAGGCGCAACCATGGTTAATGTAACTCAAGAAGCAAGAGACTGAGAAGGAACAAGACGATCAAGAGGTAATACCTATTGTGCTATCAACATACAAAGCAAATAGATATATTTCTAACCATGACGTTGATGAATTTATAGTTAATAGTGGAGCTGAACGATCAGTAGTTAATTCTACTGATTATCTAGCTAATGTTTGTTCCAGTAAACATTTGAGCCATGTACAGTTAGGAAATGGAGATTTACAGAAGGTAACAGGAAAAGGGATTATTCGATTTGCAAGGAAATTGTGTGAATGTGTCAGATGTTCTGTGTGTCCCAGGTCTGTATAAAAATCTTATATCAGTGAGTCAATTAGTTGATCTTGGATATGAATTAGGTTGCAACATATTTTTGAATTAAGTTTTTTTGCAAAATGTGTTAGGAGTTTATTTCAATTTTCAAAATACACGGCCAAATCATTGGAAATTGGCGCAAAAATCAAGGAAGATTGTATGCGCACTCGAGATGTACGCATTAGTACATCTCATGCAATACAACTATCAAATCATATGAAACCATAGAAAAAAACGTACAAAAATACAAGGGGAACCCCCTGTTATTATGCTAGATATTCACGGATGGTGGCTTGATCATGCTTCTCTCAGCTCCACTATCTAACACATACAAATTGTCAACGTCTTTTAGTTTGTAATCGTAATTTAGAGTGACTTACCTCAGCATTTTCATCAAGTTCTTCTTCTGGTTCTGTGACCTTTTCAATAGCAACATTGAGTTCAACAAATCTGCCCCTCCTCTTCCTCGAGTTGCTCTTCCCCTAGTGTTATATCCTCTGCCCCAGCCTGCTTTAGGGATATTTCCCTCTTGATTTTTTGAGAAGTCCCTTGCACTTGAACAGTTAGAAGCCAAATGACCAAATCTCTCACAATTGTAGCACTTATTTCCTTTATTCAGTTTAGGACAATTGGCTTTGAGATGGCCATAGGCATTGCACACAAAACAAAGTTTACCTTGCCCACTATGTGTCTTTCCACCAGAAGTATACAGGATTTCGCTTTGCTCCTCTTCCTCTTCAATAGCCAGGTTGTGTTGTTCTAATTCTGTTTTTGTCATATTCTCAGCTTCCTCCCTACTTTTGGCCACATTTCTGTGCAAGGTGGACAGATTCTTGTACTTTGAGAATGCCCTTGCCAATGACAAAATCTGATATTCCCATGTTATGGGTACTCCTGCAACAGTAAGGTCAGCAATCACATTATCAAATTTTTCAAAGAAGTCCTTAATATCTTCTCCTTCTTTATACTTCAACTCTCCCAATTCCTTGTCTAAAACTAGCCGAAATGTTTTTATGTCCCACAAATTCTTCTAGCCAGGCTTCAATTATCTCAGTTTCAAGTTCTGTATTCCTTGGAGTGAATAAATACTCCGCAAAGAAAAGTTCTGAATGGAAAGATTTGCTAGATAATGAGACTATTCCAGAGATCCGAGGTGTTGCCTTTTAAAAAACCACAAGTGAGCTTGGATTCTTGCTTCACAATTGTGAAGATTTTATACTCCAGTTTGTAGCTTAGGATGTGAGGAATCATTTGTGAGCCACCCCTTTACAAGGACAACAATCAATTTGCACGATTTCTGCCTCAGATCACCGAGAATTTGCTTTCTCCCACCCTTTTTGCAAAAAAAACACTTGTAACAGAAAATATGGGATAAGACAAAAGTTTCAAGAAAAATAGCGCTCATTTTTTCGTCCATTTTCGTGCTAATGTCTTGTCTGCAAAATCATCAACATCTGCATCATCTACAAATGCAAGCTCTGTACCCGTTACAGATGCTACAGTGGATACATATCCAGATTTTAACCCAGGCAAGTGCAGGAAAGAGGAGGCCCCCGAGGAAGAGGTGGATATTCAATCTACTCCAAGGAGGAAACAAAAGAATGTTGATGCTGTAACTCCAAAAGGTCAAGAACAGGCTGTAGCAAAAAAATTACCTGCAAAAAGAAAATCTCCAGGTAAACCTGTGCTATCAACACCAAGAAAGACTTATGTGCAGGACTAGATCTCAGCTCTATGATAATAGTAACGGGTGCCCGGCGTTGCCGGGCATAGCCTAGGCTATGATTTTATTGCAAGAACTGAACTTGATTCCTTTCATTCGTAAATAATGCATTTCAAAAAATGGTTGGATTTGCAGTTATTTCTTCTTTTAGGTCTCCTATAATAGTGGTAAGAAAACATATAGATAATGCTACGCTCACTCAAGCTCATCTAAGAAGTCAGCACCTTTTGGTCACCTTTCCAAACTACTCAGTCTATGTGCCTATATTATCAGTGAGGTTCCTCGACATGTAAAAATCAAGTGTGGGTTATAACTATATGCCAAATGGTGCTTATGCCATTAATGTCCATCTCTCATTTGGTCGTTCAACAAATTCCTAGTTGATCAGCAACATTAACATCATTGTCTCGTTTGGTCGCTCAACAAATTGCTAGTTGGTCAACTACATTAAGATCATTTTGCAAGTGCAACTTGTTTGAATTATTAACCAAATACATACTCCTCTGTCACGACGTAACTGTGTCCATTTTCAAAAGTCCGCGTATCACTATCCTCTACATGATTACATGAAAACACGCAGGATCAGTTTATGGCATTCATATTGCTTCATGTAACCATATATTATTTGCGATAGCATTTTTAATCTCACGTGAACTTCAAGCTCCTTCTGAAGCAAAAGACACTAAGAAAGGTTGGTAAGCATGTGTTTATGTTTGTTGGACTTAAAAAAGCTCAAAAATTATTAAGAAGGCACGTATGGAGAGAGGCAATAAAAGGACATGTTGAATCAAATTTCCTAAGGAATCTGAAGCCCATTGTTGGGGATTACATGCTTGGCATGGTTATGTTTTTAGAAAGAGGCACTTGTGAAGTTTTTATGTAGGTGGCATAGGCATGTCTTGAAAATATGTTATCGTATTGAAAGGGGGCCAAGTTGGGAAATGTGTTTAAGAATGTGAGTGATGAGATAAGCAAAATATTTGACCCGTGGGACTCGAACATTACTGGCCCTAATGCTAAGTGATCAATAGGGACGTGGATATGTAGTCATTAGATTTCCTATGAACTAATCCATCCAACGTTTGTGAATTAAGTTTTAACATGTAAATACAACATGCATGATTGATAAGTCATTAGATTTCTTATGAACTGATCCATCCAACGTTTGTGAGTTAAGTTTTAACATGTAAATAGAATATGCATGATTGCTACATCCTGCATCAATGTAGCATGACAGCTCACTTATTGCAACAAAATATGCCCTTCTATGGGTCTGTAAACCACAAAAAATTATCCCCCATGTTCCCCAGCAATCAACTGCATGATAAGCTGCATTATGTGTTCTTTTATGACATATTACATTAATGAGCCTCTAAAAATAGAAAACTAAAATCAATAGAAAGATGTGGACCAAAAGCAGAATGGAATGCACAAAATGAATTATTGCAATAGAATTAAGCCATAAACAGAAACTAATGTATTGGGTTCTTTTTATTGAATTGCTTCCTAGATGTAAGAGTTGCCTTCATTTGCATTGGTACGCAGTTAAGGATTAAATGAAATTAATAAGTTTGTAAATAAAATATGCAGAAACTCAAATAATATTTTCCCAAAAAATCTTGCTGATGATATGAAAGGAAAAATTGGAAGCTAACACTTACAGTGTTGACCTTAGAATATAAACTTTATGCAGAAACTCAAATACATATTTTCCCAAAAAATCTTGTTGATGATATGAAAGGAAAAATCGGAAGCTAACACTTACAGTGTTTACCTTAGAATATAACATACAACATTGTAATTCAAAAATACAGAATTCTGTTAAGACGCCTGGCAAACCTTAAGGCAAATTCTGGATTTAGAGAATCTATCAACTCACATTCTGATGTCAGGTAGCTAGCAGCCGCTAGTACTAAAGCACCATCTTCCAAGGAATGACTGAACAACAGCAGCACCACCTGTACAATACAACTATTCTTAGATAGAAAAAACTAATGAAGCAGATTCTCAAAAGCATATTCAAATACTAAATGGAAATGGTTGAATTGTCGGGCTGCCTAATATGACCTTTACATTTGCTTGTGATTTTATTATCTGTTGAACGTCAAGTAAATGCATTAGAACTTCCTATGAGTGGTCTTGGTGGATTTGCCGAGCTAATGTTGATCTGCAAATACAAACAAAGAATGGCTAAAAGCTCTGAAGTCAAACCTATGCCACAAATGGTATCTGCTCAAAGTAACTCAAGGGAATAGATAGATGCAGCAAATGTCCAAAGAATTTGCAAAAGTACTATGATGTATGCAGATTAGTTAACAAAAATAGTTTTTTTCTTTCATAGAAAGCAACTCAATTTGATTGCAAAGAGAGCCTTTGCTCCAAACAGGAAATTGATATACTACATTGATTCAAAAGAAATAGTTCAGGAGAAACGGTTCAGAAGACCAACGTATGCTAATCTAATAGATGCATGCAAGCGGTACAAAGGCATTTAAATAGACCATTTGACACAGAAACTTATCAAACAAAAAATTTAAGGCCATGTCTTTGAATATAGCACATGGATCCATGGGGCAGAGCAGAGCTTCCATGCCTACAACCACCTTATCAAATAACATGTAACCACATTCCTCTTCATTTAATTGCTCCTAGATGCAGCAAGAGCAATGATAAAAATTACCTAGAGCAAGAGTAGCATACAAAAGACTTTGAGAAAGAAACCATACTTGGTTGGGCAAATTCATTGTTATAGCCACAATACTTTCAAGCTCTTGTGTACCTGAAGTTTGGTGAACTTTGGAAAACCACATATTATGAGCTATAGACCTCTTCTCAAACGCCATATTGGGACCTTGCAGCCAAATTCCTTCAAAGTAAGTTTTTCGCATAACTGCGATCTAAATGGCAAAGTTATTAGAGAGAAACAAAGGAAGAAACTTACGTTTGAAGTCCATAATAACTGTGATCTAAATGGCAAAGTTATTAGAGAGAAACAAAGGAAGAAACTTATGTTTGAAGTCCATAATAGATGTTCAGCTATCTCTGCACCTATCTCTGCACCTGAGATAAATGCGTAAAGTTGTAAGAGACGAACCAGGTCAAAATGAGCAGCAACAAAGCTAAGGAGCTTTATTTCCAAGAACACTACAAAACAGATTATTGCCAAGGTTGAATTATGAGAAGACCTTTGAGTCCTCTGCAGTTGCTAAGCACAGCCTCTAGATGCATCTAATGAATGCTCACATCTATTAACCAAAGGGGTTTTAGAGCATTTCAAGCCATGGCAAACTTAGAAATTCTGACATTTATCACACATCTAAATGCATCCATAAGTTTAACAACTATCTGCCTCTAAATCCTGCATCTGCGTGTGTAAATAGTATGCAAGGCGTTATGTTCTCAACTGCATCCTCTCAGATGCTATCATTTTTTGGAAGCTTTACATTCACAAACCTTGAGAAGACATTTCAAGAGTAGGGATTGTGCATAGTAAATGACCCTAAAGACAAAGGATGAGAGCAACAAAATGATTTCTACAACCATGAAACATACGAATCACTTTCAAATAACAATAAATAGGAAACTAATATCCTGGACTTGGTCACAAAAGATCACAATAAATGAAGGAAAAATAAAAGAGCATGCAAGAATCAGTCACTGCACTTACATCTCAAGGTTTAGTCTGCAAGTTTGACGGTCATATAAAAGGGAAAGAAACCCTCCAAAACGAAGAAAGCAGTTGGAGGCAAGAAGTGCAACAGAGACCAAAGCTTAGAAGATAGATGTCATCTGTTGAACTTACTACTCTATATGCATCCGCTTTCACGCATCTAAAACAGGATAATCCCTGTGCATCCAAACATTCTAGTCAATTGAAAAGTATAGCAATGATATAAAATCTAACATGATGCCTTTCAGTAGAAATAAACGTTGCAATAGATATAAATCACGTAACTTATTTCAAGTGACTTGAGAACATACCAGAACAGGTCATGTTTTCTTACAAAGAGCTCCCAATAATATACTCTGAAATGATTGCAGATTGCAGGTTGGAGGTTGGAATACAGAGGCTTCCAAATATCTAGTACTCCCATCATATATATAGGTTAAGAATACAAATTGAATGTATCAAAACCGACAGACTACCCTTGGATATCAGATGTTACCAACACCCATCGTTTACCTCTGCCTCTGCAAGAATGAAACGCAGCGAAACTATTGGAGGTTGGACAGGAACCAAAATGTGATGAATATTGCAAGCCGTGCAACAACACCATGTAAGAAAAAAGAAACGTAACCAATAAGCAAGTGCATACTGATGCCAATACCTGTTCGGAATAGCTAGAAAATCTTGATCCATAAGTGCATCCTCATCAGCAACTGTGGTATGCATGCAAGGATGAGGTCGTACCAGGAATAATCGAAGATGTTCTTCTTATAGCTCCAAAATCTGCATGTGCCGAATTTGCATGTAGCTCCACCCTGCCAGCATCCCTATCAATCTCCCGACACATGAAGGAGATCGAACCGTCTCCTCGCACGTGAACCCCTAATTTTTAGTTCAGTCTCTTTTCTTTTTCCTTTATCTCATTTTTGGCTCACCTGGAAAAACTTCCGGCAGCCAAAAAAACCCCAAACCATAGGAAATCAAGTTAAGGGGAAAATCTAAAAAGTTTTTGGGGTGCCGGAAAAACCAAATTTAAACAATAGATTAACCATATTTGTTTTATACATATGACACGATCACAGGTTGTAATCGAACTAGAACCAGAACCAGAACCATAAGAAAAAGAAGAGGACATCGACCGAGAGGCTGATGTGATAGCAAGCAAGGTGCAGCAGAGCGTGAAAGATGCAGAAGAAGCTATCTCCGACAGGGAAGGTGGTGATGAGAAAACAATGCGAGTATCTTGTTAATAGATCTACAATTGATTAATTTTTGAAAGTCTGCTTGTGATGCTGATACTGCCATTTCCTTGTACCGTTTAGTGGACCGACTCAAAAAGTTGATCCCATTCACTCCTTAAAAGGACTGTCCTCCTAAGCCTGCACCTGCTGTGTTCCAAAATGATGTCGATGAGTTCTGCTGGAAGCTGGACTCGACTTTAAATATGGTAGATGTGTATGGGAAATAAGCTACAACTTTAAGCATTTTTCTGTTATTTCATTCTTACACTTACTCATTTTTTGTACTAGTATATATTCTAGATTTATGTGCAGGTACCTTTGTAGCTCTCTTTCATCTGATTGGAAACAAGTTCTTTATGTTTCCACCAGAGAGCTTCATCAATTTTGTGAGTGTCCTTAAGAACAGGAATTCTGCAGATGTCCAGAACAGTCACATAAAGGAAGAGCTGGATGGCATTCTGCTTGCACGATGTCAATACATTTTTGTCCCAGTTCTGCAAGGCCCAAATGTTGGCTTGGCAATTCTTCTGCTTGCTGGTCCATTCAAAACCACTCTCTCGTGTCTGGTGGGTCCAAGCATAGTGTCATGTCAAAGGCTTTGAAGTGGATGCTAAACTCCTCCAAAAGTAAGTATCACTTTCAATTCTGTTATTTATAATTAGTTTTGGCAAGTTCCTTAGCGGTCTTAGCCATATCAACCCAATCAACAAGGCATCCCTTCAAGTGAAGAGTAAATGCCCGAGCTAAATATGTAGAAATATAATAGTTTGTAACCTGTTTCTTGCCATAAACCAATGTATAGATTTTGAAAAATTCTTCTCTCTATACATTCTAAACTCTGTCTTCCTTGAATCCTCTTCTATTTTTTGGAGCTGCACCCCATACCTCGTTCATAATCTCCTCTATTCTGGGTATGTGGGTCTCGGCATGTTTTTCACAAAGGTCTTTTGCTTGGATCGCTTCGGAACCCAGAAGTTTTCTCTTTGCAAGTAAAATTCCAGTGTCGAAAGTGCTGGTTTCTTGATTCGGCCATGGCGAAGAGCAAGCACTAGGTTGGGGATTTGATTTTGGGGCCATTGCTAGATCAAGAATTGGCGATTGAAATGGAATCAGAGAATGTAGGGGTGGAACAGCGAACGCGAGGCAAACCATGCAAGAATTTGGGAAAGAAGTTTAAAATCCAAAAATGGTGCCGTTGCAGAATGGTGGATAGCCTTAATGATAACAGTTACTGACAGTTCATGATTATAGGAAACCCGAAATTGTGCATTGGACATATGTATCTGTATAAAAAGGGCTACATTTCTAGACATCCTTTCATGCTTTTACCCTTGCTGCAATCTTAGATCCTTGTTGCCAAATCTAGTGCTACTATTATGTTGTTAAAAATGCAGGCTGTTGCTTGATCTTGAAATGACCTATTTGACAGCAGCCAGCTGATTGATCTTGAAATGAACAGCTGAAAGCTTCTTGGATGCTCTACTCTGTCATAGCTTAGATAAGAAATAAAATTTAATCAACGGAATAGACTATTTACTTACTATCGCCATAGCTAGAGTAGAATTTTCAAAGTCAGCTTGCAACATTTGGAACTTGAATGCAGACATAGTTGAAACCCTAGTAAGAACCGTGAGAAAATTTGGCAGAAACTTTTTAACCTAAGTAGTGCACTTTTATCTTCCTATATCAATTCTATCATATACGAAATTCTCTTTGCACATAATAATCTGGAACTAAAAATAGGCCCATGATAAAACAGAACTAATATAGGCATGGCTAACGTAATCTATTGAGAGGCTTACTGAATATTTGCTTCTTCATAAAATGGCATGCCTAACACTTCGATCCAAGTGGAAATTTTTCTTTGATCTGTTTATCCAACAAGAACAATTTTCCGATTGAGCGATTAAGATAAAGCCGGAGTGTTCTTGTTCTCTCTCTCTCTCTCTCTCTCTCTCTCTCTCTCTCTCTCTCTCTCTCTCTCTCTCTCTCTCTCTCTCTCTCTCTCTCTCTCTCTCTCTCTCTCTCTCTCTCTCTCTCTCTCTCTCTCTCTCTCTCTCTCTCTCTCTCTCTCTTCTCTCTCTCTCGCGTTGGCCACATGCTCATTAAAAAGCATCTCTCGTCACATCGGTTCCTCCCCTAAATGTCGTATTTTTTGGGAGGGGAGGAGAGACAATTGTCTCTCGTGGCTTAACAGCCTCGGTTATGGGCATAATTTTTGCTGGTTGCCGGATTTTCGATCGTGCATCCATTCCGGCCGACGAGAGAAAATGTGGGATAATTCGATCGTAACGTTCAATTCGGGCGCCAAACGAACCTTTAGTCCTTCTTTTTGGCAGCAAGTTTGGCAATTTTGAGCAATGTCTCCTTTGTCATTTCACATATGCTTTGAGTCATTGCAGCTATGGACTCTGCAATTTTCAGACTGCTTGCAGACCTTATTGTTTCCAATTCCTTGACTAACTCAATTTTTCTTGCACTTTCTTCTTTCAGGAAATCTAATTTCTTCACCTCAGTGTCCCCAAATGTGCTTGCCATCTGTGATATTCCCATTGCAATGTCCTCATCTATCTGCAACCTGGACTTCTTTCTACTTGTAGGTTTTCCACAAACTCCAGGCTGATTACATGCAGCTGATCTAGGACTTGAAGAATCTGTCTGGTTTCCAGTTGGTGTCCTATTGATTGGAATTTCTGACATCACTGGACTGCTCGGATTTCCCGTGTTTACATTATTGTTTGAATTGGGTAGATCATCAAAGTGGTCTTCAAATCTTTTGCATCTGTTCCAACAGTTTTCAAAGAAAGTGTCATTCATGAAAGATTACGAGTAATTTGTATGCAGGTCTGTAGCCTCGAAAGCTTCATTCCCAAATTCACCATCATCACCAAAGCACACGGTATTGGATTATCACGAGGTAACACCATATTTAACCTCTTCCATTCTGTCATACCACTGCCAAGTTGATGGTTCAGAACCCGTATGGCTACAAGCTTCCTTCTCATCTTTAAATTTAGCTTGGGAGCTTGCAGCTTATCCCATTTATTCTTTAGTTGTCTCGGCTCCACTAAACCCCAACAAAGGGCTGCAATTTGATCATAATTTCCCTCCATTGTGTCTTTGGGAGGTTGAGGGTGCCATTGGTTACCAATTTCATCTCGTTCAAGAGATTGAGGAATGTGGAGACACCTTGATCATCCATTGCACGGGGAGACTTCCTATTCTTTGTGTCTATCACTTTCGAATTTTCCTTCTCATGCACAACAAGAGCCAAAAGCGGTCGGTTTCAAAAGATTCACTCACAATATCGAGAGGATGCCAATTTCGCTCCAATACACGCTTGGATCTCTTTTCCTTTGGCATTTGTCTTGAAGATGGAATTGGCTCGAATTAGTCTCCAAATGCACATCCATGGAGATCCGGCTGTCATTTTCCGGGTCCTTCTTGGTGCCATTTTTTTCAACCCAGGGGAGGCCGAAAGGCTTGCGCGGTTGGCGGCAAAAGCGATCGAGAGGCCTTAGACATCCGAATCCAAATAATTGATTGGGAATAAGGACGACTTAAAATGAAATTGAGGATCAAAACTTAATGTATGAATGCACAAAAACGAGAATGCAAATCGTGTGTAATGTCGATGAATACGGATCGTGTCGGCTAATTGCGGAGAAATTGGATACTCGGAGCAAGAATTAGCGGCCTTGAAGATCAAGAAGCGAGGAAAATGGCGCCCGGTTTTGAAAAGGTGGGGAAACATTTCGGGCGGTTTTTTTGAAAATTAAGGCTAATTGTTTGGTTAGTGGGCAGAAAACGCCCTAATGGTCATTAGGGGCGAATCATCTCGAGGTGAGAGTTGGGTTTTCCACTCTCACCCATCTCTCATCTCTCGTATTTTCTCATTATTCTCTCGTCATCTCTAAAGTCGACATGTGGCCAGCGCATCTCTCTCTCCCTCCCTCCCCCCCTCCCTCCCTCCCTCCCTCCCTCTCTCTCTCTCTCATTCATTTAAGCGGGAGAGTCAAAATAGGCTAAAAACCAGCTACTTTCGAACCTTTTTTTTTTTGGGGGAAGGGGGAGGGGAGGGCAGGGAACAACTAACTTGAGACACTATACCATGCTTTAACCTCTAATGTTCACATTGTACCTATTTTTTGTGTTCAAAATACTTCTCTAAGATAGATTTGGCGGCGTCATAGTACTGACATTTACACAACAGTCCCTGTTTGATTGGAGTTAGCATTTAACTACTTATATGCGGGCATATATTTACTAGTTATAGCATTAAGGTGAGAATTTTATTTACATCCTTTGACTATCTATGCATGTATGTACAAGAAAAAACTACACAGAGCTTATATTATTCATGCCTTGTAGCTCTGCATTGGTATTCCATCATGTTAGGGCATTTTCTTTTGTCTAGTGAGAGTACTGCCTAGTACAAGTCTTCTAGTGATAGCAATTGACTTAACATATGATGTTGTTGGTCCTGTCTTATAATTGGTTGCGCCTTTGAGATCACAAACCCTTCAAACAATAAAGCATCATTTTCTCAACAAAGAACTTCTTAGATAATCGTGTAGGGATTCTTTCAAGTCATCTGAACTCCTCAATATCGACTCGTCTTCTAATGTGACACTAGATAAAGTCGTTCACTATTTTTTTTTGCCTTGCAGCCTTAAAGAAGAATCTTGAACATTTATCTGCTTACTTAAGCCATGTTAACCCACTTTTCTGTTTGGCATAACTTGAACTGCCTCTTTACTTTTAATTTCATCAAATGCTTTTCCTTTCCACGCCACCATCGGATCCCCTTGCTCTCAATGATATAAGTAGTGCATACAACATATCAAATCATTCCTTCCTCTTGCACTTTTGATTTGCCCCAGAGATTCGCAAAGTTTTTTATGTTTGCTAATGCAACTATGAGGGCTTTTAACAATATTGCATCTAAAAGTGTTATGCCACAATTATTTGCATTGTTCCCAAACATCGATTCCTTCATATATCTAGTGTTTAGCTTTAAGACTGTGTTCAAGGATTTTTTCCTAGTTTTTTTGGCCTAATGTCACTTGGAAGCTATGTCTAAATATTGCATTCTCAATCACATCTGATCTATGGAGATTCAAGAAAGGCCTTGCAATTCCTATAGTACCTATCATAAGCTCTATCTTGTCCTACCCAGTACATCATGTAAATTCCATGTCCCCATCTAGCTTAACAAAGCCACATTCATTCAACATCATATACCATCATATCTTCTCAAAGCCACTTATATTTAAATGTTGCACCTCAAGTCTAAGCATCAACCAAGGGTCATCAAAGTTATTTATTTCATGTGTCATAATGCACCTCTCCATCTAGGATTGTTATGGGAAAGGATAAGATTCTAAGTTCCATGTAATTTATGTATATGAACAGCAAGCCATTTCGCGGCATAACACATGGCTTGCAGCTAATGTATCTTACCATGCATTATGCCAGCTCTTGCCCATCTTCATCTGTGTAAACTGTGAGTGAGGTTAGGAACATAAGAAGCAAATTAGGAAAAATAGACTCTCCTCCGATTATTTATTTCCATTATAAACAGCATGTAAAAGTGAAATAAGGTATGAGTTACAAGTAACATGAAATGTCGAGGTAAGGGGCCCTTTCTAGCACCTCAATGACCAAGAAGATTTCAGAGCAAACTGACAGCAACATGGTTTCCATGACATATTAAGAGCGATACAACTGTAGAAAGAGGAAAAGGTTCAAAGCTTCTCCATAAAGTGCAAGAAAGAGGGTGAAAAGGCTCTATAGGCAACTGAATCGTAGGCATATAGCAAAGTGACTCACTACTGAGTGGTAGCATACAGGCATGAAGCGGGCCATGGAGGGAAACAAGTTCACTAACAAGTTGAGGTATAAGCACGTCGAGACACATAGGAAGTTGAGAGGTCTCTTGGGAGGAAGGAAGAAGGCAAAGGAGGACCGCGATGGATGCTTAAGTGCTGAGAGTAAAAGAATGAAGGATTTCGGTTAATAATTGCAGGTTCTTCATTTACATAAACATGTAGCCATACACCGAGGCTCGAAGTCGCTGAGACTATATCCCTATCGGACTGACCCACTAGCTAATATGGGATTTCTCAAGATTTTACCTTGACAATGAGAACAATAAGTAGGGTCTATGGTGTTAATACCAAAGGTTTGGGATGCAATCGGGGCCGTTCAAATACTAGCGGCCAAGATTCATTTCGTCCAGAAAAAGTGCAACGAAAAGTGCGATCGTGGTATTTATCAACCACTGTCATGTTTGAACAAAAAAAAATACAAGAGGTTTTTGTGGACTTAACGAATTTTTGAGTGAGTGTCATGTTAAAACCACATTGAGAGAAAAAATACACGGAGTTTTTTAAATTTCATGCTGGTTTAAACATGACGGTGGTTGTTAAATAAGGCGCTCGCGAAAAGTGTTTGGTAACTGCAAAAAGCGTTTGGTAAAAGAATATGCGCAAGGATCAGCTATGGCTATATGATGCATTGCCCCCACACAACAAGCACGGCGAGCTTTGCCAGAAACTTTCCGGGTCTGATTTTTTCTTTAGAAAGCAAGATCTCTTCTGTTGCTAGTCATCTGGTAGATTTGCAGCTTTTTGTTTTTGGTCGATTCTTCGCATATAGAGTCTGTTTTTGCTTTGGTTTGTAGTTCGAATTTTGCTCTTTCTTTTGAGCTGGTGAGAATGGGTTAGGACTTAGATACTTTAGCTTTGAGCTTGGTTGGATTTCTGATAGTGTCTATGTTGGATGATCTGTGGGTTTGAGCATTTCAAGGGAAGTTTTTACTTTGCGATGGATGTGCATACGCAAGTGGGGAAGTATGAGCTAGGCCGCTTGTTAGGAACCGGCACATTTGCAAAGGTTAGATTGGCAAGAAACATAGAAACAGGGGAGCATGTGGCAGTGAAAGTTCTAGACAAAGACAAGGTGCTTAAGCACAAAATGGTGGAGCAGATCAAACGAGAAATTTCCACCATGAGACTAGTTCGGCATCCTAACGTAGTCCATCTCCATGAGGTCCTTGCAAGCAGGACCAAAATCTACTTAGTTATGGAGTATGTCACCGGAGGTGAGCTGTTTAACAAAATAGTGGAAAAGACAATGCTTCCCGAAGATGAGGCAAGAAAGTATTTCCAGCAGCTCATTGATGCTGTGCAGTACTGCCATAGCTGCTCTGTTTTCCACAGAGATCTAAAACCTGAAAATTTACTGTTAGATTCAGAGGGCAACTTAAAAATTTCTGACTTTGGTCTGAGTGCCCTGCCTGAGCAATTAAGGGCAGATGGATTGCTGCATACTACATGTGGCACTCCAAATTATGTAGCACCAGAGGTGATTTATAGCGGGGGTTATGATGGGGCCAAGGCAGATCTATGGTCATGTGGTGTTATTTTGTTTGTTCTCATGTCTGGCTGTATGCCTTTTTATGAGACAAACATGCCTGCCCTGTATAGGAAGATCTTGAGAGCAGAATATAAGTTCCCTACATGGTTTGGTGCTGAGGCTCGCCATCTCATCTCTCAGATTTTGCAGCCTGATCCTGCTTTGCGTATTACCTTTAATCAGATTTTGGAAGATCCCTGGTTTAAACAAGGCTATGTTCCTCCCAAGTTCTACTCTGGAGAACTTATTGATACTCAGGATGTGGAGAATGTTTTTAACCTTGAACATCTTGTTACAGAATCAAAAGATTGCAAGCCTGTTGTTATCAATGCCTTTGAATTCTTATCCATGTCTCCTGGTCTCGATCTGTCTGGCCTTTTTGAGAAGCAGAAGGAAGAGCCAATCAAACAAGAAGCTAGATTCACTTCTGTTTCTCCAGTTGGAGAAATCATAACAAAAATTGAAGAAACAGTGAAGCCCCTTGGGTTTCTGGTTTATAAGCAGAAATTCAGGCTCAGGTTACATGCATGTAAGAGTGGAAAAAGGGGTCATCTTTCTGTTGCAACAGAGATCTTTGAGGTAGCGCCATCTGTGTTTATTTTGGAGTTCAGAAAAGCTGGAGGAGATAACTTGGAATACAAATCCTTCTATAAGAGTTTGTCCCTGGGTCTGAAGGACATAGTTTGGAACTGGGAAGCCAGCCTTTAGACAAATCTGTCCTTGTAATATATGTGTACCATAATTTTTACTTCACTACTGCATCAGCTTGGAATTAAATACATCCTATTAGCTCAACTATTTCTCCTCCACCACTGTCTTTAACAGTTCATTCCGAAAGGCATCAAGTAATGGCATGAGGAAATTGAATACTGATCATTCATTTAAATAATTCATTCAACGTGAATTGGCAAAATAATGTGAATAGCAAATGGATTCATCTGTAATCCTGTGAGAAGGAAAAAAAACTCAACCAAATTTCAATAGGAACAAATTCAACCGGAGATTGATTATCAGCTAAATAGTCTGAAGGAAATTTCTATTTCCAATATAGTTTAAAACCAAACATGTAGCAAGTAGCTGATTGATCCACCACATGAAGTTGTAAATCTTTTCAATTCATGACTATTGTTTTTATCATTCGCTTTCGACAAACGGCTGTTTGAAGCAACAGGTACAACAGACAGCATATGCCCCATGGCCAACCATATTGGAGAATTACTTTGTCCTTTCATATCCACTTGAGGATAGGAACATACATATACTCCATAATTAGCCTCCATCACATAACAGATTCATTGAACACAACATAGTAGTGGGGCACAACCTCTCAACTTATGGCCAAGAATAGCCATATTCTGCACCCCATAGCCCACCACATAAGCAATGTTTTCACCAATGTATGTTTCAACTTGTGTAGGTTGTAGGACTTTTGCTGCGCCTATCATTCATGGAAAAAGAAACTGTTGTATATTAGGGCATATATAATAGTTTGAGTCTCACCATGCATGAGTGAAAATTGAATTGATGGTGTAATACATGCATAACTTAGAAAGGCGTCAAAGTATGGGAAGGATGTTGTTCTTATAACTGCAAATTGCATGCATCTTTAAACACAACCAAGTCAATAAATTTGAATACATGCGAATAAAATGCACCACACTTATTTTTGTGGATTCTCGTTCTGCATAATTGAGGGTTGGTTTAGCTAGGTGATTGAGTTCCTTTATATGGACATGCTATATAGGAGGAATTGGAGCAGCACCCACAATCAAGATTGGTATATTGAGCGTCTCATATATTATTTGGTCTCTATGGACATTAAACTATTCTTCTCCTTTCCCTGCTCTTCTTCTCCTCCTATAGCTAGTTCGTCTTGACGGATGTTAAAAATGCTCTTTTTCTGGTTCTTCCTTACATGTTTTAGCTAGTTTGTCCACTCGTTGTAAGTTTTGGTGCATGTTAAGGCTGCCCTTCCTCTTCTTCTCCGTATACTTTGTTCTTGGTGGATTTAAAAAAAAAACTTATTTTCACTACATACTTATGTACAAAATTGAGGTGGTTATGGCTCCTCTTCCTTCTTGCTCCATATATTTTTATTCTGTCCAATAGATCATCTGATCTTTGTATAGGAAAATAACAGTTGGGATGCCATTCTAGCATGAAGAGTGGGGCTCCGAAACATGTGCCAGAATGACAAACCAGTTGTGGTTCCCACTAAGCTACATATGGCATTGGTGTGCAAGGATTAGGAAATGTAACCATATCCTTATCTTCCAGAGACATCCATTTAGATAATGCTTCATATGTGCCAGACCTAGAAGTGAAATTAATTTCTGTCTCTAAGATGGATGATGTATGTTGTATGCTACCTCTGGAGGAGGTGGATGCATCGTAAAAATAAGGCAAAAAAGTTTGAACACATAAACCTCTAATGTAGATCGCCGTAAATGCAACAAGTTTGTGTTTCATATGTTCATGCCATGTAAAAAGAAGCTCCTTTAAGTGGAAAATGTATATATACAGAAATATTATTCGTTTACCCCCACGCTTAGTGATCATTTTGGACACTGCTAATAATCTTGTTGTTCTTGATTATGACGGTACATGAGTTCTTGGGTTGTGTGGTATTGTTCTTATAAACAAATAATTATGTGGAGTGTAATGTAGAGGACAAGATGGAAATGGAATGAATGACAGACAATAGCAAGGATTCATGTTTTGTCCATTTGGACAACAATCAAGTGTAAGTTCCCGTAAGATAATATGTAAACGGATTAGGCGAGATGGACGGGGGTCAGTTTCGAGCACAAGAAACGAGAGTATATGGCAACAGCTTCCATCTTGTATACATACAAATCCATGCAAGGTGAAGATGGTGAAGCCCAACCCTATCAGCATACACCTACCGATTGGGAGCTGGATCAAGGCTTCGCCAGTAACAAAATACTGGTCAAATTCAAGAAAAGATGACAAATGTAGAAGGACTTGTAGAGAGACAGCCATTGAACCATGATAAAATAAAAGGAGGTCAAGGGGTACATGAATGTCAGTGTCATAGAGCTATTTTTCTTCTTACAAACTTGGGATGTTAAAAAAGAATGACTCACGTAGCCTAGCAAGCCTGTTTAGTTTGCCCATCAAGGAATAGGTCTACCAATAAGTCTCAAGCACACATCACTAATAAAATGGTTGCAGTTCTTCACAGTCAAGCAATAAGAACCCAATTAAAGTTTCCAGCAAGGTCCTCAATGAACTCCCTAAAAAGGCATTTAGATCAGTTGTGCCTATTTAAAGCATTTTTTCTGTACATCAGACCCAGAAAATTGCACATTTCTACCTCAAACATGCCACTGAAAGCATTATCATGTGCATCATATCCATACTCTACTTCATGAGCTATAGCCATCACATGAGCAACACTGTTAGTCAAAGTACTAAAGGCCTAGGAAACAAAATGTTACATGAAATTCCATAATTTTTTGCATCAACCTAGAATGATAAATACTCACATAACCATTGAAGAGAGTCGGGTCATAAACATTAATGCTAGTAGTTGAGAGTGAAGAAGAGCTGCTATTTACACTTGCCACATTAATCTCTTCTCCACCAAAACCCTCATTTGAACTCTGTAGAACCTGCTACATGCGCAAAATAAGAAACATGCTCTAGTGATTCAAGTTTGTACCTAAGGACTATTTTGTATGACCTCTTTATTCAGGTTGTGAAGCTCGTTCATAGCTTGGTAAGCTATGCCAAAAATCTTGGTATGCTAGTTTGTCAGTGCCAAAAATACCCAAAATTGCTAATGCCCAAATCTGGCAAAATGTCAAAATATGAGCTGCTAGAAATTTTAGAAAACAATGCAAGATTTGGAATTGGTGTTCGGCTAACAGAACAAAGCAATTGATTTATATACATAAAGATGCTAGTAAATACACATTCAGGTTTATGAGCTTAACATCTGCATAAAAATTTAATGCATTAGCATAATAACCTTTTAAGAAGACCAGTTCAGACCGATCGTTGTCGAAACTGTGCAAATTACATATACATCTTGATCAGTAATCCTTGGTTGGATGGAACTAATCCAAAAATGCTATTCCCTAAATTGTTAATTGTGAGTTCTTGGCATACACCGCAGCAGCAGGTCATGACTGCCGGATGTTACAAGCCCGCCATGCTCAAGATCATGAAACAAGAACAAAGGAGACAAATATGTACAAAGAAGATGGGGAATTGCGTCAAATGAGGCTCTCCAAATATGAGATCAAACCTGAATACATCTTAAGAGGCTCTGGTCTAATATAGTGTAGACCGCAAATCTGAGCCCTACATCTAGCTAAATCTAAGCCTTACACTTATGCTAACTTAAACATGCCGAGTGTAGTCTGCTGTGATGCTCCCTGAATCTAGACGATGATCCCATCGTACAAATACGGGATATTCCCCTCCCGTGGCAACTCCGTCGCTATGGAAAGGCCCTCCATCTAATTCTGACCACTTGGGATGGCCAAGTGTCCGGATGAGGAACACAGAGGTGTCATTCGTCCCACGTCCTCTATGGGAGTCCTATACAGTGGAAGCGTACATATATGTACAACAATCATGCTCAAAATTATATACCACCACGAAGGGTGGCCCATCCATCACCATCTAGATAACAATACACGTAGAAGATAGCATCAGCAATATACCACCAGTAAGGCCTCTGCCCTGAGCTCAGACTCTAGGGGATTGATTGACGGTCATGGCCTTAAGTTAACAGCAGACGGAGGTATAACATGGTGTTGGCTGGCATAGAACAATGGCTAGGGTAGTCCACTCCATCCGCCCCTCCTGTGCACACATCGCAGATAAGCTGAAACATGCTATGGCGTGATTGTGGCCTTCTGGAGACGCAATCTCATGGAATCACCCTATGAGACTACTCTGGGTTACATCTCCCCGGTCCGATAAGGTAGGTCCGGGAGGTATCCCCTCCCTGGGCATGACGGATCCTTGGGTGACATTTCATAGTATATATACATATACCGTATAAATACATAGAATGTCACATTCTCCCCCCCTGGAATAACGTTGTCTTCAGCATTGGAAATAGTTTAATAAAAAGAAAATTAAGTATAAAAGGTAAATTTATTTGTGAAGTAGTTTAGGATTACATAAAGTTGTTCTAGGACCAAAGTCCCTTGACAATAGACAATAAATACCATATGTAGCATAATAACAGGGGGTTTTCTTTGTGTTTTTGTATGCTTTTCACAAAGGTTTTCCTAAGATTTCATGGCGTATTCGAATGGATGTACTAATGCGTACATCTAGAGTGCACCATTTCTTAGTCGTTGATTTAGCTTTTTTTTTTCAATGGTCCAACATCCAAGGGCTCACAACAAAAGCCCTCTTTTTAAGGAAAAATCAATTATTTTTAAGTTCCAAAAACAGACGTGCAAGCATCAAGGTCCCTTATTTTAGGGTTCTTTGAGGAAAGGGTTTGCTTTATAGTTGCCAGCCAGATTTGCTTCCGGAGAAGAAACTTCTATGTTCTTGCTCTCTCGAGAGGAGGGATTTTGTAGCAATGTTGGCAAAGCATGCGTTGCAAAACCCTAACATGGTGGAATCTATGATGAGCTGCCCCGCTTCTATCTTTTTCCGTTGCTATCTTCGATCTTCCTCCTCATCCGGAGTTACCAAACCGCGGGGAATACCCCCAAGACAACAGGGGTTTGATTTGGAAGCATCATGCGCAGATTCCTCCGGTGCCTAATTGGTAATGCCAGGTTGCTCATCTCTCAAGGGCCGGGCACAACCGGGATCCGTTTCTGCCCGACCACGTCTTGCTTAGCTACTCGATTTCTTTGTCGGGCCCGGATTCATTACCATAAAGGTGGCTTTGCCATAGGACTTAGTCGTAAAAGGCTTTTCGTTAAAATCGTTTTTCAGAGGACACAAGGGCCAAGTTACTCAGTGCAAAGGGTTTTTTGGATTCTTGCAGCACTCAGAAGAAAAATGCAGCAAGAAGCAGAGCAATCAATTAATTATGCAATTTATATTAGAGAAGCAGCATGAAATTTATAGGCCTATTTCACAGCTTGTGCTTCATGGGACATCTTTGGCCACACATGATTTCACCAGAAACTTGCTACTTTTGCGGTTGTTTTATTCTTGGGTCGCGAAATTTCGCGAAGAAGTATTGGCCAGTGGAGCAAGTTATAAAAGTGAAGCTCAGGCATGTCTACCATCTTTAGATTCATGTTCAATTTCTTGTAGAATTTCAGCAAACAAGATAATAATGGTGTGTGATTATAGTGCGCCAAGTAGGCGGGACAATAGAGATTGTGAGCAATGTATCCGTTCATCCCCGGATAAAAACCTACGGTCAGGAAAGCCATGCGGTATAAGAACCGTGGAAAACCATGTTCCTTTGTTGGTGGATTGCTAGGAGTAAGCAAGAGAATTGAAAAATGTCGTGTTCTCTTCCCAAAAGGTGGAGCAAGTTTACGCAGAAGTGCTTGGGGATATATCATATAGTTGTCCTAATGCTCCGATTAACATGGCGTAAATTTTCAAGGTTTGTATTAAGGTCCCGAGATTTTTTGTGAAATGACATACTGACCTGCTAATGTTGTTGTAGGATAACTCTAATGACAATAGGAGCAGAATCAGAATGAAGACCCTTAGTCAGAAAAATGCAGCAGGAAGCAGAGCAATCAGTCCCAAATCTCTCCTTCAGTACGTCTTCCTCTCTTCCTAATGTAAGTCCTCTGTTTTATTTTTGTTTATGCAGAAATAAAGCCGATTTATGCAGTTCGACATGGTGATTCATTTCGTCTGGAGAATACTCCAGATTTAGTGAGGCATGATGAAGAAGTATTAGAATGGGCTAGTCGTAGAAGTGACCTCTATATGAGTTCTGATTCAAATTTGGGGTCTCTTAGAATTCCAGGATCTGTGCCATTTGTCTGGGAGCAGTCACCTGGAAGACGCAAAAATAAGAATAGGGAAACATACTTTGAAGCCACGCCCATGCCTCGCCTGCCTCCTGGAAGAACAATGCCTAGTCCAGCTCACCATAGACTCTCTGTTTTTAGCCCCAAACATGCAGGTTTTCCTGAGTTTCCTGAGCCTATGAAATGGTGAAGTCTATGGAAAAGATGATCCTTAACAGTGGTAAGCCTCTACAACGACTTGCACCTTTTACCATAGAGTCAGTGTGCCACCACAACATACACAGTTGTTTATTGTTGCGTGGAAATGTTGTTCTGCATCATTATTATTTACCTTTGTTTCTTCAAACTCCTACTACAGCAAAGATTTCTATGACATATGTTTTTTCACATCCCATTGCTTGTTGAGCAAAAATTTATATATATGATGTTTCAACTTGTAATAGTGCTGAATGGATGTTTCTTCATTTCTCGATGTTAGGTGGAAGATTTTCCTATTTTCTTTCTGCTTTAGTTAGGGCCCGAAGGGCCCAAAAAATTTTTTAATATAACAATCAACACACAACTACCATTAACATTATTAACACAAACCATTGCATTTGACACATTTAAACTAAAATCCCCCTTAAACCCCCTTTGGTTTGGGTGCATATTCAGGGGGGTTCGTGAGGGAGGCAGAGCTCCAAAAATATATTTACAATACATGTACAAAATTAACACCATTAAGTACATTCTCTCAAACCTTATAGTATTTTGCAAATCTTAATATACAGTATATAAATATTTGTACATGCATACCCCACAAACGAGGATCGCTATGTACGGTCCAGATCTTGGAATAAAGGGCAAATATGCCCATCCGACAGCTCTCGTTGCCCGGAGTAACCCCCCGTGTGAATATGCACCCAAACCAAAGGGGGTTTAAGGGGGATTTTAGTTTAAATGTGTCAAATGCAATGGTTTGTGTTAATAATGGTAGTTGTGTGTTGATTGTTATATTAAAAAATTAGATAGGAGCACACATAGAAAATAACAGTTAAATAATAAGAGTTGACCCTAGACTGGGGCCTAGAATCTTCTGCAGTACGTCAGTACGTGCTACTGGCCTGCAGAATTACAGTACATCAGTACCTATAAAATAATTAAAATAGTGTGGTTGCAGGGACCACCCTCTTAAGAAAAAAAAATATGAATGAAGGAAATCATATCATGTCTAAGGCTTGCATTTCGTCTCGGCGTAAGAAATGGCAATATTCCCATTATAGCCATATACGAATGCGTCCTATCATGAATGTTTATATGCCCATTTCCCCATCTAGGATGCATGTAACCTAACCCCTTAAATGATCCTTGTCAGATCAAACTCATATGATCCATGTCGGACCCATAA
This sequence comes from Isoetes taiwanensis, assembly GCA_021234155.1. Classification (NCBI taxonomy): domain Eukaryota; kingdom Viridiplantae; phylum Streptophyta; class Lycopodiopsida; order Isoetales; family Isoetaceae; genus Isoetes; species Isoetes taiwanensis. The sequence continues at coordinate 23,568,027 of JAJEKV010000006.1, forward strand.
CGCAATGCTTACCATTAGGGTTGGAGTTGATCGCATCCTGAATGGTTCGGCCCTGGCATTCTCGTATAAAGTCTGGGTAAGCCTTGTCCAAATCCACTTTAAAAACCCAGGTTGCATCCTCTGTCAGTAAGTATTTCCACTTAGCCAAATACTGCAAGATTTGAATGCTGCGGGTTTGCTTCAGGCACAATCTCCAAATGATCTTCTGTCATCTCCAGAAGTGTCGATGTGTCAAGGATCTCTTCTGGATCGGGGTTATGCTTCTTGAGAAGGCTCATATGAAAGACTTTACGGACCTTCAAATGCGCGGGTAGATTCAACCGGTAGGCCTAAGAACCTATCCTCTCGATTATCTCAAAGGGTCCCGCCCATCTAGATGCAAGTGTCTTGCAATTTCTAATTTTGAATTTGGCCTGCTTCACCTTGATCTTTAGCCATACGGACTCACCAACTTGAAATTCCCATGGTGTCTGATGTCTATTGGCAAGGCTCTTCTGTCGGGATCTGGCGGTTAACAAATACCCTCGAATTTCCTCGACTAAGGCCTGCATATCCGTAAGCAATTGTTGAGACACTTCCACCTTAGAAACCGGAGTAAGGCATTGATAGTCATAGTTGATCATAAAAGGAGACATCCTTGAAAACTCATGTTTAGTACTGTTATACGCAAACTCCATCAAATGGATATAATCTGCCCATTGGGATTGCTTGTTCCAGACATAGCTATGTAGCATATCTTTGATTATACGATTGGTACGCTCTGTTTGGCTATCCATCTATGGGTGGTAAGTTGTGCTCATGGCAAGCTTAGTTTGAATAGTGCTAAAGAAATCCTTCCACAATGCACTAACAAACTTAGGATCTCGGCCCGATGTAATGGTATGGGGCATCCCATGAAGGCTGAACACCTCCTTCATGAACAACAAGGCAGTATCTAATGCACTATCTGTGGTCCGACATGCAAAAAAGTGTGCCATTTTAGAAAGCATGTCGACCACCATCATTAGGCATCAAGGCCCTTAAAGTGCACGGAAGCCCCACGATGAAATCCATGGTAATAACTTCCCATTTTGCATTAGGAACGTCTAGGGGTTGCAATTCCCCTGGGATGCGTAACTGTTCCGCTTTTGTTTGCTGATATATCTGACATTGTTTAATGTATCGGGCCATGTGCTTCTTCATCCCTGGTCAAAAATAGCTGGAGCGGATTTTAAAATATGTCTTCATAAATCCCGCATGTCCCGCTTAAAGATTGTTATGTGTGTCGTGGAGAATGAGCTTGCGAACTCCTGATGTTTCGAGAACATATAACTTATCCTTATAATAAAAAAAAACTACCTTCCTTTTTATGATGGCGGAAAGCTTTCCTCTCTTTATCCATTCTAGCTTCCTTGGATAGACTTTGCCAGATTTCCTGAAACTCAGGATCTGTTGAAAGATTCTGTTGTATTTGCTTACCGAACTCACTGGTGAGAGTGGAAATCGCATGATAATGAGTTCGGGTGACCAATGGATGCCTGGAAAGTGCGTCAGCAACAACATTATGTTTGCCTGGCTTATAGACTACTTCAAAATTATACTTTTCCAAAAACTCCATCCATCATCGTTGTCTAAGCTTGAGATGGGGTTGCGCGAAAATATATTGGAGACTTTGATGATCTGTATCCAACTGGAATCGTCTTCTAAGTAAATAATGTCTCCAAATACGCAAGGCACGCATGACGACAAGTAATTCCTAGTCAAGCGTGGGGTATCGATGTTCTACGTCATTCATCTTTCTAGAATTATAGACGATTGCCCTACCCTCTTTCATTGATACTCCCCCTGTAGCAATCTTACTGGCGTCTGTGGCAACCCACTTATCCTTGTGAGGATCCGACAAGGAAAGAACTGGAACTGTTGTCAAGGCATCCATCCTGGACCTTCTCTTTCCAGTGTGTCATCCAATCCCTAACCTTCTCATATTTTGTAAGATCCGTAAGAGGTGCGGCAAGCTTAACGAAGTCCTTCATAAACTTGCAGTAATATCCTGCCAACCCTAGAAAATTGTGGACCTCTGACATGTTCGTTAGGATCAGCCAATCTTTTACTGCTATCCGTAGTGATTCCCTCAGTAGAAACAATGTGTCCCAAGTAATCGATCTTGGTGGTTGCAAACATACACTTGGAGAACTTGGCATAAAGTTGATGGCGTCTCAATTTCTACAGGGCCAACCGAAGATGATGCTCGCGATCCTCTAAGGTTTTTCTATATATGAAGATATCATCGAAGAAAATGATGACAAATTCATCAAGATATTCGCGGAAGACATCATTCATCAACCTCATGAATGTAGCAGGAGCATTAGTTAGTCCAAATGGCATAACAATGAACTCATAGTGCACATAACGTGTCCGAAAACGGACTTATGGATGTCCTCCTCCTTAATTCTTATATGGTGATATCCTAGCGAAGATCAATCTTTGTGAAATACTTGGCTCCTTGCAATTGATCCATCAAATCATCGGCCCAGTAGAGCATACCGATTATTAATCGTATACTTGTTCAATTGCCTGTAATCAATGCACATTCTCAAGCTACCATCCTTTTTTTTTACAAACAAAATAGGGGCATGAAAGGGTGATACACTTGGCTGGATGAACCCCAACTTGAGAAGCTCTTGCAACTGCTTCTTAAGCTCTATCAATTGTGGTGTACTCATTCGGTATGGAGCTTTGCTGGTAGGTTTAGTACCTGGTTCCAAGTTAATTTCATATTCTACATTTCGGAAAGGTGACAACCCATGAATCTCATCTGGAAAGAGGTCATGGAACTCTTGAAGCACGGCTGCTATTGCCATGGGCAACCTGTCAATAATTCTTCCTGTTTAGACTTGGCCTCTACTGATGCAAGTCTAACAATACAAACAATCTGATAATCCTTGATGGCTTTATCCAACTGAAGCGATGAAATACATTGCATAATTGGGATAACTGGTTTACCTGTTATAGTGACACGAGCTCCATTGGCTGCGTTAAAGGTGAATTCTCGCTTTTCACAATCAATGTTTGCCTTTGCAGTAGCCAAGAATTTCATACCCACAATGAGATCATACCGACCGATATTCATAGTCTCGGCCCCTAGAGCAACGGGTCTTCTGGCAACTGAATATTCAAATTAATGTGCCAAACTTGAGTATCGCATGGCCCCACTAGCCAGCGTAACTTGATGTTTTTTATTTCAAAGGAGTAAGCTATAAGGCTTCCGCCATTCTAGGTGAAGCAAAATTGTGCGTACTACCCGTGTCCATGAGATTGACAAAAGGTTTACGGTCAATTTGGTCAATCATGGATATGACAGAAGGTTGACATCTGCTTTACCTGTTTCAATAGCGGCAGAAATGTGGGACTCACATTGTATATAGTCTGGGGCCTCTTCATCAGCAACGATTGCAGGTTCATTTAAGGCCATGACATCATCTCAATCCACTTTGGCAAGAGAAGCAAGAGCAGCCTGAGTCACATAGGGGCACTCCGGCATACGGTGTCCCAGTCGAAAACATCAAAAATAGGCCTTGTCTTTTCGTAACTGCTCGCGAGCTTCTTTTGGAATGGCTTGCAAGATGTCTGGGATAACTCCTGCGGTATTAGAGAATTTATCTGGCACAGTAAAAGAAACTTTCTTATCTTGCTTCTGATATCCAGCCAACGAGGGAGGTCCTGGGCCAGGTGAGCATCCCCAATAAGGCCTGTTCTGACCAAAGGTAGAAGAACGTGGTGGCTGGTACTTAGGGTTATCCTCCTCCAAGCTAATAAGCTTCGGCTTCTACTACTGTTTTTGGATTTATGGCTCATGCCATCTTCCTAAGAGTGGGGGATAACCCCTCAATATACCCTTCAACTGCCCTGCATTCATTTATTCCTGGAACATACAACTGTAAACGCATAAATTCATCTGTGTATGCTTGGACTGTCATAATTTTTTGTTCCAGGTGGTAAAAAGTTTGAATTTGTTGGCAACGGTGAGCTCTTGGAACATAATGAGACTTGAAAGCTTTGGCAAAGACCTTATACTGGCACTTGCCTCGTGTCAGTCTATGAGGTCATGCGAACGATTGAGAACTGGCATCAGATGATGAACTGCTCCGTGTACGCTTTGAGCGTGTGGATGTAGATGGAGCAGGTATTAATGCAGGTGGTGGTGGTTGTTTCAGGGCCATACTCCTGCGGTACTTCTGGGAAATTGTTCTGAAGTACATACGCTTAGATCTCAGTAAGTTGGCACTTCATAAGTATGAGCTCTTGTTTTGAAATTAAACGACCCAGGTTGCATCGCGGTCGCCCATGGAGGGGGACATGCACCGTCTAAAATATAGATAAGGTAGAAATAAGCAAGACATACAAGCATTGTCATAATAACACCATTAGGAAAGAAGACATTTTATATAAGAATGAAAATTAGTGTTACATCTAATGTAGTGCTCGGAATGGACAAATGGAATGTGGAAATTTATTTATAACAAAATGTTAGACATAGGCATAGTTAGTTGGAGATGTGAGTGGATTCAGTATCGAATGAAGGGCACTATCTCTTACTGACCACAACAGGTTATACTTCTGCCAAGCCCGGAGGATGATGTCCTGATACTCCATGGTCGGGCTTATGACCAAGAGATTGAACAAATTATTCATTGTTCGATATAGTTCCCAAAGATGATCATCCACATCGAAGAGTGCCTCTTCGTATATGTTATCCCAATAGGACCAACTCCTCCGCACGGTGCGTCATAAGTCGTGGACAGCTCTATCCGAAGCAGCGTCACAAGTTTCCACCCATTAGTGGTATAGTGTAGCGTGTTTGTTGCAACACTCCCCCCTGTAGTCAAGAATGAACGTTATGATTGTCGACTTTCGAGGAGCAAGTCTAGACCGCGCCGTAGATGTACAACTATTGACTTATAATTGCATGCATGGCATCATTGGAGAGAGAAAGAGAGAGTAAGATATAAAATATCAAAAATTATATTAAGAATGGTGTACAAGTGCCTATTTCGAATACATATGTGTTAATGGCCTGAGGCCTATATTATATTCAAAAAAATTCATTCAGAAGCTAGGTCCTGCATCCTCGTCCATCGGCATAGGAGATGGAGGTGGCTGGCGGTGTCGAAGTAGTGTAACTCTGAGGCTGATGGTACGGGTAGCGGTGGAAGCAATATCTGGAAGCCGTGGCCAAAGGAGCGGCCACAAGGAGCTTCATGCTCATCCATGGTGCGATATCCTGCCCTAGGGCGGTCAAAGCGAAGTCCCTGTCACACTGAGCATGCGAGGTTGGAGCTCCTTATGTCTGGCTAAAGTGGATAGAGCACGAAGTGCCCACCATAATGCCTCTGTCTCTGGAGCTAGATCCCACGCCATGAAAAGGACATGTCGCTGCTTAAAAGCTAAAAGGAAGAAGCGGGTGTCATGATTTCCCAAAGCACTAACCTTCATATGACAGAGGTGGCTACTTCCTTGTCGAGGTCCATGGTGACCTCTTCTTCCTTAGCTTCTTGTCTTTCTTCCCTTAAATGATCTTTGTTGTCACAAAGATTTTCCCCTTCCTCGTCTGATTCTGAGGGAATGTCCACAGCATCAATGTTTGGGACGTAAGGTCCCATAGCAACAAAAGCTTCATCAGGTGGCTGTGACAGTGCCTCTTGCAACATAAGGTGTCCCAAGCACAAGACGGCATCAATGGGCTCGATGGTCTCCTGATGGAATTGAAGCAACTGCTGTACCTGAGTGGGGAGCTTAGCCGGGGTAAAGTCGATGAAATCATCCATGCAATACTCGGCAACCTCATATAATACATGTGTCTTCTTTGTGGACTTGAAATCAGCAATGACATGATATGTCCACATAATATCCTCAAATAGGAGGTCCCGGAGGGTGCACCTATCATATAGGGGGTACCACATGTGCGTGCAAAGGGTCACCGAAAACCCCCTTGTATACGCGTTAGAAATCTTCCAAAAACCCCCATTTCAGCCACATATTGAACCAGAGTCATCTAAAAAAAGCCCCCCCGGTAAGAGTATATGTATGGTTCAAGTCCAAAATAAACCCTTTTGGGTCACTCACATGAATTGTACGGCTATAACTATGTGAACCCCCCTTGTAGGAGGTATTCTTGTCCTTGATGGTGGACAACTGGGAGAGCATCCAGTCCGGTAAGTCGAGCTCCCTGGTCTCGGTGTAGGGGCATCTGCTTCGCTAGCTGCTTCCACCAAACAAAGTCATCTTCCCTGATGTACTCGTCATCTTCCTCATCCGATGCCACTGGCGCTTTGCCCTTTTCTGCTGGCAAGATCTCATCCTCGATGTACTATCCATGAGTATAGCCAAAGCAAAGTTTACTTCAAAGTATTGCTGGCCCTCATGCATCATGATGGGTGGATTCTTGCCCCATCTGACCTTTCATGTGAGAACATTAAAGGCATGGGAATCACCTCCCAACATGTCTCTCACAATGGCCTTCTCCAAATAAAGATGGGGTAGATCCCCTAGGGTGATGAAAAGGGCTACCATTTCTTGAGTATAGAAGTCAAGGAAAGCAGCATAGTCGGGGTGGGCCTGCATATTAGTGATCAGGTCCACCTTTTGAAGTAGAAAAGACTGAAGGAGGTCGAATGGGACATGAGGATCCTAATGTTCTCCATCTTGGTACTATTGGAGGAGGCTAGGGGTCTCCATTGCACAGGCGAGTGATGGAGGAGGAGCGAGAAACAAGGGAAGCAAAGAAGAAATGAAACCCTAACTAAGCAAATGTGTGCTGACATTAGCGTCAGTTATTATTAATAATTAAATAAATACTCCATACTTATTTAAAAAAAAAAAAATCGCAACCAAAATTTTTATATTCCTATACAAAATTTGTACAACAAAATACTTGACAAGGAAGCTAATTTCGGTCTCCTCGAATTCTCCTTGCGAGAGCCAAATCTTTTGTCATGATGATAACCCTCTTAGCATAGGTAGCACAAGGTTAGCATCCCCAAAAAGAGCTACCAAGTAGTCTTCGGCGGCCTCCTATAGGGCGAGCATAGCAAAGGTTTGGAACCGAAGATCGGTCCGATACTCTTGTGCTATCTCTCGGACCAGGCGATGGAAGGGAAGCTTCCGTAACAGAAGCTCTGTTGTCTTCTGATACTTCCGGATCTCTCTCAATGCCACGGTACCTGGCCTACACCTTTGCGGCTTCTTTGGCTGAATGGGGGTCTTGCCTCCTGCACCGGGCGAGGTTGGGCGGCGTCCACGCGATCCTGCCCATGAGCAGAGCTCGTGGCTTTGCCAATGCCTCCAACTGCGTTGAGCTTCTCCTTATAGGCACTCCCAGCTCTTCGTTTTCTTGGGTCTGGTGTTGATCCTCATTTTGCTTGGCAAGCTCCTCTGCTCGTTGCTGCTCTGCCCGTTCAAGCTCTTGTTGCGCGGCGTGAGCAGCTCCCATGCAATCTTCCACCTCTACGAGGTGACGAGCGGTGGCCCTTTCTTAATAACTCAGCCTTATGTCTGTCCCGTCTAGCCTGCATATCCAGCTGGATGGCTATCATGATGTCTGGAGTAAGATAATCTGGTATGTCGCCCCAAAAAAAACTCTGGGATTCCACGTCAAAGTGATGGGAGGGGAGGGTTAAAGGAGTCCTATGCTATGATGGTGTGCCCATCTCCCAGGTAGGTATACTCCCTACCCCGGGCCTTTGGATCTCCCCTCTCCGTTTCTCGTGCGTCATCACCTCGGGCGAGCCCTATAATCCTTTCGGCCTCTGCCCGAATGGCTTTGTCTTCGGCAACCTATTATAAGGCCACCCAATGACCGCGGTTGCAAGCCCTAATATAGTGACAAAACAACCAATAAAATGCACTCAAATTCAATATTCTAAAGGATATGCATTTATTTTAGAGGGTTGCGCATAAAAAAGTCCAACAAATGACAAAATATTCCAACCCCACAGGTTCCACCCAGAAACTTCATGTCTAAACTAGAGCAAAACAAATCATATGATCAATGGTTTTGCCAAAGCCAATTGGATTTGTTGACTTATATTAACTTTTGAATTTGTCCACCTTTGAAACAATCTAAGAGTTAGTCTTTCAGACCTTTTGTGTTAATTTGGAGTCCAAACATGTAAGGCCTTTGTTATGGCAGAGATGAATTTGCTTAGTAAACCTATATCTTAACCATTGGATTGGAATTTTTAAAGCCAATACAAGCTAGAAAATTGGGAATGTGTAACCACCACCACAAGTGAGTCTGAGGTGCATATTATTCCCCACCATGAGCTAAGCTCAATTCAAACTAGCTCCTCTAAAACCGAGTGGCTTATTTATCAGCCACGGTCATGTTTGAGCCAAAGAAAATACATGGAGTTTTTGGACTTAGCAAATTTGTATCTTGTCATGTTAAAGCCATAGCAAAAGAAAAAACGCACAGAATTTTTCTGATTTAAGGTTGGTTCAAACATGACCGTGGTTGATAAATAAGGCGCTCGCTCTAAAACTGGCAACTTGTCCATGTGCTTCGTTTAAAACCATTGAATTTGAATTACAATATAGTATGCTATTTTCGTTTTGGGGTTGTGGAGGGTTTTCAGGCAGTGGTTTGGCCTATGATTTCCGTATAGTATTGTATTGAAAAGGGTATAATTTGCCATGTGAGAGGAGCTTCACTGTTTCATGCTATTTTTGGGTGGTCTGGAGGTTGCTTTTTGCATGGGCCGTTGTTGCAAGGGTTGAATTGCAGGGAGCCTAATTTGGAAGGCACGAGCCATTTGGATCGCTGCCCTGTGGTGTGTGTACAGAGGGAGGCCTCGGGGGAGGGAGGCGGCGCTTCGCCTGGGCATGTTGGAGACGAATCGACTGCCATTCTCTGGCAAGTAGCGAAGGAACCGGGGTTGGAGCTTGGAGGGCTTATGGAGGTCATTGGTGAGCGTCCTTGAATCCCTCACAAATCTCGTGGGTTTGTCTCCAGGGTGTTGGTGAGGCCAAATTAGGATAACAGGCCGCAGGTGAAAGGTGTTTCCGGAGAGGGTCGGGCTTAATTTGGATTCCCCGGTGGAGGGTGGGGGCGAACGCCGCAAAGATGCAGATGAGAAGAGATGCACGGTTGAAAGTCAAGGTGTACAGGGTGGTGGAGCAGAGGGTATTGTTGGATAATTGTCCCTGCAGGTGTTGCAGAGACGGAGGTGGCCGGCCTATATTTCATTCCCTTGATGCTCGAGGGTCATCCACCTCGAGTGTAGTAGGGTTCTTTGAAATGAGGAAGGGGAGCCGGGAGCGCAAGGCCCGCCCAGATTAGCTTTGCGATACCACAGCCACCGCTTCGGGATGTTGTAATTGAGGGGGACGGAGGCCTGGATGGGAGGATCAAGCAATTGAGCCTGGGGATGGAGAGTTCAGTGCAGAGAGATGGAAGTGAGAGAAGTGGTGGTCCAGTGCGGGGTGATGCTGGTATACCTGCCGTGTTTGAGGATCGAGTAGGTGCATTGGCACCTGACTTGTGTAGGAAGGATGGAGCAAGGCGGGGAAGGGGTGGTAGAGGTGGAGGCAGACTAGGTAGTGGTGGGCGCCGAGGGGGAAGGCAGGTGAGATGCGCGCCTTCAATCACACAATCCGGTGCTGAACCTATGTGGGATGAGTCTGTAGAAGAGGCGGAGCCTGCCAGGGGTGGGGCTAGGAAGCGGGGACGTGGGAGAGGCCGTAAGATTCCCAGCTTTATAGAGGAGCATGTTGGGATTGACATTGGTGGGGGGCCTAGAGAAGAAGCTGTGGAGTTGCCCGGGGTGCTAGATGCATCCATGACGATTGTGTTTGGGGGATGTGATGTCCCGCAAGCATTATATGATCGAATGATTGTATTTCTGAAGGAGCAATGCAAAGCAGGTGTGGTTGCATTGGAAAGAGGGTCAGACCTTGACCATTTGCACATCCAAGTCGTGATGCGATCGATGCGTAAGACCCCATCCAGCTTTGAATGTAAGAATCAAGAATTTTTAGGATGGAACACTTGTAAACCCAGAGGGGCCATGATCTTTGTGTAAAGTTTGAGGGGAAGCAAATTGCATTGCTTCAAGGCCTCGTGGGCTATTGTTTAAAAGACATTGGGAAGTTACACTTTAAAGCTCACATGCACAATTTATTCTGCGAGCAAGTGCACACGGGAAGGAGCTCTATGCATTGTATGGGCCGGGGAGGTCAAGCACTTGATAGTGCTTGACAATCTAAAACCTCATGGCCAAAGCTTTCCACTATGTTTCATATCATGCCGGGGTGTTTAGGGATATCTCCCTTCTTCACACCATCGATGCTTTGCGCGCAGACCGGCAAGTTCAAGCCGGGCGAAGTTCTTGGTGTTGCCCAATAACTCGCGATATGCCTCGTTGGAACGAAAGTGCAAAGCGGCCGGGCGGATTATGTCGGCACCGCAAAGAATGCGGCCTATAAGGATGTGCGATGGCATTATTTGGGAGCCAACCGTGAGTGGTCCCAATAGATGCGTTGGAAGGAGAAGGAAGCTTTTGGGATGCCGCAGCGTGTTCGAGGATGGGGAGGAGAAATCTGAGAGGGAAGCAAGAAGCAATGAATTCGCCTACGTAATAGCTTTAGAGCGTAGCTCCGTGTCGAGCCCCGGCCGATCCCTATGTCGATTTCATCCCCGCTTGACATTGGGGACCATGAGTTTGATGTAGTTTGATGTAGCTGTTTGCCTTTACGCTTTGCTTTCATTTCATTGTGCTTCATTTAGCTAATGTCTTTGTTGTCGCGCAGTGACAATGGTATGGGGGTGGGACCGATCCACCGCACGAAGCCGATTGTCATCACCGATAGCTCGAGGAGGATGTCAATCCATTGACCAATCGGTTGTAGAGTCGTATTAAGGGGAGGTGTATGATTTTGTACGGGGAGCTAAGAGATGCGGAGGAAGTCGTTAGGGGTGTTTCTTGCAAAGAAGTGGGGAATCTTCGCATGGCGCCACGGCGTTCATCGAGCAAATTGAGAGTGCTGTTGAGTTGGTTGAGGCTTGTCCTGTAGACGATGCTAGTTTTGAGAGGAAGATGCTACGATCGCATTTGAACCTCACTAGGGGCTTGCTGATAAGGGAGTTACGTGAGCTGGAAGTGATAAGGCGCCGTCATGACACCCAGGATGCTGGGCCTAGCAAGAGGAGGGCAGCTGATCGATAGTGGATTCTTCATGACTGTTTGTAGATACACTTGTGTAGTTCACTTGTTATGCATGTTGTTTTGCCTATGAAGGCTTATGTGAATTATCTCTTTTGATGCTATTGCGGTTTTAGACCATGGAGGTCAATGTATATATGCTGCTTTGCCTATGAAGGCTTATGTAAATTATCTCTTTTAATGCTATTGTGGTTTTAGACCGTGGACGTCAATGTGCACCATAGGAAGAATTTGATTCACTATAATTGTAAATAATGTGGGCCATCGATCTGGCACAATGCCAAGAATATTCCCCTCATCGACGGCTTGCAATGAAAGTTGAACGAAACGCTATAATACAATGATATAGTTGATTACACAACTTGGCATTTCCTATAGGGCCCATTTTTAAAGGATCCAATACCTAGAAAATCCTCACCATATGGTAGGCTGCAATAAGAACTTATTTGATTCCCATCAACTTACAATTAAATTGAAGTTACTGGGCACGTTTATGAGTGTATGGTGGTTTCCGAGATGAAACATATTATGTATGGTCAGTCTTCTTTGTCATGTTCATGCAAATGGGTTAAAAGTCTAAACTGGTGGTTTGAGTGGCAAGATGGTCAACATATTTGAGAATGACGGATGGAATAAACAAGGGCCCAATTCTTTTATGCTGAAAAGGACGCATAAAGAGAAGACAAAAAGAAAAATACATTGTTATATACTAAAAGTCTCAGAGCTTGTAATGCAATGTTGAATTTATGTTATATTTCACCATTCATACAGTTGGCTGCATAAATAACATATATGCTGATGCATCAACCCAAAAACTATGTACAGGATCGATTAATGCATCAGCACTATAATCTAACTGTGAATTAACAATCCCAAGACCCAAAACAATTCAGTTCCAAGTTGGCTGTTTAATTTACCTTGAACTATGGTCTCTGTACCTGTTGCCTGTGCTACTAAATTGCAAGAACAGACAAAATAAATGTTTAAATCATGGCTTCCCATGTCCAAATTATGTCTTTGAGACCCAAAGACAAGCTCTGATAGAGGGATTTATACTCCAGATTATCCCCTCCTGCCTTTTTGAACTCCACAATGAACAGAGATGGTGCTACCTCAAAGATCTCTGTGGCAACAGAAAGATGACCCTTTTTCCCAATCTTAGATGCAAGCAACCTGAGCTTGAACTTTTGTTTGTAGACCACAAATCCAAGGGGCTTCACAGTTTCTTCAATCTTGGTTATAATTTCTCCAACAGGAGAAACAGAGGTGAATCTAGCTTCTTGTTTGAGGGGTTCATCCTGTTGCTTCTCAAAAAGACCAGACAGATCCAGGCCTGGAGACATGGACAGAAATTCAAAAGCATTTATAACAACAGGCTTGCAATCTCTTGATTCTGTAACTAGATGTTCTTCATTGAACACATCCTCAACATCCTGAATGTCGATAAATTCGTCAGAATAAGATTTGGGAGGAATGTAACCCTGTTTGAACCAAGGATCCTCCATTATCTGATCCATAGTAAGTCTCAATGCCGGATTTGGCTGCAAAATCTGAGTGATTAATCTTCGAGCCTCGGAACTAAACCACTTGGGAAACTTATAATCAGCTCTAAAGATCTTCTTATACAAATTAGAAATACTTGCCTCGTGAAAGGGTAAATACCCTGCCATTAAAACATACAGAATGACCCCACATGACCATAAATCTGCCTTGGCTCCATCATACCCTTTGCTATGGATCACTTCTGGAGCTACATAATTCGGAGTTCCACATGTTGTATGCAGCAGCCCATCGGCTCTTAATTGCTGAGGCAAAGCACTGAGCCCAAAATCAGAAATTTTTAAATTGCCGTTGGAATCAAGAAGCAAATTCTCAGGTTTCAAATCTCTGTGGCAAACACTACAGCTATGGCAATATTGAACTGCATTTATAAGCTGCTGGAAATATTTTCTTGCCTCGTCTTCAGACAGCCTTTTCTTCTGTACTATTTTGTCGAAAAGCTCGCCTCCGGTGACATACTCCAAAACCAGATAGACTTTTGTTTTGCTTGCAAGAACCTCGTGGAGCTGGACGATGTTGGGATGCCTTACTATTCTCATGGTGGAGATTTCTCGCTTGATTTGCTCCACCATTTTGTGCTGGAGCAGTTTTTCTTTGTCCAGTACTTTTACGGCCACAAAACCCCCTGTTTCTATGTTTCTGCCAAGCCTAACCTTCGCAAATGTGCCTTTTCCCACAGTCCGGCCAAGCTCGTACTTCCCCACTCTGGTTGGCCCTTCCATCTCAATAAAAAGGCTTACAATTTACAAACACCTCTTCAATCAATCCATCCAAAGACTAATCTGCCATCTCTGAATCTAACGAAGCAAACAAAACCCTAAAAAATAGAAAACTTGGGCTCAATCTGACTTGCAAAACTCTGTTCGGCCAAAATCCATCCTTAAATCACCAAAAATCAATAAAAAAGATTGAATCCAAGCGAATCGACCACGGAGCTTCAAATTTTGAAGAATCGAATCAGAAACAAAAGAAAAAACAGAGAGGATTAATCGGAAAGCTGGAATTTCGTAGAGACAGATCAAGAAATATCTGAGTTAGGGATCACAACTCACTAGCGCTCAACTGATTGGATTTGTGTGGGGGCAAAGGCCTCCCTCTTGAGAATGAAATAGCAGCGGTTGATTCTTCCCGCATATGCTTTCTTCGATTTTGCGGCTCTCTCTACACCCAACACATGTAGGGTTCAGATTAAATCTTGATGGGTGCAAATCATGACCGTGGGATTTAGTAGCTTAAGTTGGACGGTATCGATTTCACTCCCATATGTTGACCTTGTCATCTAGCACATATAGCACATTGTTGTCATTTTTTTAAGGCAGGCTCGCGTATGACTATGAATGACCCTGTGTTTAGAACATTATTTTAGACCATGTGTTTAAGACATTTAGCTTGGATGTTACATTTAATTTTGAGTTCTTTTTAGATGTCAAAATTGAAGTCGGCCACCCCTCGGTCTGCCTTTTTCTATGCTTGACATGCGCAAGATTTTCTTGAGCACTGGCACCTGACTTGCTTAACTACTATTGCTATGCACGCAAGGCTTCGTGTCCAAATTCTACCTCTGGAGAGATACCTTCTCCATTGCTGCTTAATTACTATTGCTATGCACGCGAAACTTCGTGTCCAAATTCTACCTTTAGAAATACCTTGCTCATAAACAAAGAGTGCTCTTTAATAAGAAGAAGCATCAATTTCTACCCTACATGGATTATGGATTGGCACCTATGGTCCAGCATTTCTACGTGCATCAAGGATGTGCTAACATATCAAACACTTAGCATGGTCCACATTTTCATATGTAGCTTTCCAACCTTTGTAGGGGGATGGTCACTGTGTGATCTGCTCAATTCAGACTAGACTCAACAGTGACAAGCTTACGCATTCTTACCATGATGTGGATGAAAGATTTGTACCTATGGTCCACCGTTTATACATGCACCACGCATATGCCCTAACATATCAAATTCCTTACAATGGTCCACATATTTTATATGGAGCTTCCCAAGCTATGTATGGTGAAGGTTTAGTGTCAGAGTATCCATTTCTTCTTCTTATATCTGTTATATTTTTATCCTACACCATGGCCCACCCTTTGCACCTTAGAGCCATGAGTTTTAACTCTAAGGTCCCAATACCCTAAAGAATCTTATATTCAATGATGCTTCTAATGGATATTCCTTATGCCCAATCAGTGCGGCCAGCCGAAATAGCATGTTATCATGGTTTATTTGTTTTAGCATAATTGATGTGGGGTCATGAATATTATGCATTGCATATATGGGTCTTTGACAAAGTTGATTGGTCCATGAGGGGTTATAAGCACACTTGGGCCCAATACAACAGGTAGATTCTCTAGGAAATTGCATGTGGATCTTTCGTTCTGCTGTAGTTCCATACATTGTGGGATCCTCCAAGCATTTTTTTTAAATGCTTGTTGAAAAATTTAAATGCATCCATGGAGGACCATCTTATTGCCTTCCTATTTATACACTAGCACAGGTTCATTGCACCATCTTATTGCCTTCCTATTTATTCATTGCAAGAAATTCATGTAAGGATTTTTATTTTTTTTAGAGGACGACAATATATAGAAAAAAGCAGTGTTTGAAACTCTCAGGTTGCTGCTTGCACAATGAGTAAAGTTCAGAAATGTGGGGAATAGAATAGAATAGAATAGTTTTTTTAACCCGCACATTAACTCGCAAACATCTATAAAGGATCTACCACCACAAGACAAAAACTTTGGAATGAAGCAATTTATTCTAGGCCCAATACCACATTCGCTTCACTGGAGAGGGGGAAGGCAAAGCTGTCCACTGGCCCGACGAGGGACTGGCTTCTGATATAAAGAATGCATAAGACATTGTGAATTAACAATTTAGGGACCAATCCAAAATATATACATCAACTAGTTGTGGAGAAGTCACCTTTGCCAAATAGCTCTGTCCCAACGAAATAGCATGAAATTAGTCTGAAAAACATCCTAATGCAACAAGTGACCAGCCTGATACCAAGCATCAATTGTGAGAACACCAGCAAGCCTCCAACGTTATTGAGTCAATGGATGTACAATAGCACATAGAGGCATATAATTGTCCAAAAGAATCCGCCAACATGGAAAGTTTAACTGTATGCAATCTCTAGGATTAATCTAAAACAATGTTCGAACTATCTCCCAAGAATCAAGTAAGCCTTTTTAAGGGAGGGGGAAGCATTCAGGTATGGGTGAAACTAATAAAATAGACTCCAAGGAAAACCTGCCCTAAGTGTCATCTTCCCAAAAGGATCATAGTATCCAAGTGCTTGCACACCCAACCTCATTCCATGAGAGTGGACCATGCCCGCCAGGTAGCGTTAGATGAACTTAGAGATTATAATCTTACACAATGAGGCAACAAATTTGTAACAGACCTAACAACTTAGCACCAACATGAAGATGTAAGTAATATTGCCATTGTATAAGAGTGCATTTTCGATAGTTAAATAAATGATTATGCGCTAGGAATACATGCATGCAATGTGTGTCCATGAATGCAGTGTGCATGCATGCAAGGTCATTGTTAGATTATATAAGCGCAACAATATTATTCTAGATTCCTTGGGAAGGAGCTTTCTATGGGAAAGAAGCCTTTTTTGTTGTGGAGGATGCGCTTGCACCAGATTGATCAGAATTGAACCAAGGAGAAGGAGCAAAATATTTCCAGGTGGAGGTCAAGTCTTACACATGAGGTTCTTGTGATGTCTATGTTTTGGTTGACGTAGTTTTGGGAAAACTTATTGAGCGTTGATGATGATTTATAGATGTAATGGATTGAGGCATGATCTGAATTGAATAAACATAATCAAAGATAGATTCTTGAATGTAAAAGAGAAGTAAAAGTAGTGCTTTTAGATTATCATCTGTGGTTTTTATATAATCATATAGTGGAGATTGATTCTGAATGGTTGAGAAATTGATGAGTTTAACACACATAAATGTATTACGGTTGGATGATGTTATTAAATTGTCTTAGGTTGTTGGTCCTTAAAAGTATATCCGTCGGTGATTTAATCGTTTTAGGAGCATGGGATCATACTTACTAAATTGTCAATGTAGTTTGTTGTTAATGTTTGCATTTAATTAAACGAATTATGATTTATCATATCTCTGATTTTGCTGGCTTAGTAAAATACAATTATGCTCTGGTGGCAAGAAAATTTGGAATAAGCAGTGCATGACATATAATGCCTATGATATTCAAGGAAGGTTCATCTCACCATAATGAAGGAATAAGATTCTTGATATGATGTTAGGTGCATACTTTTGAAGCTAAAATTGAGAAAACAAGGCAGCATCTATATATTGGTATCCAGTGGTAAAATAACAATAGGTTGCTAAGTTGATAGCATTCAGGCTATGGTTGGATAAGGTTACAACAAGGTGGTTGTAAGGCAAGTTTTGAGTATGCTTAGATATGGTTATAAAATAAGATTGACATGACAGTTGGATTTGGAGCTCATGTGTAAATAGCAGATGTGTGACGTAGAAGGAAATGTCATGATTACATCATGGTCCTACTTGAGGTCTAAAACCAAAGTTGTTGGCCCTAGGGTTATGGCTAGAATAGTCGGTGACAGCCTTGAAAAAATTCTTGGAGTATAAGAAAGCAGTTAATGGAACAAAGTAGTCAGGTTAAGCATTTATATTTAGAGAATGATATCCGCTTAAATTATGGTAGATTGAAGAATTGATTGGCCAAGATTGAACAATGTTATCCATCTTATGGATAATGAAGAAGAAGAAGATAGGAATAACATATTTAATCTTGGTAGTAAGTAAACCATGAAGTTGAACGAAAGAGTTGTCAGATAAAGCCCAGGCATAGATGAGACACAGAGGAATATATAGACATGGGAAGTGCCATTTTTGAAAATATTAGAATGTAATAGAAGAGTTGTAAGCACATCGTTCATGAATTGCAATCCGTTATATGGGGTATATTAAATGATTTATCTGATATATAAAAATGGATGTACTTGAGAAAGAATAATTGATCTTCGCAGGATAATCTATTCAAGTTATGGCACTAGATGGGAATAAGAATCATTTGGACTATGCTAGGCTATAGTAAAGATATTATTGAAATTCTAGTATTGGTGTTTCCATGTATCGTAATTATTTGGCATGCTAGAAGTGATTCCAGATTAATGGAGGGATGGTGATTACGTTAGTTGATTAAGGATATAGTCAAAGGATTGAAGTTGTAAACGAAATATATGAAGTAAGAGCTTCATTGAAATTAATGGCAATTGATGTCTATAAAATCTTGTTGAAAGACTAACCAGTGTGATGGGGTAATATGTATGGAAGTAGGCAAGATATGGCGGTCAAGTGTATAGCCTAGCATACTTCTATGTCATTGGATAAACTCGTAGAGGAATACTCTGTAGCAAGTGCTATAATTCTTATGGGATCCCTTGTATCAATTTAAATATGTTACCTAACTATAAGATACCCAGACTGGGGGACTTGATTGTGTGATTTGCTTGTTACTTTTTGGATTTGTGCACCCAAGAAGTCTCGAGAGATCCCATATCTAGCTCGACCTGAGTATCTCTTTGGAATGGTGGATTTTTTTCTTTGCACATGGCAACTTCTTTATGAAAAGCTGCATTAACTGCATTACATTTGTTATATTGAATTGGATGTGTATGTTCCTCTTTTCCTTTTGTTGTTGTTCTATTATATTCTATTCTTTTGTTTTTTTTTAGCACACCAGCCCTACCGGGCCTACAGCCTTTCCTCAAAAACTGATGTGGCACTATTTTGTGCCGTTGGATGTGATCTTTTCTAAGGGTCCATTCGCACCTACTGTTAAGTTAGGTTAAGTTAAAAAAATTTAACTACCCGATGAAACTTAACTACAACTACTGCATTCACACTAAAAATAAGTAAGTCTTGGTTAAATAACTTAACTTAACCAAGATAAGTTAAATACTTTCACACCAAACACGGTTAAGTCAAAAAATTTAACCTAACTACTAGTTGTTCAGACATAGTCTTGTTAAGTTAGTGGTTAACCAAAATGTCTTCAGACAAGCTTTAGTTAAGTTACAATGTTAACTTGACTGAAACATGTTCAGCTAGGAAACATTTCTATGGATTTTCAACGGTTTAGCAAATATTGCTATCAATTTTGGTCTTTACACTCAAATCTTTAATTCCTTCCCTTGTTCAGCTCTTCCCAACTTCAGATAAACTAAGACAATCATTTGGCAAAATTTTATTCTACTTTTCAAGCACCCCGACCTCACTTGAAGGGTATTCAGGAAGCTATTTGTCCTATTTATTCTTGTACTGGCATCCTATATAGCTAAAAATTGAGAAGCAACATCCAGATGGAGCATTAATCTAAAGACTGAAGATATTTCAATAATTCATAGGGCAAAACTGAAACTGACTAGACGTGTAGTAGAAACTTTACATAGCTGAGAATAATTTTTATTGCGCTATCAAATTGAGCAGAAGTACTGTTAGCATGTAATTTTAATAATCTTTGCCAGCTTAGTGCATGCACATAACAAAGTTGGAAAGTTAAAATTCTGAGACGAAACCTGAAGAAATGCCAGCCGCTGCGCCAGCTGCAAGAAGTGCTATTCTTCTCTCCCTATTATTCTGCATGAGCTCTGAGCATCCAAATGCACAAGCCCGCCCAATATCAACACTAATGTGATAGCCTTTAATTGATCCAAAATAGCTAACAACGTATGCATAACACCAACTATAACACCACTAATAACAGGGACTAACATAATTCGATGCCAAGTCTCGGAAAGTTTCTGGAGGCGCAGCCATGCATGCAGCTCCTTCATGTGGAGCACCAGCCCAAGCAAAATCATGTATCAAATGTACCTGTATAACTTGTGCATTAGAGTAATAAATAAATACGTGAAGGTTTAAGTATTCTGTATCTCAGATCCCAATCCAGAGGCTGACAAATATTTTGATACAATAAGAATTTAAACCAATTCTAGAAACAAAATCCTCAGATACCTAACGCACTGACCATGACTAACATCACATGTTGTTGTTAATTTGCCAATAAAGTGGCCATGACAATAGTTTGATGTACAATTTGACATAATTACTTACCCCCTTGTTGAATGCCACAACACTGACTCCAGTGGCGCATCCTAGAAAGCATCCCATCAACAGCAAAGCCCACTCTGGAGGCACCTCCTTTACCCTGTCACGGACATGGGCCAATTCGATGTGACTTTGGTTACTACATTCAGCATCCAACAAGGAAGCCCGTAGAGGCACATACTTTGTGGACATGCCCCTGTCAGGACGGCTCAAATTGATCTTCTGTTTTGAAGATTCTTCATTTGTCAGGACGGCCCCCGCAGTCATCGCCATCGCTAACTGCGGCTATTGTGACCTTGGATAGGTCACTTTAACTTTTCGTCCATTTTTTACGTCCAGTTAAAATTCTGTTAACGATATACTAACCATGATTTTGGGTGTGAAGAAATATCCGGTTAGTGTTTTTAGTTTAAAAAAAAATTAACAGCCCGTAACTACTAAATGCTAACTTAAATGTTGGTGTGAAGTAAGTCGTAGTTAAAAACTCTAACTAAACCTAACTTAACGGTGGGTCTGAATAGACCCTAAATCGATGGTTGAGAAAATTAGAAAAGTCCAACAAATGGACCGGAGATAGGAGACGACCACGTGCTTGCATATGCCCTGAGAACTATGCCTGTTGGGGACGTAGCCCTAACTTTTACTGATTGTTGCTTCCACGCTTGTCATCCATCTCCGTCTACTCTTTTCTTGGGTGATTCCGAACATTTTTTTGGGTTAAGATCGTGGTTTATACACCTAATCTTCCAATTGTTTGGCCCCTGCTTATCGTTTTTCCAGAGCCAGCATTGTTTTGTGGTGTTAAGCCTTTACAAATCTCTAAAGCACCGTTGTTTTTTCAAGTCCTGCTGTGCTTGCTTGCAACATGCCCTAGACCTGTTTTCTATAATCAATCTAACCGAATTGGCCCTACTTGAAGGTTTTATGCTGAAGTGTTCCATTTACAGAGTAGAGGCGGGAATTTCATCTGGCATCTAACGACCATTGTTTTTGGGAGTAACATCTCCACAGACAGGGGGTCGAATATGGAAGGTCTCCCTTTTGTATGCCTTAAAATTGTGCATTCCGGCATATTGCTCTATGGACATGGATTTATCCATGCAGATCCGGCAATGTGCCATGGCTGGCCTAAATGTGGCATCAGCACCAGCATAAGAAAAGAAAGAAGGAGATGGACCTGAATCTGAAAAGGGCCCTGAAGAAAAACTGGTTAAGTGGTCTGTTGCAACAGTAAAATGCAAGATGTTCATCAGCTTGAAGTGAGATATTGACGGATTTGGGCTCTTTTTATTTAAATGCTTCTGCTACGGAAGTAATCAAGAATCTACGTCATGGTATAAAGACATCATAGATAGGCCTTAGTTGCTTACAGTTGTCTTCTAACTGGCGAATGGTTGTGCCACATCACGTAATCACTAGAGATTGGGAGGCCTACTCTTTGGCATGCTTCTCAAGTTTGTATTGATCATTGACTCATAGGGATTAAACAGTGTTCTGCCTAAGCAGCTGACTTCCACCCTGCGTGTAAGATAAATAAATGTATGGTTTGTAGGTGATCAGATATATCTTTGAGAAGGTAGAATGCCCTAAAAAAAGTTTCTTTGGTCTTTTCTGAAACAAAAGATTACACTTATGAAAAAGTCATGTACTGTCTTTAACATTGGTAAGATATTCAACCGGATTCTAGAATGATGTTACTAGCTTTGGGAATGAGCGACTGATATTCGTTCCATATCTCACGATTCAGAGCATCTTCTTCTTCTTCTTCTTTGGCAAAAGATATAGAAACAGTTCCTACGGGAGTACATCAATCAAATTAATTGCCATCTAGGCCGGAAAAAACAGCCTTGGGAGTTTTTAAAAATGGCCTAGCTTTTGTTGGCCATGTTTATAGTCTCTATTCTATGTCCCAGAAGTGCCTTGTTGCTTTTCAAAGGAAATTCAAGTTGCAGCCCCAACCTTTTATTCCATCTTTTCTTCACAGGTAAGGTTTTTTGCTAAAATTGTCAGGCAGCAGCATTATTATAGTTACAAGGACTGGATCGGAAGCAACATAATACCTGTTGCTGGAACTCAGTTACTATGATGTGATGCTCATTACCAGCCAATTACATCATTTATTATTTCAATGGGCAATGGATTAATTTCTGTTCTGCATAACAATTTACGTTTCATAAGTTTATGAAACACCATGTTTTTCATTGATAAAGAAATGCTTTTGCCATGTAGGATCTTATCCAGCTGGATGCAGCAAAAGGCAAATGCCAAAGGGCCTATTTTTCATTTTTATCTAGCAGAGGATGATGCGAGTAATTTTGTAATTCTGATAAAAATAAGCTTTGTTATCATTTTGTTCTAAAGTTTAGGTTGTTGTGCTAGAATAACTTCTTACATAGTTCTGACTTGTGACATTCTTTCTGCATATTCTCAGTTTTATGTAGGGTGCCTCATTAGCAATGTGCGTCATAATCAAGCTCAAGAGTATACTGCATGTGCCTTTGCATATAAGATATTGCAGGGTCTCTTGTGAATAGAAATTCTCATCTTATTGTGTGTGAAAGCTAGAACCATCAATGAGTATCATATGAAGCAGAAGGCAGTGTTGATAGCAGTGTTCCTGATAGCAGTGTTGATTCTCTGCCTCTTTATTTGGCCTACAAGTATTACAAGGTATAAGTGACTCAACCTATGGACATTTGATTGGATTTGTTACTTAGTGCTGGCTCTGGATTTCTAGGAAAAGCCTACTCTTTTCAACTTTATTCCTGCAGAAAATCAGGTAACATATCCCTTATGCAGGAATGATTTATAATCCTATTGAAAATCTTAGTTTATGGGTTGAATTCTTTCAGGTAAAGATTGCGAAAGTTCCAAAGGGGTTCCTGTATTCACAGCTCGTAATTTGGCTATTGCATTGCTCACATCAAACGGCACACGATGGTTATTTTCTGTTCTATTAACCGGATTCACATTTCATATAAGTGAAATGGCATTTTATTATCTATATAATGTAGGCATATGGGTGCTGAAAGCAGATTTCTATTTTTAGAGTACCATCAGTCTAGTCTATTACTACTTGCTATCATAAGCGGACTAGTGCTTTTCTGGAACTAAGGCATGCATCTAATGTGTTTGGTAGATTTGAAGGCTTTTTCTTTAAAAGCAATAGAACTCCACCCCTTGATTTGCATGTGCTAATTTCAGCATTCTTGTCACATGCATGATGCATCGGCAAACCATTGAGGGTCTAAAAGGGAAGCAGTTATATAAATGTTCATACTTCATTCTGTCATCCGTACATAAATGTTCATAAATGTACATGATCGCCGTTCACGTCGCCATAATCAGATTGCTAATGAATTTCCTGCTGACGTGATTGAAGATGATCTTGATATTTTAGAATCTCCTGAGGTATATACATACTTGGTTGCTAGGTAACCGTATAACGTTTACATGTTTTGTACATTCAAATGCATAAGGTGCAAGTAGAAGTAAATGATGCTCTCAGAAATGCTCCTGAATCTTGTTTGCAAATTCTGTAATGTGTCTATATTGCCTTAAAATGTTGTAATCATGTTCAATCAGGAACGATACTCTACCCAAAATTGAGGGCTCTTGTTTTCTCATAACGGGCATAATTTTGGGCAGGGCTTGATAAATTTGAAAACTGATTAATGAATAAATTGTTTCCAGCCTACCTAATGCCTAATAAATTTGACCTTGCCAAAGCCTTTTGGTGTGCCTTTTGCTAGTTTTTTTTTTTTTGAAGGACGTGAGGCTCTTTTTATTGACAAGAACAAAGAGACAGGAATAAAACCCTAGTGGATAGGCTGACCCAACTAGGCAAAAACACCCGTCTATGCATAAGAAGAGCACTGTAAATACGTCTGCCAAATTATCTCTTTTTTATCATCAGCTAGAGATGAGCAACGATAAGCTTTAGTGATCTTTCGCCGAGCACAACGGAGAAAGCCGATCGAGATGTGTGCACCTTTGAAATACACAAACGCCGCCTCTCCGCCAGATATAGACCATTTAGAGGGCAACGATCTGAAACTCTAGGGTTTATCTTGTGAACCAAGACATTCACTCGAACACATCTATGGAGAATTTGCCATCGCAACGCTGACACTTTAGGGTGGAGCAATTTATCCCATGTCCACATCCGCACACTTTTCCACCGTGATTGAGGAACCTGAAGATGCCGGTACGGGACGGGGAAGAGGCTCACAATCTAAAAGCAAACAGACGCGGAAGAAACAAACTTTTCCGCTTAAGACGCGGCATCACATATCCAAATAGGCACATCACCGCGGGTTGCCGTGACGCTGGATGCCAAAAATCAGCCTACCCCAGCCCAAATTTGTCGATCCCATCTCAGATAACGTAAATCTGCCAAAAAAGCCTCCCATGACAACGTGATGACCGTGAATCATAATTAAGCTACAATCGTTAAAACCCCCCCTAGCCGCCAACGCCGCTGTCTTTGGATGTACAAGTGCACAAAGGTCACTGATCTTGCATACCTTATGGTGGGAAGCCACCAAAGATGACATTGACAATGAAGCACAAGCTTGGGATTAACATGGAATAAAGATCTAACCGCATCCCGTGAAGCAAGTAGACCTTTAAGGAATGGGAAAGCATTTGGATATGGATGCAGAGGATACAACAAGGCCCATGGGAGACTAGGCTTGATAGTTGTCTTGTGAAAGGAGAGGCACTGCAGAAGTGATTGCCGCACCAACCTTAAGCCGTGAGAGAATCATCTTTACCAAGGAGGAGCCTCCAAATGAACTTTGAAATCATGACCTGGCTTTGCGCATTTAAGTCCAACATTCCAAGGCCACCATTTTAGGCTTGATGCACTTAGCCCTGTGATACCTTAACAACAAGCACCTTCCAGGTACCACCCCGTGATGAAATTCCCCGACAATACAGACGATCTCATTCATCTTACATTGAGGAGCTAGTAAGACAGATGCCATATAGACATGGGTGTTGCTGAGGACGGATCTTGCAACTGGTGGATCCTCCCGTGCAAAGATAACTTAGCCACCTTCCACCGTAATGCAGATGTTTCTCAAGACCTTTAATGATCTCATCCCAAGCACATGAGGCGTAAAACATGCACCCCAACAGAATGCCCAAAAGCTTTGTGGGTTGACCATGAGGAAGCACCGCCCGTGGGTAGTCAAGAATACAAGAGGGAACAACACTATCCAAAGGTCCATAGAGCAAAGGCACTTTTCTCCAACATACAAGAACTCCAGAGGCCGGGAGAAAGTATCTAGGAGCAGCCTTTAGCATTATGGAGGTTTTCATCATTGGCCATAAGAAAAAGGAAAGTGTCATCAAGATACTGATTACACACCTTCTGAGAACCATCCAACATGGGCAAAATCCCCGATGACACCTTCTCGAGCTGCAACATCAAAGAGTTGAGACAACATTTCTCAAGAACAATAGTGAAGAGCAAGGGCCAAAGGACAACCCCCGCCGGATCCCCCAACCAACATTAAAGATTTGGGATGGCTCACCTTGAAAAAGCACTGTAGACCGCGCCGATACATGAAGCTTCATAACATCACGGGTGAATGCCTCTCCAAATCAAGGGGGGTTCACATAGTTTTGGCCTTACAAACCATGTGAGTGACCCGAAAGGGTTTGTTTTCCCCTTAAACCGTACATATACTCGTACCTAGGGGTAGCTTTTTGGGGTTTTTAGGGCGAATTTGGCACTGTATGTGGCTGGAAAGGGGGTTTCTGTAAAAATTCAAACACGTATACAAGGGGGTTTCTGCCGACCCCTTGCACGCAGGTGGCATACCCCCTATACAATAGGTGCATCCCCCGGGCTCCAAATCCCAAAGCAAGAAGGCATTTCTCCAAAAATACCCAATCCACACTGTCATAGGCTTTAGCAAAGTCTAGTTTGAGGAACACCACTTGATGACCCTGCAAGCGAGCCCCATACATGCCCTCGTATGCAGCTGCAACATTGTTCAAGATGCATCGGCCAGGGAGAAAGCCAGACTGTGTAGAAGAAATTGACTCGGCTAAGATGTTGCGTACCTTGTCTATTCTTTTGTTGTTATTGATGCATAGCACATACTTAATGTTATTAATATTTGAGTTAGTTCTAAACTCGGAGGCATGTCAAACTGAATGTTAGAAGGGTCGTGTATTGGAGCTATCTAGTATGTATCTTTTCTTTAGCTTAAATTACTTGTATGAAGCTAACTTCGAACTTTCAAGTTGGAGAGGCATCATCTTGGATTGGAAGGCTGAGCAATTGTGTTTGACAAAGATGTATCAGTTCTGAAGGACAAAGTTTTATTCATTTGGAAGTATGTTGAATTGAGGATTAAGATGTGAAGGTATAAAGAGAAGAGACCTGGAATTAAGGAGGCAAACTATAAGTATATTTTTAGATCAATGGTTGGTTTTGTTCCAAAGAAGATCTCACAAAGGGAGATACAAACTGGATTTTTCACGAGTGCTCTAAGATGCACCCATGGGGACATGGGATGAATTTTTGGAGGAGAGACTGTAACGGACCTAGCAACTTAGCACCAACATGAAGATGTAAGTAACGTTATCATCATATAAGAGTGCATTTTCAATGGTGAAATAAATGAGTATGCGCTAGGAATACATGCATGCAATGTGTGTCCATGCACGCAGTGTGTGCATGCATGCAAGGTCATTGTTAGATTATATAAGCGCAACAATATTATTCTAGATTTTTTGGGAAGGAGTTTTCTATGGGAAAGAAGCATTTTTTGTTGTGGAGGATGCGCTTGCACCAGATTGATCAGAATTGAACCAAGGAGAAGGATCAAAATATTTCCAGGTGAAGGTCAAGTCTTACACATGCGGTTCTTGTGATGTCTATGTTTTGGTTGACGTAGTTTTGGGAAAACTTATTGAGCTTTGATGATGGTTTGTAGATTTAATGGATTGAGGCATGATCTGAATTGAATTAACATAATCAAAGATAGATTCTTGAATGTAAAAGAGAAGGAAAAGTAGTGCTTTTAGATTATCATCTGTGGTTTTTATGTAATGATATATTGGAGATTGATTCTGAATAGCTGAGAAATTGATAACTTTAACACACATAATTGTATTACGGTTGGATGATGTTATTAAATTGTCTTAGGTTGTTGGTCCTTAAAAGTATATCATGTCGGTGATCTAATCGTTCTAAGAGCATGGGATCATAATTACTATTGTCAATGTAGCTTGTTGTTACTGTTTGCATTTAATTAAAGGAATTATGATTTATCATATCTCTGATTTTGTTGGCTTAGTAAAATACAATTATGCATGCATGGATTATTGTTAAAAGCATGTTGTTGGGATGTATCATGGTGTGATTGGTTACCCACTAATATGGCATTATGGTTTGCTACACAATTTGATTGACATTGAGAATCCCTTGTTGGAATATGCTCTGTGATATAATCCTCTAGGGCTGGAGTCTAGGTGCGATAGTCTAGACTCGCGGTTATTGCACAGTGATATGTGAATAGTTTATTTGGAACATCCGGTGTTGGTACCTTAGGGTTCAATGTCTTGCATAGTTAAGTGGTCCTCCAATACTTGACGCAACGTGGATGGGTGTGTGCACACGTGGTTTACCCCGCCTCTATGTCACTGGCCTGATCAGCTGAGTTGACCATGCTCAGACCCAAAGGAATATTGGTTGTTGTCTATGTTGCCATGGTGCTGCCATGCCATGGCAGCATAGAAGAGCAAGACACGTGTTGATACACTTATTCCTGCATTTTGATTTGAGCACAGATACACAAGCACCATTGATTTGAAGAGAACATATCCCTAGAGATCATAAGTGGATACTTGAAGACCAAGGTGAAGACATTCATGAAAGATCACACAAGCATGCAAGGAAAGGTGATTCAAGCAAAGCAAATTTGAAGTTTGGAAGAAGTAGACTTGGTATGTGGTTTTACTATTGAGTTCTTGGCATGACTATTTCATATGATCCATCCCTTAAGCTCATCATCTTTCATTTGCCTCAAACTCTATGCCTAACCTTCATATCCCATGGCAAATTGGCAAATGAAACTTTTTTCTAGTCAAAACATGTCATTCATACACCATTCACACTTCACACATTCATCATGCCATCACCATCTTGTAAAAGCAAAAAATTCCGCGGGGTAAATGCTCTCTCTAAAAGTCAAAATGGAGAGAGGAAGTGCAAACATTCCTAATGGAATCAAGAAAAGTCAAAGGATCAACTTATTGCCTAAAGTTTGCAATTTTATATGCACTAGTGCCAAATTGATCCATGTCACCACTCAGAAGTTGCCAAATCACCATTCACATCACCGCCATTGCCATGTCATCACACACATGTCACCCTTCATAAAAAGTCTATTTCCTTCAAATTTCTCCTAAATAAGTTATTTGGACTATTAAG
The DNA here is from genome assembly GCA_021234155.1 of Isoetes taiwanensis. Lineage (NCBI taxonomy): Eukaryota > Viridiplantae > Streptophyta > Lycopodiopsida > Isoetales > Isoetaceae > Isoetes > Isoetes taiwanensis. Next base: position 23,596,363 of record JAJEKV010000006.1, read on the forward strand.
GGGACACGTCATCATGCCACATCATCACTAATGCTTCCACATCACCACACACATGTCACACACATCACTTCCATCTCATCAGAAGTTTTGACTAGAAAAAAGATACTTTGCCAACTTGTCTGACACCTCATCATCTTTTATTTCCATGTCATCCTCTTCTTGCCAACTCACCTTTCCTACTTGCCACCTCATCATGTTCTTACCCCATAATTGAGCCAAAAAGCCGAAGTTGCAAAAAAGATTCTTCCACGTCATAGAGCACCAAAAAAGATTATATTTGCAAAAAAAGAATTTTCAAAAAAAATTTGACCTATATTTTTAGTTTCTCGGGAATCGTGCCAAGGTCTATGAACTAATTTTTTTTTTCTATCTACCCCCTCCCGCCCGACTCTCCCCCTCGTCCAATCTCTCCCCCGCCATTGGTACACCCGCAGGGATAAAATGCATCAATCCCATCGTGGGCATAGCACGTCAGTTTAATAATCCAACTGTGCTATTCCTTATATACCTAAGTCTTCTTTCTCATAAAATGTCTGTGGAATATATCGTGAGTTTTTCCAAGAACCCTAAATTTCTATCGTGCCAAGATCCGGCTGTTTACCCAAGATTAACCACTGTGACGTCCCCTACTCCCTATACGATGCACACATCGATCCGGCGAGGAGCCTTCCCCCGGCAAATGTGACCGGGGCTATCCACTGACTCCACTCCCGGTGGAATGAGTAAAACAAGGGGAAGAGTGGATGTGTCATTCACCCGTCTTCCATCGGGTCGACCTATCTGCAGAAGCGCGAATAAACAAACATGAGCACAAACTAACAATATACATAAATACAACCACCTTGAAGGGTGAACATATCATAACATCACAGAGATAACAACATCAACATAAACAATAACAGAAGGGGAGAGATCCTACCCCGTGCCCGGACTCGGGTAATGACCGACGCTTGGGCCTCCGTAAGTCACCGGACCTAATTCATGGCAATGGATTTGGCTGGCATAGAACATGGCTGAGGGTAGTCCACACCATCCGCCCCTCCCTGCGCACACTTTGCGCAGTAGGTTGAAGAGCTTTGGGACCTAACCAGGGCCCGGCTTGGGTGAATAGCCGAGGGCTACTACTACCTGGTTGCATCTCCCCTACCGATGAGGCGGTGAGGGAAGTCTCCTCCCCTCTAGAAGCAAACCATGCCCTTCCAGCGGCTAGAGAGCCACCGCCTTACCGACTTCAACTCACACGGAAGGTGACGATCACCCCACGAGGTGTGAGCTCATGCCTTGCCCACACGCTAAAGGACAAGCCATTAAGCCTAGCCGCAGAGACTCGGGTGAGGCCTTTACACACCGAGGAGGGGTCGGGCCTGCGGTGGGGACATGTTCGGATGTTCTTCCTTATCGTGGGGCGGATCCCCCTCCACCCACAACCCGGTAGGCCCGGCTCGCGGCACTGCCGCATGTAATTGGGAACCACGGGGTGCTAACTAGGATCATATGCTACCACGCCTTTTAAGTCTCTACCCCCCTTTCCCAAGACATGGAAGTCACTGACGAAATACATCCAACATCATGGAACTGAATTAGAGAATATCATCAGATCAATCATCTACACTAAGAAAGTTAGATTCCTTAGTTGGGGCTTATGACCCCGGGATCTATAAGGCTTCTAGAGTGAATCTAACACATCAAATCGGCCTATTGCCATGCCCAAAGACGGATTTGCACAATGTAACAACTAGATACCCTGCTCCTTGACCCAACGATCCTCTGAAGGCGCCCATGATCTTGATCTTGCGGAGATGGCTGCGAATGGGTAATTTGTTGGGCAACCGCTTCTGAGCTTCAAGAATGCGGATTGAGTTCTTGGCGAAATGGCCCAAGAGAACCCTAAATGCGAGGATGGGAAAGAAGCTCTAGAAAACCCTAAATGCTAATTTGAAAAGAGAGTTAGGGTTATAGACCCTTTTAGGTTAGGTTAACCATTTGGCCAAATGGGTTCATGCCATTTGGAAAATGAGGTTCAAGGGTTTTATTAACATGCACAACATTCGAGGTTGCCCCCCTAGGTGCCTCTTGGTCCCTAGGTGCAACGTTCTTCGACTCTCAAGTACATGTCATCTATGACGTAGATGCGGCAAAAGATAATATAAATACGATAGGAGGTGATATATTATCCGAACGCCACATTCTCCCACCTTGACTTGATGTCGCCCTCGGCATCACACGCCTCCCCCACCTTGGGAACCCGTGATCTCCCGCAATCACATATAATATAGAAAGATACACGATATTATTACGTCAAGGTTATATTTCAATCATAATAAGATCATATTATTGTGAGAGGCTCTTACGTCCTCTGCTTCAATATCTATTATTCACAAAATTTTACATTATCATCAATTATAGTTCAAATCTTTCTAATTAAAGCTCCTTGTCGCCTCCTCACAACACATTATAGTAAAATTATGTGTTGCGAGTCCTCGTAGTGCCATCCTCCTGCCACTCAAATCCCCTATTGGCCTGCAGGTTCAACACTACGTCAGTACGTGTTTAATTATTATAAGAGTTGGTTGTAAGGGAACCACCCGTTAAATACAATTATATGGATGCAAGGCTTATCTCCCGGCATAGGAAGATTATGTTTCTTCCATCATGGTCGTGGAGACAGCGCCCTATCATGCCTATATGCCACTCATGCCTACACTGTGAGTTGCACTACGTGGGAGATAGGTCCTTCCCAGATATATGGAAGGGCCCCCCCGTGAGGCATTGACTAGAGGTGCTTTTCCTATGATGCATTCCTCGCATGACCTCTTATCTCTCGGGCGCCTCTACTCCGTGGGGACGTAAGTCTACCTTCCACTCATCCAAGCTGAACCGGGGTCATGCCTACAATGACATTACACCACGCCCTAGAGATCACCGTAGAAGCGGTCTCATCATCTCGGTGGACGTCCTTCTTTTCGATACACGCAAGGCCCTCACCGTATACAAACAGGGAGTTCATCCCCCATACAGCTCCATGCTAATAGGGGCCCTCCACGACACCGCGAACCGCGGACGGGTTCCGGGGGAAGAGTGGAAGGGTCATTGCACCCCGCCTCCCTCGTGGCCTACCTAGCTGCGAAGCGTGAAAACATACATGTCAAGAGCACATACATCAACATCATATGACCATCGTGAAGGATGGTCCTCCACATATCCGCATAGACAAGAGATCAAGACATCACATAGGGAATCCTACCCAAGGCTCGGACTCAAAGGGATGATCGGACGGCTTGGGTCTCCGTGAGTTCATTGCGCATGTAATTCATGGCAATGGATTTTACCGGCATAAGAACATGGCATAGGGTTGTCCACTCCATCCCCCTCCACAGGTGCACACTTCCTTTGAGTAGGCTGAAAAGTGTTGGGACTCGGATCGTATCGCCCCGGATGCATAGCCAAGGGGCTATATCCCGGGTTACATCTCCCGGGCCCGATGGGGCGTGTAGGGATTTCTCCCTCCGTGAGATCTACAATGCTGACTCAAGGTGACTAGAGGGCCACCGCCTCAGATTCACTTGAACTCAATGGAAGGTCATATTCACCACCTCACGAGTGTCGAGCCCATGCCTTGCCCACACGCAGCTGGCAAGCCATTAGACCTAGTCACGCTGACCCCGCAGCCTTTTTTACACACCGTAGGGGTCGCTCAAGAGTCGACATGAACCTCCTTATAAGCCGCCCGCCCCTTCACCCACAACCTGTGTGTGGCTCTTTGTGCACGTGCCGCGATCTACAAGTGTGCTAGAGAGGCTACTCTAGGAGCATCAACTACCAAGCTTTAGGTCTCTACCCCCTTCCCAATACAAGGAGTTCACAGAGATACATCATCCATATACATCACGTATAAGAACTAAAGAACAAGATCTAATCTATATCATAGAGTTAGGTTCTTTAGTTAGAATCTCGCTATCTAGAGTTCTAGAGGGCTGCTATGGGCAATCTAATAGGCTAAACCCACTGATTCAATGCCTAAAATAGGGTTTAGACTATCTAATTGGCCAAATACCGATCCTTGAGGGGCTCCTCCCGACCGAACCCCGACCATCCCCGCTGAAACGCCAATCTAGAGAAACTAAGGATGTAATTCCCTCCCAAGCAGAAGTTCTGGGATGCGGTTTTGGCCGCTGAGGCAGCCAAAACAGTAGTTCTCAAACCCTAAAATCCAAAAAATTAGGTTAGTTAGGGTTTCCAACCCTATATATAGACAAGGGGTGGTTAGGGTTTCCACCATCCCTTTGGCATGTGGGATAATTGGTAATGGGCCCACTTGCCTTTAAGGGCTAGGTGGCCAAATGTGCCCACATGGAAATGTGTAACCCAAATGTGCCACATGGAAATGTGTGCACATTAATGAATGTGTACATTGGAAAATGTGCACATTACTTGCACTCCTATGGGTATGGCCCACTTGGCATCAAGTGGCCACATGGAAATGTGTGCCCACATTAATGTGTACATTGGAAAATGTGCACATTAATACTAATGCACATTCTAGCAAGTTGCCCCTAGGGCTACCCACTTGGCTATACGCTACGCATTATCGCCAATCGGGTGGCGGTAATGCTGACGGCAAAGCATAAATATACGCCCCCGAGCGATAATCGTGGGCGGAACGCCACATTCTCCCCACCTTGAAATGATGCCGTCCGCAAAGATCGCGGGTTCTCCCCACCTTGGAATCTTCCTAACCCGCAATCAACCCGATGCATACGATATACTCCTATAATACTTACACATTTATTACAATTACCTCAAGGTAATATTTTTATGACATTATTACATCATTATATTATGAAATAACTTATCAATTCACAACATTACTAGACAAATTACTCCAAACTTCACTTAACATTACGATTAAGTTTATCAAAATTTAAAATTAACGCTCGAGGCACTCTTTCATTCCTTGCAACACATTCCAACAAAATTTGTGTTGTAAAGTCTTCGTAGCTCGACCTCCTTGCCCTCCCGGAGCTTCATCGGCTCGGCAGGTCGACACTACGCTAGTACCATTTAATTATTAATTAAAATTTTTGGTTATATGGTGACCACCCCACCTATCTACATGGATGCATGGCTAATCTCCCGCATAGGGAAGAGGGTGAATCTTCCATTATGGTCGCGAGACAAATACTTACATGCCTATATATGCCGCCATGCCTACACCTCTAGTTGCCCAAAAATGGAGGATATCCTTCTCGCGGGGGGCCAAGGATAGATTCCTCCTATCAAAGCATATATGGGGCTAAAGGTGCTTTTCCTATCAATGCATTCCTCAATGACCTCCTTTCTTCGAGGTCGCCTACTCGCGGGAAACGTAAGTAGACTTTCTAATCTACCTTCCACTCGCCGCAAGCGAACGCTTGGCCATGCCTACATTGACATTACACCACGCCCTAGAGATCACCGTAGTGGTCCCATCATTCGGTGACAACGATGCACCCATACTAAGTTTAGGTGGCATGCGAGATTAATCTTAACTATACAAGCATTAACCTACACAAATCGACATGCCCGAGCCGATTTCTTCGAGATGACCTTTGCCGCCCCATTGCTCCATAAACCGTGGGTACCGCTTTACTAAATCTTTCTTAAGTACCCACGCATGCCTTCCACCGGTAAGTGTTTCCACTTGACCAAATAATCGGAGGAATTCTCGATCTCCTCGCTTTCTTGAAAGCTTTATCAAGAATCAATTTCGAACTATTTCCAACCGTTCTCCGCCATTTCCAAACAATATATAATCCAAGACTTCGCACCGATTTGGGGTATGCCTCTTCAAAGAAACTCACGCGGAAGACCTTATGAATCTTTAGGTGTGCCGGGCAAGTCTAGCTTGTAGGCTTGATTGCCTAGTTTCTCGACTATTCAAAGGTCCAGCCCACCTTGAGCAAGCTTCTTGCAATTGCCGATCCCGAAGCCACCGCTTCACTTTTAATCTTGAGCCAAACATCATCTCCAACTTTGAACTCTCTCTATCGTTTCGATGCTTGTCTACGATGCTCTTTTGATCTACTTCTTGCCGCTAGCGATAGCCACCTAACTTCCTCTACGAAGCCCGCCGATATCGGCCAACATCCGGCGCGAACTTCCACTTTTGACACGGGTTGTGCCAAGTGTCCGAGTTAGGCAATCGATAGCCGTGAATTGATCATAAACGGCGACATTTGGGATGATTCCCCGCTGGTGCTATTGTATGCAAACTCCACCAAGTGAATAAATTCTTCCCACATACCTTTGCTTATTCCGCATATAGTTTCGAGAGCATGTCCTCTAAAATCCTCGTTGGTCCGCCTCCGCCCGCCATCCGGCCCGAGGATGATATGCCGCGGTTTCATGGATAGCTTCGCCCGATCGTCGCAAAGAGGTCTTGCCAAAAAGGCGCCATGAACTTCGGATCCCTCGTTTGAGATGATCTCCTTGGCATGCCATGAAGCCCCAAGATCTCTTTGGTGAAGAGCTTTGTCAGATCCATGGTCAGATTCAGGAGTTCCCGCAAGGCACAAAATGTGCCATCTTCGACAACTTGTCGACCACTACCATTAAGGCATCCTTGCCTCTCATCGCCCTTGGGAGTCCCGTGATGAAATCCATGCCGATACCTCCCACTTAGCGCTTGGCACCGCTTAATGGCTCTAATGCCCCCGAATTAAGTCGCTCCCGCTTCGTCGGCCGGGCATAGCCGACATTCCTTGATGTAGCGAAGCTATTTGCTTCTTCATTCCTGGCCAATAATAATGCCGCCAAGACTTTGAAATATGTTTTCATGAATCCCGCATGGCCAGCCTATTGGGCAAGCAGCGGTCATGGAGGATCAACTTCCTTACACCCGATGATTCGTTACGCACGACAACTTGTTCTTATGGTATAACAGTTGCCTTCCTTCTTATAATGCTTGAAGGCCTCCCCGCTTTTATCCGTTTCTAGCCTCCTTCGAAAGGCTTGCCCATACTTCCCTGAAATCCACATCCGCTGGCAAGGACTCTTCAATCCTTTTACCAAAGTCGCCGGAGAGCGCCGAAATTGCATTGCAATGCACTCTAGTTGTCGTGGGATGCCTTGAAAGTGCATCTGCTACCACATTGAGCTTCCCCGGCTTGTAGACTATATCAAAGTCATATTCTTCGAGGAACTCCATCCATCTCCTCACGCCGCCAGATTAAGGTGTGGTTGCGTGAATACATATTGAGGCTCATGGTCTGTGATCCAATTGGAACTTCCTTCCCAAGAGATAATGCCTCCATATTCTTAATGCCCCGACAACCGCTAGCAACTCCCCGATCGCGGGTAGTAGCTGCCTCGGGCGCCGCTCATCTTCCCCGAATCATACGCTACCACACGCTTTTTCTTGCATAAGCACCGCACAGTAGCTATCTTACTCGTGACCGCCGCTACAAGCTTATCTTTCTCCCGGTCCCAGCAGGTTAAGATCGGGCTGTTGTTAAAGCTTCCTTCAACAATTCAAACCCCTTTTGGGCTTTCTTTGTGCCAATGCTCTACCCAATCTTTTCACCTTCTCTCGCCTCGTCCGTTAATCCGGCTGCTATCTTAGCAAAGTTCTTCACTTAACTTCCTCAGAGTACCGCTAGGCCGAGGAAACTTCTCGACTTCATGCACATTCTTCGGGCCGCCAATCGAATGACGGCCTCAATCTTGGCTGGGGGTCTGTTGAGATGCCTCTCGCCGAGATCACATGACCTAGATACTCCACCTTTTTCGCAAGGCGGTGGCACTTGGACAACTTGGCGCATAACCGGTGCCTCTTCAACTTTCTAGCACTCTTCTCAAGTGTTGTACGCGGTTTTCAAGGGATCTGCTATACACCAAAATGTCGCCAAAGAAAACAATCACAAAGGTGTCCGTGAACTCCTCGAAGATATCGCTCATGAGCCTCATGAACGCTATGGGGCATTTGATAAGCCGAAAAGGCATTACCGCGGAACTCATAATGCCCATACCGCTCAAGGGAAGGCGTCTTATGGATATCTTCTTCCTTTATCCCGACCGATGATATCCCCGACCTTTAAGTCCATTTTGAGAAGATCTTTGCACCTTTGGAGCTGATCCATCAAGTCGCCCCGATCTTGGGAGCGATATTTGTTCTTAATGGTGTGCTTATTCAACCGCCTATAGTCTATGCACATTCTCAAAGATCCATCCTTCTTCTTGACAAAAAGAATGGGCGCCCAAACGGGCGCAGAGACACTAGGTCTAATGAAACCTAGGTCGAAAGCAGCCCGCGAATCGCTTTTTCAAACCAACAACTCCCGGTTGTCATTCTATATGGAGCCTTACTTGTTGGCTTTTGTTCCAGTGTTCGAAAAGTGCTATCTCGCGACTCGACTTCTATAAGGAGGGAGCCGCTTGATCTCATCCGAAAGAGATCATGGAACTCCGCGGATTAGCCGAGATACTTGCTTCGCAACTTGCCGAGCCGTTGTCTTCTTTTGCTTCCTTCTCGATTCCTCGCTCACTAATCTCAAGCTTGAAGATGTATGCCACTTGCTCACTCTTTTGATGCACTTGAACAGCTGCTTAGAAGACATGCACCGCATGATGGGAACAACTTCGCTACTGCTATCTCAATGATCTTGCCGCGGGCGCTGGGAAGGTCACCTTCCGCTTTCCACAGCCGATAATGGCCCTCGCTGGCCCAAGGTACTCCATTCCTATGATCAAGTCATACTTTCCAATGCCCATTACTTGCCCCATCCGATATTAATCCTCGCAAGTCGATGTCGGTTAATTTTCTTGCCCGCCGCCCGCCTTTATCGCACCACTTGCTAAAACAACGGGTCTTGGCTTTGACTTTAGCGCTTCAACTTCAACATCCGAACCATTCGGGGATGCAAAGTTATGGCTACTTCCCCGAAGTCTATCAAGACTATGAATGACTTAGCTTTAGCCTTCCCCTACCGTGGAAATTACCTTATACCGCTCTCGCTTGCTCAGATCTATTATGCAAAGATATGACACTCACCCCAATATAGTCGCTGGCCTCTTCGCCGCCGCCGTCCGGACAGTGGCTTCCCAATCTCCCAACTCCGGGCTTAGAGCTGCACTCATGACGAGGGGCAGCTTTGTCGTCCTATGGTCCGGCCGGAAGCACCGGGCACAACCGCTTTTCTATGCACTCCTGCCTCTTTTCCTTGGGCATTGCTTGCAAAAAGGATTGCACCGCTTTGGGAGTAGTTTGACTTTCCCCGCTTGTCCTTGAAGGACACTCGCTTTTCTCCCCGCCGCCCCCGGTTCCCACCATATTGTGTTCTAGCTGACTCGATCGGCTGCCCCCGGGGCTATAGCTTCCTCGTCAGCTTTGCCTTCTCCTCCCCGAAGTACCGGCCGCTTTGTGCCCGCTTATTCTCGAGGTCCTCGGACCTCGCAAGCTTATAGCCTTGATTCCGCTTCCGACATCGCCCTAGGGTTTATTGTTTCACAAGCTTTGCGGATCTCCCTATTCAGCCCTCGATATAGCTTTCATCGTGATGCTTTCTCCCAACTTCGCAGACATACAGCCTTTAGCCTCATGAATTCCTCTCAGATATTTCTGAATCGATTTGTTGCCTTGCCGCAACCGTAAAACCGGCCATCATCATGCCGACTTATGTTCCCTTTGAACGAATGGCGCTTTTGAAGGCTTTAGCAAACTTTCAACTTACAAGCATCCCCGCTAAGCCGCGGTGCCTTTGCATACCCCTTCCACCAAACCGAAGGTTCTTTTCAAGTTGGCTGTTGCAACTCGCTTTGTCCTTATCCTTCATGCCATAAGCATTTTCAGATTTCGCCATTTCGCCCAGCCCATGCCTCTCGCTTCCAAGCCCGACCGTTTCCCCTCGAATCGTTTCCAGTTTCGGCCTTCCATACATTGCCCAAGGCGGGAATCTACCTTCTTTCCGTAGTCTGAGGCCCCGTATCTTTTTTGTCGCCCCTCCCGGGTGTTCCTCCGCTTCCCTCTCTGGTTCCTCGAGCTCGCTTTTCCTCTTCCTCGAAGTCTGAAGTCCGAAGTTCGAACTTGAGCCGGAAGATTCCCGGACCGGGGATCTCCTTCTTGCTCCTCTTCTTGTCCCTTCCTTCCTCCGAAGCTGATGCTTGCGGAATCGAAAGCATTGCCCAATCGAACCTACTCGCTTGCACCGGACAAGAATGCCTTTATCCGCCTCCAGATCCGCCCTTATCCGGGCTATCTCCCCGCCTGGGTCATGGGTTCCCTATCTTCAAATAGGTTCCTTTGCCTGGGTGGTCTCGGGCGGGTTTGCTCTTCTATAAGGTCTCGCAGCTTGTCGCTCCCTCAAGGCGCTTTTAGCCCTCTAGCTGCATCCACAAGTGATTAATGGCTATATGGTTAGTTCCATTTGTTCTCTTGCATTGTTTATGTTTGTTGGTATAATTGTGGGGCAACATACATCAATAAAACATTTAAAGTGCAATGGAATTGTATTTATATATCATATAATATTTTAGGTACAAAAAGTCTCCCGGATCAAGAGTCTAACTAGTCTTGAAATCGCCGTAAGACGGGTTGTCTTCAAGAAACTTCTTAACTTGGGCCGCCCCTACCGAAAGTGACCCAAGTTCCCGATGATGCTTGTCGGGCGAGCCTCCCCGGATGGCTTTCACCGTGTCTTCTACCCCGCGGGTTGGATGTAAGGGCCGCTAGCCACGCTAATCTCCCCGACGCCGGTGGGGATGGCGGTCGAAGAGGTCAAGTGCCATTGCCCTCTTTGACTAAGACAAAGATAGTCGACATTTGCCGCTATTCGAGCATGCCCGGGCCAAGCTCGAGAGTGCAATCAAGATAAACACTCCTTCTTCGCCTGGATGAACTTCTGCGGTGGATTACCGCTATTCTCCCATCCATCGCCAGTGGTAAGTAGTACCCGAGCGACCACTGCCATTGTGTGTCGCCGGGTTTCTCCGCTTTGTTTGGCCTCCCAAACTGCGGGTTTCAAATGCACTGGCCGGCCTCCTCTACTCGCTGAGCTCCCCTCAGAGTCTTCAACCAGCGGCCGAGCCTCCCCGAGGTCGACATTCTTCTCCTTTTGGCAAGGGTGATATTGAGGACCCGCATAGGATACTGCGGGTCTTCCCACGGATCCCCATCCGCTTTTGAGGGCGCAGGAACTCCTCCTCCGCTGGCAGCTCCCGGCCGGGCCCATCAATTGCCCGATGCCGCTATAGGGCCCGGATGTCGGGAGGTCGCCTCCCCCTCGGTAGGTGTCGGACTCCCCCTCACTTGAGCGGAAGTTCGATGCTCCCCTGGACGATGAAGTCGCCCAGTCGCCTGGCCGCAACCGGGTGGAGAAGTTCGTCTAACCTGAGCCCCTCTCCCTACATTCGGGAGGTTCTCGATGTCGCCGAGGAGTAGATACTCCTCTCCGCCGATGATGATAGGGGCTAGGCTTGTGATGCCTAGCCCAAGTGGGGAGCAACTCGATGCCCCGCCTGGCTCGCCGGGTTGACGGGCCTCCGCCTCTCCTTGGCGCTTTTTCTTCGGTCCGAAGTCGAAGTTCGCGGTATCCTTCGTCAGTCCGACTCTTCTTCATCCTCTCTTGCTTCCTTGTTCTTGTTGATACCGGCAGCAAAGATTTGCCCTTCCTTCGCTTCAGCTATGGGGGGTCTACCTCCATCTGAGGGATAGAGGTTGCCCCCATCGGGTTCTCGGCGCCGGGTGGGATAAGAAGATGGCTAGGGCGGGTGTGTAAGAGAAGTACTTGGTCCCGCTATCGCCGTGACCATGTAATCAGGTAGCCTCATGCCTTTATTTGTTAGTCAGTATTTGGCGATGTTGGGGACATCGCCAAGGCCGCTTGAAGGGATGGGCGGGGAACAAAATATCCTATGCAAGGGGGACTTGAACAAGGGAGGGTCCTACCCTAGCCTCGAAATTCTCGCTAGCACCTGCCTATATGTCGGGTTATGCTCAGCCGTAGCTTGATGTCGCATTTCTTTCACAAAGACTTGAAGATGTCATTGACATCCGCCAAGCAGCATGGGGCACCGGCGCCGCATCATCGTCCCAAATCAGCAAAGGGCCATTGATCTAGCAAGGAAGGGAGTATCAAACGGATGCGTAAGCCCCGTGGAGCCGAAAAGATCGCCTAAGCAAAGGGGGGAGCAAATTTTGTGGTGCCAATTGAGAAATGGGGAACTTATTTATAGAAAGGGAAAACCCTAATTTTGGATGACCTAGATTTTACCGAGATTAGGTAATTCTCGATCTATTAAGGGATGCAATTGCAAGTTTGAAGACTATTTCTAGAGTTTGAGCATGCTAAGGAGAGCTACTGAACCTATTGTGCAATTTGGAGATCATTTGGTGATGACATGGTATCGGTTCATATCGCTATGCCTCCAGCCCATTTCTAAAATGTAGAAATCATCCCCGGCGCCGACGCAGGAGACATGGGTCCTAATTGGGCTAGGATTACTCAATTTAGGTGATCTAAGGCTGTAATTCTACTAAACTCATCGAAAGTTAGGCAGAATTGACCCCTTACTTGGTCGATTTGGAGCTGTTTTGGGCATTTTACATGGTTCACACGCTATTCCACCATTTCTAAAATGTAGAAATCGCCCCGGCGCGACGGTGAGACATCGCCTCAATTTTGCTCCAAACTCCAATTTAATTAAAACAAAAGGCTAGGGATCGATATCTTGACCTATCTAAACTGGTTTGGACACTTTATTTACGCAAAATTTTCTTTATATTAACAAAATTTTACAAATATTTACAAGGTTCAAGGGCGCTTTCCTTGATGTGTCCGGGCAAGATACATATCCCCGCCTCATGAGGGTAACCTCTTCGCTGCAACCGCAGTGTGCCGCTGAATCTTCAAAATGTTTCACCAAGTGGGCTTCGCCGCCTTCTTGCAAACACAAAGAATATCTCGCTCGCCACGCCGCATGTCCGTTGTATTCTTGAATGACTTCGCTGACCAGACGCCGGAACGGCCAAGACGGGAATCGGGAGTCCCAGAATTTTTTCTCGAAGTGGCGGATCTCCTGAGTGCCCCGCCTTCCTCCCCCCGCTTCTTCTTGCTCCGCTTCTTCCCGGTGCTCGTGGGGGCCTTGGGTTTTGGGTGGAGGGGCTTTAGTGTCCTGCTCTTCGCCGGGTGCCCGCCAATCGCTCTCACCCTGCTCCCCGTAATAGGTGTTGTAGGCCTCCCACTTCGCCATATATGCTTGTGCTCCTCATTCTCTTCTCATAGACCTTTAAGGGGTCTATCACATAGGCTTCCCGGCCATGTCGGGGCCTTTGACCCTATCCCACGCTGGAAATGGTGGGGTTTTCACCGCCCGCCCTCCTCGCTCTTCTTGGGCCGCCTCGCTTGTACCTCTTCCTCTACAACCGGGGCTTTGAAGAGCTTGCCCTGCCAAGGGCCTCGCATAAGACGTAGTCTTGGTCCGAATCGTCGGTAGTGGGCGGGTCTCCTCCCGACGGCTCGTTGATGACCGGACCTTCGGGCTCTCTTCCCAACCTTCACCAGCCTTCTTCTTGCTCGCCTTTGACGCCTTTGCCTCCTCTTCTTGGGTCCCCCGCCTTTCCCCGATCCTTTGATCTCTGCCCCGGGCGGGCGCTTTGACTTCGTGATTTATGGACGCTGCTAGGCTGGCTCTTCCTCCGGTGAGTTCTCAAGGCCGGGCCGCCCTCTCCTCCTACCTGCTCCTCCCCCTTGTGTGGATCTCATCCGGGTTGTTCTTGGCCCATGGGTGGGTTCAATTGTTCTCTCGCCCTCCCGTGGGTTAAGGCCCCCGTGTTGCTCCTGGCCGCCACTTTCTCGCTCCCCGCCGCTCAATTTCATTGAGGGATTCGGCCATGACGCCCTACCATCGGCCTCCAAGATCTCAGATGGTCGCCCCGTCCGGACTTCGACTCCTCGCCGACTAAGATCCGCCGACGCTGAGAAGGCGCTCCTAAGAATCCTATGAAAAGGCCTGAGATTACCGGGCGCCGGAGGATCCGGCTTCGTTTAGGCTTCCTTGGTACCGCTTTCGCGGGGCTATCATTTTTTCGGTTCGTCGATTGAGCTACGCCGTAAGATCGCCTTTGACAATACGATAAGTTCTCGTAGGAAGAACGGAAAATGGGAGGGGTCCAGCTTCTATTTATAGGGCCAATTTTAGGTCAACTTTTTAAACTACCTTTTGGGTTGTCTAAGGCATCTAAAACACTTTTTTAGGTTCACACGCTATGCCTTCCAGCCCCATTCCTAGAATCTAGAAACCCGCCCCGGCGCCGACGCGGTGAGACATGGTGGGGCCCACTATTAAATTAACATGTAACATGCTAAATCTACTAATTTTAGCTTAAATTTAGAATTATCAAGATATTTTACCAGAATTTACAACTTTTTGGTGTCAGCCGAATGTTCAAGACGCTATGCCACCCGATTTCTAAAATGTAGAAATCATTCCGGCGCCGACGCGGTGAGACCAACCCTACTTTTTGATGTTGGCTCATCAATTTTAGTCTTTTTACGCTTCTATTCATTTTAACCTGCTACTAGCTTAAGATAAACTACAAAAAATGAGAAAAAAAAAAATTTTCTCATTTTTCGAGGTTTGAGGATCCTATCAAGTTAGTGCTACTGAACATGGCTGCTTTGCTCTTTGGTCTCCAAGAACATAGCTCGATACCATCGGACGCCCCTACTACTGAGATACCTGCCCTCACCAGATACAAACGTGAGTTCATCCCCCATACCAGCTCCATGTTAATACAGGCTCTTCCACATGACACCGCAACCGCGGACGGGTTCCAAGTGGGAAGAGTGGAAGGGTCATTGCACCCCGCCTCCCTGTGGCCTACCTAGCCGCTGAAGGTAAAACATACATGTCGTAAGAAAGCACATACATCAACATCATATGACCATCACGAAGGATGGTCCTCCACATATCTCAGATAGACAAAGATCAAGACATCACATAGGGAATCCTACCAAGGCCTGCACTCAAAGGGATGGACCGACAAGCTTGGGTCTCCGTGAGTTCATTGCGCATTTAATTCATGGCAATGGATTTACCGGCATAAGAACATGGCCTAGGGTTGTCCACTCCATCCGGGCCTCTCCCCGCGGCACACTTTTGCAGTAGGTTGAAAAGTGTTGGGACTCGATCAGAGCCCTCACGGATGCATAGCCAAGGGGCTATATCCCCGGGTTACATCTCCCCGGCCGGGATGGGGCGTGTAGGATCTCTCCCCCGCAGATCTACAATGTCAACTAAGGTGACTAGAGGGCCACCGCCTTTAACGGACTTGAACTCAATGGAAGGTCATATTCACCACCTCACTTAGTAAATGGAGCTCCATGCCTTGCCCACACGCTAGTTGGCAAGCCATTAGACCTAGTCACAAAGGGACCCCAAGGTACTTACACACCGTAGGGTCGCTCAAGAATCAACATGAACCTCCTTATAAGCCGGCCCCGCCCCTTCACCCACAAACTGTGTGTGGCTTTTTGCACAGTCGCGATCTACAAAGGTGCTAGAGAGGCTACTCTAGGAGCATCAACTACAAAGCTTTTAGGTCTCTACCCCCTTCCCAATACAAGGAGTTCACAGAGATACATCATCCATATACATCACGTAAGAACTAAAGAACAAGATCTAATCTATATCATAGAGTTAGGTTCTTTAGTTAGAATCGCTATCTAGAGTTCTAGAGGGCTGCTATGGGCAATCTAATAGGCTAAACCTAACGATTCAATGCCTAAAATAGGGTTTAGACTATCTAATTGGCCAAATACCTGATCCTTGAGGGGCTCCTCCCCGACCGAAGCCTCCACCATCCCGGCAAAACGCCAACCCAGAGAAACTAAGGATGCAATTCTCCCAAGCAGAAGTTCGATGCGCTTTACCGCTGAGGCAGCCAAAACAGAGTTCAAAGCCCTAAAAATCTAAAAATTAGGTTAGTTAGGGTTTCCAACCCTATATAGACAAGGGGGGTTAGGGTTTCCACTATCCCCTTTGGCATGTGGGATAATTGGTAATGGGCCCACTTGCCTTTAAGGGCTGGGGTGGCCAAATGTGCCCACATGGAAATGTGTGCACATGTGCTCAATGAATGTGTACATTGGAAAATGTGCACATTGAAAATTGCACACATTTTACCTATGGGTATGGCCCACTTGGCATCAAGTGGCTACATGGAAATGTGTGCCCACATTAATGTGTACATTGAAAATGTGCACATTAATACTAATGCACATTCTAGCAAGTTGCCCCCAGGGCTACCCACTTGGTTATACGCTACGTACACGCCAACGGTGGGAGGTGGTACGCGCGATTTGGCAAGATAATATACGCCCCGGAGCGATAAATGCGGCCGAACGCCACATCCTATGGCCCACGACTGGAAGCACACAGGCTAAAATTTGCTTTTCTATGCACTCTGCCTCTTTTCGCCAGGCATTGCTTGCAAAAGATTGCCTTTGCTTTGGAGTAGTTTGACCTTTCACCTTGTCCTTGAAGGACACGCACTTCTTCTCCTATGTTGCTTCCCACTGGTTCCCCTACCATATTGTGTTCCATTTGGACTGGGTTGCTGCCACTGGGGCTATATAGCTTCTGTCGCCTTGCCTTTCTCTGGAAATCTTCTTTGCTTGTGCCAGCTATTAGGGGTCGACCCTTGCAAGCTTATAGCCTTGGATTACGCTTCGATCGCGTCCTAGGGTTTATTGCTCTCACAAGCTTCGCGGATCTCCTCATTCAGCCCCTCGATATAGCTTTCTCTTGCATGCTTCTCTCCCAACCCGGCTTATCTGACCTTAGCCTCATGAATTCCTCGTATATTTAGGGCTGATTTGTTGCCTTCTTTGCAACACAGTAAAGCTGTTGCATCATCTTTGGACTTATGTTCCTTGGAGCGTAATGAAACGAAGGCTTTAGCAAACTTCTGAACTTACAAGCATCCACAGCAAGCCGTGTGCCTTTGCATACCCCTTCCACCAAATTCGAGGCGGCTCCTTTCAAGTTGGGCATTTGCAACTCTCTGCCTTTGTCCTTATCCTTCATGCCATAAGCATTTCCGTTACTTCGCTCATTTCGTCCGATATGCCTCTGCTTCCAATCGACACTGTTCTCCCACGAGAACTGTTCCGATTCAGGCCTTCCATACATTGCCCAGTGCGGAATCTACCTTCTTCTGGTAGTCGGAGGCCCTGGTATCTCTTTGTCGTCCCTCTGGGGTGTTCCTCTGCCTTCCCTCTGTTGGTTCCTGAGCCTGCTCTTCCTCTTCCTCAGAGTCGGAGTCTGAGTCTGAACTTGAGTCGGAAGATTCCGGACTGGGGGATCTCCTTCTCTTGCTCCTCTTCTTGTCCCTTCCTTCCCTCCGAGCTGATGCTTGCGGCAACTGAGCATTGCCCACCGAACCTACTCACTGCTTTGCGGACGGTAATGCCTTTATCTGCTCCCGGATCCGTCCTTATCTGGGCTATCTCACGCTCTGGGGGTCATGGGTTCCCTATCTTCAAATAGGTTCCTTCTTGGGGTAGTGCAGGCGGGGTTTGCTCTTCTATAAGGTCTCGCGTTAATGGTTCCCCTGGCGCTTAGCCCTCTGGCTGCATCCCGCAAGTGATTAATGGCTATATGGTTAGTTCCATTTGTTCTCTTGCATTGTTTATGTTTGTTGGTATAATTGTGGGGCAACATACATCAATAAAACATTTAAAGTGCAAGGGAATTGTGTTTATATATCATGTAATATTTTAGGTACAAAAAGTCTCAGGGATCAAAGAGTCTAACTATTCTTGAAATCAGCCCGGTAAGGCGGGTTGTCTTCAAAGAAACTTCTTAACTTGGGCGTCCCTACTGAGTGACCCAAGTTCACGATGATGCTATTTGGCGAGCCTCCACGGATGGCTCTCACCGGGTCTTCTACCTACGATTAGGATGTAAGGGCCATGATCCTTTGCTAATCTCCCACGGCGTCGGTGGGGATGGCGAAAGTCGAAGAGGTCAAGTGCCATTGCCCTCTTGACTAAAGGCGGCATAGTCGACATTTTTGCTATTGAGCATGCTGTAGAAGCAGAGTGCAATCGGCATAAACACTCCTTCTTAAGCCTCTGGGGTGAACTTGCGGTGGATTACGCTATTCTCCCCATCCATCAGCGATGGTAAGTAGTACACGCGACTTTGTCGTTGTGTATTATTAAGCCGAAGTTTCTCAAGCTTGTTTGGCCTCCGGCTACGTGGCCCGGTACTTTCGTCGACCTCTACTTGATGAGCTCCCTGTAGTCTTCTTCAATTGTCTTGTCGAGCCTCCACGAGGTCGATTCCTTCTCCTTTTGGCAAGGGTGATATTGGAGGACCCGGCATTAGGATACTCGTGGTCTTCCCACGGATCCCCATCTGCTCTTGGAGGCGAGGAACTCCTCCTCTGTTGGCGACTCCCTCGTCCATCAATTGCACGATCTTTGCTATAAGCACGGATGTAGGAGGTCGTCTCCCACAATGTAGGTGTCGGACTCCCTCACTTGGGCGGGGAAGTCGATGCTCCCAGGGCGATGAAGTCGTCGAGTCGATCTGTCATTTGTGGTGGAGTAGTTAGATCCAACTGAGCTCCCTCTCCTACATTAGGGAGGTTGGATGTCGGCGGGTAGATACTCCTCTCCATCGATGATGATAGGGGCTAGGCTTGTGATGCCTAGCCCAAGTGGGGGGAACAACTTCGATGCCTGTTGTCTGCTCAAAGTTGATCAGCTCTGCTCTCCTTGGCGCCGTTCTTCGTCAGAGTCGAGCTCCGTGTATCCTTAGTCGTCCGACTCTTCTTCGTCTTCTCTTGCTTCTGTTCTTGTTGATGTCTTTGCGGCATTTGCCCTTCCTTACGCTTTCGGCTATGGGGTCTACCTCCATCGGAGGGATAGAGTTGCCCCCATCGGGTTCTCCGGCGGTGGGATAAGAAGATGGCTAGAGGCGTGGTGTGCGAAAGTACTTGTCTGTTGGCTGTCCGGGGACCATGTAATCGAGGTAGCCTCTGCTTTATTAGTCAAGTACTTGGCGATGTTGGGGACATCGCCCAAAGGCCTTTCTTGAAGGGCGGTGAGGAGCGAAGTATCCTATGCAAGGGGGACTTGGACAAGGGAGGGTCCTACCCTAGCACTGAAATTCATTAGCACACTGCCTATATCTTTGGGGTTGCGTTCAGCGTAGCTTGGATGTCAATTTCTTTCACAAAGACTTGGAAGATGTCATTGACATCTGCCTCAGTGGCATGGGCACTGGCGCTGTACCATCGTCCGAAATCAGCAGTGGCCATTGATCTAGCAAGGAAGGGAGTATCAAACGGATGCAGAAGCGCCTCGGGGAGCTGAAAAGATCGCCTAAGCGTTGGGGAGCAAATTTGCGGGGTGCCAATTGAAATGGGGAACTTATTTATAGAAAGGGGAAAACCCTAATTTTGGGATAACCTAGATTTTACTGATATTAGGTAATTCTGATCTATTAAGGGATGCAATTGCAAGTTTGAAGACTATTTCTAGAGTTTGAGCATGCTAGGGAGAGCAACTGAACCTATTGTGCAATTTGGGGATCATTTGGTGATGACATGGTACGGGGTCTCATCGTTTAGCCCGACCCGATTTCTAAAATGTAGAAATCGTCTGGCAGGCGCGTGTGAGACATGGGTCCCTAATTGGGCTAGGATTACTCAATTTAGGTGATCTAAGGCTGTAATTCTACTAATCTCATCGAGTTAGGCAGAATTGACCCCTTACTTAGTCGATTTGGAGCTGTTTTGGGCATTTTTGGGCATGGTCTCACCGTTTTCCCGGCCCGATTTCTAAAATGTAGAAATGCGTCTGGCGGCGGCGTGTGAGACATCGTCTCAATTTTGCTCCAAACTCCAATTTAATTAAAAGCGAAGGCTAGGGATCGATATCTTGACCTATCTAAAGCTGGTTTTGGACACTTTATTTCATAAAATTTTCTTTATATTAACAAAATTTTACATGAGTCATTTACAAGGTTCAAAGGCGTTCTCCCTTGATGTGTATGCGGCAAGATACATATCACGCCTCATGAGGGTAACCCTCTTGGCGTGCCTTTGTGCGGGCCGTTGAATCTTCAAAATGTTTCACCAAGTGGGCTTGGCGCCTCTTGCAAACCACGAACATCTCGTCACATCGCAGCGCATGTCCGTGTTGTATTCTTGAATGACCCATGGGACCCGGTGTTTGGAGCGGCGCCGCGAGGGAATCGAGGGCAGTAGTAACTTTTACGGAAGTGGCGGATCTCCTTGAGTGCCACAATCTTCCTCTGTTTCTTCTTGCTCCTCTTCTTCCGGGTGCTTTCGTGGGGCCTTGGGTTTTGGTGGAGGGGCTTTAGTGTCGGCTCTTAGTCCGGTGCCGCCCGATCGTTCTCACCGGTGCTCACGGTAATAGGTGTTGTAGGCCTCCCACTTAGCCATATATGCGTTGTGCTCCCTCATTCTCTTCTCATAGACCTTTAAAGGGGTCTATCCGTGAAGCTTCCAGCTTGCGGCCGTGGGGCCTTGACCCTATCCCACGTCGGAAATGGTGGGGGCTTAGCCACTGCCCGGCCTCCTCACTGCTCTTGGGCGTGCGCTTTCGTGCACCTCTTCCTCTACAACCGGGGCTTTGAAGAGCTTCGCCCGTCTGCGCCCGGCACGTAGTCTTGGTCGAATGTCGTCGGTGGTGGGCGGGGTCTCCCCTCCCGCGGCTCGTTGATGGCCAGGACCTTGGCTCTCTTCCCAACCTTCACCCGCTTCCTCTTGCACTTGGCGGCCTTGGCCCTCCTCTTCTTGGGTCCCCGGCGTCTTCACGATCCTTTGATCTCTGCTCCGTGGCTCTTTGACCGTGCCTTGTGGGCCCAAGCGTGCTAATCGGCCTCTTCCTCGGGGGGTGAGTTACGGCGGTGCTGCTGCTCCTCTCCCTACACTGCTCTTCTGCCGGGTGGATCTCATCTGGGGTTGTTCTTGGCCTATGGGTGGGTTCGCTGTTCCCTCTGCTCCTCACGTGGGTTGGCGTCCCCTTGGTGTTGCTCAGCTGCTGCTCACTTTACGCCTCACGCGTTCAATTTCATTGAGGATCGCTCATGGCGTCGGCGTCGTCCTCCAAGATCTACGTATGGTGGCTCTGTCCGACCACGATTCCTCGCTTCGGCGAAGATCGTCGGCGGAGAAAGCGTTCGAAGAATCCTATGAACAAAGGCGGGCGCGGCTGGCTGGAGGATCGCTTGCTAGGCTTCCTTGCGATGCAGCCCGTGCGGGCCATCATTTTTCGGTTAAATCGATTGGAGCTCTGGCGCCGGAAGATCGCCTTGACAATCTGGCGAAGTTCTCGGGAAGAGCGGGGGAAAATGGGAGGGGTCGGTTCTATTTATAGGGCCAATTTTAGGTCAACTTTTAAACTACCTTTTGGGTTGTCTAAGGCATCTAAAACACTTAATTAAGCAAGGTCTCACCGCGTTAAGCCCCGGCCCGATTCCTAGAATCTAGAAACTTTGTCTGGCGGGCGTGTGAGACATGGTGGGGCCCACTATTAAATTAACATGTAACATGCTAAATCTACTAATTCTTAGCTTAAATTTAGAATTATCAAGATATTTTTCTTTGTAATTTACAACTTTTTTTGGTGTCAAAATTTGAATGTCTGCATACGTTAAGCCCGGCCCGATTTCTAAAATGTAGAAATCGTCTGGCTGGCGTGTGAACCACCCTACTTTGATGTTGGCTCATCAATTTTTAGTCTTTTTTTCGTTTCTATTCTTTTTAAGCTGTTACTAGCTTAGCATAAACTACAAAAATGAAAAAAAAATTTCTCATTTTTTTTAGGGGTTTGAGGATCCTATCAAGTTAGTGCTCTTTGGGAACATGGCGATTAGCTTGCTCTTGGTCTCCAAGAACATAGCTCGATACCCTTTGTGGCGTCCCCTTCTGGTTATCACGGTGCCCTCGCAGTATACAAACAGGAAGTTCATCCCCATACCAGCTCCATGCTAATGAGGGGCCCTCCACGCTGACCTTTACCCAGCCGTGGCGGGTTCCGGTGGGAAGAGTGGAAGGGTCATTACACCGTCTCCCTCGGGGCCTACCTAGGCTGCGGGCGTAAACATACATGTCGTGCTTAGCACATACATCAACATCATATGACCATCGCGAAGGATGGTCCTCCACATATCTGCATAGACAAGATCGGCCACATCACATAGGGAATCCTACCCAAGGCTCGGACTCAAAGGGATGGTGGCGGCTTGGTCTCGAGTTCATTAGAGGCAAATTCATGGCAATGGATTTGGGTGGCATAAGAACATGGCATAGGGTTGTCCACTCCATCCGCCCCTCACATTGCACACTTTGCGAGTAGGTTGAAAAGTGTTGGGACTGGCTTGTCGCCCGGATGCATAGCCAAGGGCTATATCTGGGTTACATCTCCCGGTTCGATGGGGCGGTAGGGATTTCTCCCTCGAGAGATCTACAATCTTGACTCAAGGTGACTAGAGGGCCAGCGCGTATTCCGACTTGAACTCAATGGAAGGTCATATTCACCACCTCGCAGTCGAGCCCATGCCTTGCCCACCGCGGTGGCAAACCATTAGACCCTAGTCACGGTGACCCCGGCAGTCTTTACACACCGGAGAACTTTAGTTCAAGAGTCGAGGACATGAACCTCCTTATAAGCCCGGTCGGCCCTTCACCCACAACCGGGTGTGGCTCTTGTGCCTGGCAGCATCTACGGTGTGCTAGAGAGGCTACTCTAGGAGCATCAACTACCAAGCTTTGGGTCTCTACCCCCTTCCCAATACAAAGGAGTTCCACCCGAGAGATACATCATCCATATACATCACGGAGAAGAACTAAAGAACAAGATCTAATCTATATCATAGAGTTAGGTTCTTTAGTTAGAATCTATATCTAGAGTTCTAGAGAGGGCTGCTATGGGCAATCTAATAGGCTAAACCCTCTTGATTCAATGCCTAAAATAGGGTTTAGACTATCTAATTGGCCAAATACACGATCCTTGAGGGGCTCCTCGACTGAGCTCGACCATCCTGGCAAAACTCGAATCTCGAGAAACTAAGGATGTAATTCTCCCAAGCAGAGTGCGGGATGCGGTTTTGGGCTGTTGAGGCAGCCAAAAGCGAGTAGCTGAAACCCTAAAATCGAAAATTAGGTTAGTTAGGGTTTCCTACCCTATATAGACAAGGGGGTGGCTAGGGTTTCCAATTATCCCCTTTTGGCATGTGGGATAATTGGTAATGGGCCCACTTGCCTTTAAGGGCTAGGTGGCCAAATGTGCCCACATGGAAATGTGTGCACATTAATGAATGTGTACATTGGAAAATGTGCACATCACTTGCACCTATGGGTATGGCCCACTTGGCATCAAGTGGCCACATGGAAATGTGTGCCCACATTAATGTGTACATTGGAAAATGTGCACATTAATACTAATGCACATTCTTAGCAAGTTGCCCCCCTAGGGCTACCCACTTGGCTATCACGTTGGCGTACCGTCAATCGAGGTGGCGTTATGCGGCGTGGCGTGGCGATTACAATATAGTCACGGGGCGCGCATTATCGCGAAACGTCATCATCGGTAACAACGCATGCAACCCATACCTAGCATAAAGGTGCATCGTAGATTAATCTTAACACAATTAATCTAACACACAAATCGACATGCGAGGCCGATTTCTTGGGTGTCGATGTGGATTACTTCGGTTGACCCAACCTTTGCATTGCTCCATGAACTCGAGTCTTGTTTACGAAGATCTGTTTCAAGTACCCACGTGGCGTCTTCCACTGGTAAGTGCTTCCACTTTACAAGGTATTGGAGAAATTTTGACCTTCTTGTCTTCTTATAAGATCTGTTAGGAGGGACTTAGGGACGATTTCAAGGTGCTCGTCCGTCATTTCCAATAACTCATTAGCCTCCAATACTTCCTCCAGTTAGGGGGTGTGCCTCTTTAGGAGACTTCGTGGAAAACGTTATGGATTTTTTAGATGGTTGGGAGTTCCAATTTGTAGGATTGGGTACCTACTCTTTTGATTATCTCGAAAGGACCAGCCCATCTTGGAGCAAGCTTCTTGCAATTGCCGATCGCGGAGCTTGGCCCTTCACCTTGATCTTCAACCATACTTTGTCTCCCAACTTAAATTCTCTTCTGTCCCTATGCTTATCGGGCTATGCTTTTCTGCGCTTCTTCTTTGCTAGGAGATATCCTCTCACCTCCTCCACCAAATCTTGCATCTCCGAAAGCATCTGCTGGGAGACCTCTACCTTGGACACAGGATTGTGCCAAGTATCCGGGGTAAGACACTGATACCCGTAATTGACCATAAAAGGACTCATCTGCGGCGACTCTGCTTTTTGTGCCGTTGTATGCTAACTCTACTAAGTGGATGAAATCATCCCACTTAGATTGCTTGTTCCATACATAACTTCTTAACATATCTTCGATAATCCCGCTTTGTTCTCTCGTCTCGACCATCTGTTTGGGGATGATATGCCGTGCTCATTGAGAGCTTGCGGATGGTGGTGAATAGGTCCCGCCAAAAGGCACTCATGAGCTTGAGTCCCTATTCAAATTATCTCCCCGGTGGCATGCCATGGAGTCCAAAATTTCCTTAACAAATAGATTGGCCATTATCTAGAGCGTGTTGTTGCCTGCCGCATCTGCACAAAGTGTGCCATCTTTGACAACTTATCTACTACCACCATCAAGGCCCTTGCCCTTGGCATTCTTGGGAGCCCTATAATAAAGTCCATACTTATTACCTCCCACTTAGCGTTTGGAACGGGCAATGGTTCCAAAGCACACTCGGAATTACGTAGTCGTTCCGCCTTTGTCAGCCGGCATATCGACACTCTCGAATATACCTTGCTATTTCTTTTTCTTCATGCCGGGCCGAGTCATTTTGCTTAATTTTTGAAGTATGTCTTCATGAACCCCGCATGCCGCTATGGGACTATTATGCGATCATTCAAGATTAACTTCCTTACTTGTGAAGATTTTGGTACACACAATTTGTTTTTATGGTATAGCAAGTTTCCCTCCTTCTTGTAGTGCCTGAACATCTCCCTTTCCTTGTCGCTTCTGGCCTCCTTGCAAAGACTTGCCCACACTTCCTTGAAGTCGAGGTCCGTTGGCAATGTCTCTTCGATCTTCTTGCCAAACTAAACTACGGTGTTGATATGGCATTACAATGAATTCTTGTTGCCAAAGGCTTCCTAGAAAGGGCGGCCCCGCCACCACATTGAGCTTCCCCGCTTATAACTTATCTCAAAGTCATATTCTTCTAGGAATTCCATCCACCTCCTTTGCCTCAAATTGAGGAGTGGTTGTGTAAATATGTATTGAAGGCTTTGATGGTCCGTATCTAGCTGGAATCTTCTTCCCAATAGATAATGCCTCCAAATTCTTAAAGCTCTTACTATAGCCAGAGCTCTATATCGTTGGTAGCGGCTGCTCAATCGTTCAACTTCTTGGAATCATAGGCTACAACTCTTTCCCCTCCTGCATGAGGATGCTGCACATGTTGCTATCACGCTGGCGTCAGCTCATTGCTACAAGCTTATCTTTTGGTCGGATCTGGCAAGACCATCTTGTGGCTCGTCAGTGCCTCCTTCAATGTATCAAATGCTTTCCGGGCCTTGTTTTGCCAATGGGTTGCCCAATCTTTTATCTTCCCACATTTTGTGAGATTCGTTAATGGCGCTGCTACCTTGGCAAAATTCTTCACAAATCTTCTATAATAGCTTGCTAGGCCCAGGAAGCTTCTGACTTCATGCGTATTCTTCGGTGCCGGCCAATCAATCACGGCTTCGATCTTCGCAGGATCTGTGGAAATGCCTTCTGCTGTGATCATATGCCC
This sequence comes from Isoetes taiwanensis, assembly GCA_021234155.1. Lineage (NCBI taxonomy): Eukaryota > Viridiplantae > Streptophyta > Lycopodiopsida > Isoetales > Isoetaceae > Isoetes > Isoetes taiwanensis. The sequence continues at coordinate 23,622,245 of JAJEKV010000006.1, forward strand.
TAAATACTCCACTCTTTCCGTCGCGAAGTGGCACTTTGATAATTTCGCAAAGAGTTGATGCCTTCTTAGCTTTTCAAGCACCTTTCTCAAATGCTGGGCATGTTCTTCCATAGATTTGCTATACACCAAGATATCGTCGAAGAAGACTATGATGAAGGAGTCTAGAAACTCACGGAAGACGTCGTTCATCAATCTCATAAATGTTGCTGGCGCATTAGACAATCCAAAAGGCATGACTGTGAACTCGTAGTGCCCATATCTTGTTCTCAACACCGCCTTGTGGATGTCTTCTTCCTTGATCCCGATCATTGATACCCCGATCGAGATCTATTTTGGAGAAGATCTTAGCTCCCCCAATCCATCCATTAGGTCATCTGACCTAGGCAAGGCATACTTATTCTTAATGGTGTGCTTTGTTCAACTGGCGGTGGTCGATGCACATCCTAAGGCTCCCATCCTTCTTCTTCACAAAAGAATAGGCGCTCAGGAATGGAGACACTAGGTCTTATGAACCCTAGGTCTAGCGGCTCCACGCAATCTGCTTCTTTAGCTCAGATCAACTCTTCACTTGACATTCTATAAAGGTGCCTTGCTTGTTGGCTTCGTCCCACGGCTCAAGTGCTATTTCACACTCGACTCCTCTATAGGGCGGAAGGTTGCTTGATCTCATCGGGGAAACAAGTCATGAAATTCCTTGATCAACTTCGCTATAGGCTTGGGGAGCTTATTCAACTCTTTGGCCTCTTTGCCTTCCTCCGGCTCTTGATCTTCGAGCTCAAGCTTAAGGAGATAGGCCACTTGCTGCTTCCTTATGCACTTAAGCAACTTTTCACTACTCATGCATTGCATGATTGGGGTTACTTCTTTACCTGTAATCTCGATGACCTTGCCCTCTGGAGTTGTTAAGGTCACCTTGCGTTTCCCACCCACAATCGATGAGTGCTCCTGCTGGCCCAAGGTATTCCATTCCAATAATCAGGTCATACTTGCCTATGTTCATGACTTCTGCTCCCAATGCCACATTAAAGCCTGGCAAGTCTATATTGAAGTTTATTCTCTTCCCCGCTGTATGCCTGACGGCCCCATTAGCTAACACAACTGGCCTGGGCTTGGACTTCAACGGCTTTAGCTTCAACATGCTTACATCTTAGGTGACTTAAAATTGTGATGTTTTGCCCAAGTCTATCGGCACTATGAAGAATTTCTCTTTGGCTTTCCCAGTTGTTGAAATTACCTTGTCTTGACTTTTCGCATTTCCCCGTATCAATAGCTGCAAAATGTGACACTCACCATGGATGTAATCTCGTGCTTAGCCGCCCGTCAACCATCCAGATGGTGTCTCCCATCCCGGTTCTACCAATGCCGCATTCATCACCAAGGGACAATTGTTGGTCTATGCCACGGCTGGAAGCATCGGAAGCTTATAGTTCCTTTTCTATACACTCCTTCTTCTTCTTTTGGGGATGGACTGCGAAATTGCCTCACCGCTTTGGAGTAGTTAGACCAGCCTCCTTGCTCCTTGAAGCTCACTGTTTCTTTTCACGCTTGCCACCACTTGCATTGCCTTGCTTCCCATAATTGGGGTTGTATTGCGGTCGCTAGTCGCTTTGGACTTACCCTTGGGCTATAGCCTCCTGTGCTCTTCCCCTTATCTTGGAAATATTGCTGCCTTGGTGCATGCTCTTGTGATCCGGTCCCTTGCAAACTCACGGCCCTTTGACTCTCGCCTTCGATCACGGTCTTTGGGTTTATTGCCCTAACAAACTTGCGGATCTCTTCATTCAACCCTTCGATATAGCCCTCTACCACATGTCTTTCACTTAACTTTGGCACATAAAGCCTCAATCTCATAAATTCCTCGGTCTATTTCTGGGTGATTTGTTGCCTTCTTTGCAACACAGCCAAGCTTTGCATCATGTTGCACTTATGTTCCCTTGCGCGTAATGGCGTTTGAGCGCCTTTAGCAAACTTCTTGAACTTTTAAAGCTGTCCTGCTTTCAGCCCATGTGCTTTAGCATATCCCTTCCACCATATTCTGGCTGCCCCCTTGAGGTTTGTTGTTGCTACCCTGCCTTTGTCCTTATCCTTCATGCCATAAGCGTTGCCATACTCGCTCATCTCATCGAGCCAAGCCTCCGCTTCCATTCCGGATCTGTTGTCTCACGAGCTGCTCTAGCTTCTACGGCTTTCCACACATTGCTAAGCGCGGAGTCAACCTTCTTCTGGTAATCAGATTGTGATCTATCCCTGTCACGGTTTGGATTCTCCCGGCGTTCTCGTCTCTCTTCCTCCTGTTCCTCTGATCCAGAGTCTGTGTCTGAGCTAGAGTCTGAAGATCCCGAACTAGGAGATCTTCTCCTTCGGTTTCTCTTCCTTTGGTGTCCTTTGTTCGGCCAGTGTGTTTGAGCAAGGGCACGTTCGATCTTGCCCTCCCCGCTCCTGCTTCCCACCTAGCAATGCCCTTATGTCATGGATGTCGGATCTGATCTGGGATAGCTCTTCCTCTGGTGTTACTGCCTCAAACTCTGGGCGCAGATTTCTCGGCTGGAATCGTCTTGGTGGGGTACGCTCCTGCTCGCGTTGCCTCTGTTCCTCAAAATTTCTAGGTACTCTTGCTGCATGCACATTAGAGTGAGTTCGATCATTAGTTTCTTGTTTTGGGTGTTACGTTGCTTGTTTGTTCATGCAATTTGAGGGGACAATTGTATACAAAGAGACATATTTACGATCATAATTTATATTCATGCATATGATAATATTTTTTTAACATTCAAACATATGAGGAAAACAACAATCCTAATTCTACTCTTGGAATTTCTTCAAGTAATGGGGTTGTCTTGGATGAATTTGTTCACTTGAGTTGTACCAATTGTTCCCCTAGGTTCCCGAGGACATTCGTGGGCGTACCTCCTTGAAGTGCGTTCAACAAGTCTTCAATCTTCTGTCCGCCGACGTATAATAGGCTCTGCGATTCTGCCAATCTGGGTGCCGTCTGTAGGGAATACTAAGTCGAAGACACTCAATGCCATCGTTCTCTTGACTAGGATGACATGGTTACGATGTTTGAGGGCATCTGAGCATGACTTCCAAATCCAGAGGGCGATAAGCATGAAGACTCCCTCTTCTCCCCCGCGGGCTGAACTGGCGATGTATCATTTGCTATCCTTCCATCTAAGAGCAAAGGAAGGTAGAACCTAAGGGCTTTGTCATGCCCTGCTTCTCCGCCTGAAGTGATGGCCGCTCGGTGTCTCCCAGAATACTCGTCAACCAGCACTTCCACCAAGTCCACATGTCGGCTTGTAGATGGAAGATGCAAGGTTGATGCTTCTCTTCTCTCATCTTTGGTGTTGATGCGGATGAGCTTGGCGAGGAGTCTTGATGTTGACTTTCCTTTGATTCCCATGCTCTCTGAATGGCCAAGAACTCTTCTTCCGGTTGGTAGCTCTTGCTTTCGGCCATCATCATCATCTTGGGTGTAGGCTTCGATATCGTAGATGTCGGCGGTGTAGGTTCTGGCTTCCCTTATACTGATGGGAAAGTCTTGAGTTTCCCTGTCGATGAAGTCGTCGAGCACAGGGTCTTGTCGTAGGAGATACAACAATTCATCCACTCTGTAGCCCCTGTCTCGGCACTCGGGAAGATTCTTGATATCATGGAGGCTTAAATATGGCTCTCCTTGAATGATCACTGGGGTCAAGCTTGTGATCCCTCGTCCCAGTGGTGGGGCTCTTCGCGTTGCTCGAGTCCATCCTCGAAACTCTGGATCTCTTGTTCCACCGGTTGCCTCTCTCTGAGCTAGGTCGATGTCTTACCTGACTCTTGACTCTTGTTCTTCTTCTTCTTCTTCTTCTTCCTCCTGGTCAATGTAGGCTTCTTTTGACCTCCACATCTACTCCTCCTCTGCGGTGCCATGGCCATTGGCTCAATGTCTAAAATTTTTGGGCTGGTGAAGAACACTTTCTACTTTTTCTTTCCATTAAAATCAATCCAAAAATTTTGAGCTCTCCTAGCTTAGTTTGACCCCTGAGTGATAAGAATATGGCTCTGGCTGCATTATAAGAGATATCTCCTCTTATTGGGAGGCCCCACATATAATCTGGGCGGGCGGGTTGCTTTGTTTTCTAGGTACTTTTCTCGTTTGGTATGTCCCGGAGAATTGTCTTGAGGGTTTGTATTGGGTGCAAAAGTATCCTATGCAAGGTGGGAGTTCTACTAAGAATGGTCCTATCTTAGCATGGAACTTCGGACATAATGTCTGGTAGAAGGGTGTGGCATTGATGGTGGCCTCCACATCGATCCGCTTAAAAACATTGAAGAGCGAATTGATGTCGACCTCGGCCACATGGTATGTGTTGTACCATCGCTGAACATAGAGGTTGCCATGGAGTATGAGCAGCTGGGGATGATAAACAGATGTGAAAGCGCCTTAGGGGTCTGGGAAATCGGCTTGGAGTGAAGAGCAATGTTGTAGGGCACAAATGGCCCCCAGGGTCCTATTTATAGGCAAAACTCTAAATTTGGGAAAATTCAAGGTTGGGAAGTATCTATGATTCTAAGGCCTAGATGTGCAATTCATAGGTTAACTATGCTAAAACTGCTTCTAAGGGTCGTATGACAGCAATTTTCAGCTATCCTGTGGGGAAATGTGGATGAATTAAGGCAATTTTGGGGGAACCACTCACACAGTGCGCGAGAGCTAGTTAGGAAAAAAATCCTAAGTGTCCTGGGTGCACTCTGTGAGGGGTTGAGCTCTGTTTGGGTCGAGGATCATGCCAATCCTGCCAACTAAGGGTGAATTCCTACATATCTCGAGAAGATAGGTCGAATTGAGCCCTTACTTGCTTCATTTGGGCAAGTTTTGGCCAAGATTAGGGGTCAACCACTCACCGCGGTCTTGGCGAGAGCTAGTTAGGAAAAATTCCCAAGTGTCCTGGGCGCACTCTGTGAGGGGTTGGGCCTTGTTTGAGCTAGGGTTGGCCAATTTACATAAATTAAGGGTCAAATCCTATCAACTAGGTCGAGTTGAGTCTAATGGTGTGCTTACTTTACGCATTTGGTCATGTTTTGGGGCGATTCGGTGCTCAACCACTCACCACAATCTTGCGAGAACTAGTTAGGAAAAAAAATCCTAAGTGGCACAGGCACTCTGTGAGGGGTTCGGCCTAAAACACTAAGTTTTGCTCCAATTTTGCTAATTTTAAATGCAGAGGTTTGTAATACACCTTGATTAAGACAGATTCGACACATTAACTTATCCAAAATTGCAACTATTACTTACAAAAGTTCACTTACAATGACTAATTATAATTCTTTCTTAATGAACTTAGCAAGCCTCATATCCTTTGGCATACTCGTTACTCTTTTTGCATGCATAGCACATGCAATTGAGTCTTCGAAGCTCTGTACTATATGTTGCTCTGCCGCCTCTGTGCGCGCCGAAGCATATCATCAAGTAACTAAGCGAGACTTGTCGAACTCACCCAGAACTTCCCTTGTGAGTCGTGCAAAGGAGGCTCTATGGATGAGGAAGCCGTAGCTCTGCTGAAAATGCTTGATCTCCTTGGCCGCTGTCGAAAACTTGGAATCCGCATGTCTCTTCATTGGCTTCTTTGGTGGCTCTGGTTTCTCAGGTGGCGGTTTGAGCGTGTTCTTCCTTGTCGGCCGACCTCCTTCCACCCAAGTCACCTTATGCTCCTCGTAATATTTAGAGTATTCTTAGTACATTTTCATGAGCAATTATACTCTTCGAGCTCCTTTCGGTGCCTTGAGGTCTTGCTTAAGCGTGCGGGGACTCCCTTTGTGGTTTCGGCTTCTTTGTACTGTCACTGGGATGCTTCGGCGACGGCCACCTAGGGTATGGGGATGCGCTTGCTACAACGTCCTCCTCCCGCGCTGTGTTTGAGGGTCCCGAGCCTTCAGCTGGGTCGGGTCTTCTAACTTCTCTATCCGACTCTGTGTCAGATGAGGATGGCGGTTTCTCCGGGTCTGGCTCCTGGATCGTTACTCCCTTGGCCGGAGTCTTCTTCTTTTTCGGTTTCTCCGCCGGTCGCTCTGGATCCTTCCCCTTCTCCGCTCTCACTCTCTCCCGCTCTTCCCTGCGCTTCTTCTTTTCCTCCCTCCTCTGTTTCTTCTCTTCTTTCTTCTTGCGCCGCTCCTCCTTTTCTTTGCGGCGCTCCGCCTTGGTTTTCTTCTTCTCGCCTTCCTCCCTTTTTCTCTTCCCTTTCTTGTGCGCTTGCTCTGTGTTAGTGCCGTCTCCGAAAATTTCTCTCTCCAGCTCCCTCTTCAACTCCTCGGCCGCGTCCATATCAACTTCGATCTCCTCCGATGCCTCGAGATCTTGGGCTGTTCTTCCTTCTTCGGTGTTAGGGTTAGGCTGATCCACCTCCACATTAGGATTAGGTTGATTCCTCCTCTTGGCATTAGGACTAGGTTGATCTACACATTCCTCCATGTTCTCGGGATGGTGGGCCTTCTCTTGACCCGGCTCTTGGGCGCTCACATATCCATCAGGCATAACCTTGCGGGCGGTCTGCTTCGTTCGAGCCATGTCTTTGTTTGACGAATTTCGAGCTCTGGCGCCTAAAGATCGTTTTCTTGGGCGAGCTGTTCTCCGGGGGTACTGGGGACAAAATGGGAACCCTAACTTTCTATTTATAGGAAGGGAAGATTTAGGGTTTGGACCTGCAATTTCATATGGGGAAAAAAATCTAGGGGCATTAGTGAAGATATGAGAACATTGGGTTTAATCAGCCAGAAAGTGCCTACCACTCACACAGTGCGCGAGAACTAGTTAGGAATATGATCCTAAGTGGCCTGGGCGCACTCTGTGAGGGGTTGCCTCTTTTTGGGTCCCATTTTTTTATTTTTACGGGGTTTATTAGTGTTTTAACATGCAAAACTAGCTAGAACTTAAGCATTAAGTCAAATTACATCATTAGATTAGCTCAATTATGCATCTAACTGGGTCAAGTTGGGCCAACCACTCGCACAGTGCGCGAGAGGCAGTTAGGACCATAATCCTAAGTGGCCTGGGTGCACTCTGTGAGGGTTCCCTCCTTTTGGCCAATTTAGGTTTGTCTAAGCCTAAAATTTATCTCTATTGCTAGCATTGTCTTACCACTGCACTACTATTGAGAAAAAATTTTCCCAATTTTTGAGGTTCTTGCTTGGGATGTTGTTCCCAAGACTGGAAGTCTACTGTTAGTTCTAGGGAAAATGGTCAGTGCTCGATCTTGGTCTACCAAGATCATGCTCTGATACCACTGTGACGTCCCCTACTCCCTATCGATGCACACATCGTTATCGAAGGAGGAGCCTTCCCACAGCGGCTACCTTGGCGGGGGGACCATCCACCTGACTCCACTCCCAGTGGAATGAGTCAGCAAGGGAAGAGTGGATGTGTCATTCACCCATCTTCCATCGGGTCGACCTATCTGCGGAAGCGCGAATAAACAAACATGAGCACAAACTAACAGTATACATAAATACAACCACCTCGAAGGGTAAACATATCATAACATCACAGAGATAACAACATCAACATAAACAATAACAGAAGGGGAGAGATCCTACCCGGGGCTCGGACTCGAGGGGGGACCGGCGGCTTGGGCCTCCGAGGTCAATCTTGAGCCCAAATTCATGGCAATGGATTCGGCTGGCATAGAACATGGCTGAGGGTAGTCCACACCATCCGCCCCTCCCATGCACACTTTGCAGTAGGTTGAAGAGCTTTGGGACCTAAACGTAGCTGCCCGGGTGAATAGCCGAGGGGCTACTACTACTTGGGTTGCATCTCCCCAGCCCCGATGAGGCAGGAGGGAAGTCTCCTCCCCTCTAGAAGCAACTATGCCCTTCACAGGCGGCTAGAGAGCCACTGCTCTTACTCGACTTCAACTCATTGGAAGGTGATGCATCACCCCACGAGTGTCGAGCTCATGCCTTGCCCACCGGTGACAAAGTTATTAAGCCTATCCCGCGAGAGACCCGGTGGGCCTTACACACCGGAGGGGTCAGTGCATTGTAGGGACATGTTCTTCCTTATCAGCCGGTGGATCCCTCCACCCACAACCCGGTGGGCTCACATTGCACGGGCGCATGTAATTGGGAACTCTTGGTGCTAACTAGGATCATATGCTACACTTTAAGTCTCTACCCCCTTTCCCAAGACATGGAAGTCATGAGAATGAAATACATCCAACATCATGGAACTGAATTAGAGAATATCATCAAATCAATCTATCTACACAACGAGTTAGATTCCTTAGTTAGGGCTTATGACCTCCGGGATCTATAAGGCTTCTAGAGTGAATCTAACACATCAAATCGACCTATTGCCATGCCCAAAGGCGGTTTGCACAACGTAAACAACTAGATACCTGCTCCTTGACCGCCCGCTGATCCTCGGGAAGGCGTCCATAATCTTGATCTTCTTTGGAGATGGTCTGCGAATCGGTATCTGTTGGGCAAATCCGGCTTTCGAAGCTCAGCAATGCGGTTGGGGTCTGCCTTGGCGAAATGGCCCAAAGAGAACCCTAGATGTGAGGATGGGAAAGAAGCTCTAGAAAACCCTAAATCACGAATTTGAAAAGAGAGTTAGGGTTTAGGGTTTTAGCCCTTATATAGACCCTTTTTAGGTTAGGTTAACCATTTGGCCAAATGGGTTCATGCCATTTGGAAAATGAGGTTCAAGGGGGTTTTGTTGTGTATGTTTTATTAACATGCACAACATTCGAGGTTGCCCCCCTAGGTGCCTCTTGGTCCCTAGGTGCAACGTTCTTTGACTCTCAAGGTGCAACGTTCTATGACATGTACGTGTGACGTGGCAGTATAATATACGTATTAGGAACGTATATTATGCTGGAACGTCACAACCACTCAACCCAAATTTGCCAAGAACAGGCCGGAATAGAGGAATTTGAAAAAGGGGAAGACAACACAGAAGATTGTCGAGGGCTTTGGGCAAAGCATTTGATCGAGATTTCTCTTGGAGAGACCGGTACTGAAGATTTATGCTTGAATCTGCCTTCCAAGCATCGGATATCTATGAATTACCTGATGTTACCAATTGATTTACTAATTTGAAGACATACTTGATCATGTACCCAAGACACAGAGCTTGGGATTCTGTTTATTGACTGTGTGATTCTTAAATGAATGAAAATCTGACCCTTGGAGATACTCTTGAGTATAATTTTCCCTTTGCATTCTGAGGAAAGTAAGATAGTAAGATTTCTGTGCTTGCACATAGGTATAAGACATTTGCAGTGAGAAACGCATATAGGTAAGAGCATAAAAGGTGAAGGATCATCAAAAGGCATACATATCCCATTGAGCCAATGGAGATTTTAGCTTGCTTTGCATCCTTAAGCCAAGAAATTGCATATTTAAGTTCATGATTACATCTCAGACCATCTAAGTAGCTGCCCCTTGCTTGCAAATTATAAGTAGCTGTAGGATACATTCCAAAACCAAAGAAAGTACCCACAAAAGTCGAATTAACAAAATCTTGCTTGCTGTTTTCAGACTGTGACAATCTGTCAGACCAAATTCCAAAATTTCAGGACATTTTGCACTTGTTTATGCAAAAAGTGTATTTGATCATTGTGTGCAGACATATTGAAAGGATATCCAAGCATCAAAGCACAAAAGGATTCACATTTTTAGATTTGCAGAAAATTGCTCTCTGCCAGGGATATTGACCAAGTTTTGACCCAGTCAGGAGTACATATTTGAGTGATTTGTGCTATTCATAAGGCATCTGACTTTTTACCTAACATTCTTTAGAATCTCAAGCAACTATGGCATTTGAAATCATGGTCAAATCTTTGTTGGCTTGCAAATGGCATCATTTTTTCTACAGCAATCTTTTTTCTGATTTGGGAAAGTGGTCCAAAATTTGTGTTTGAGCTTTATTCTTGGAGTTTTCTCACACAGAGTGGTTGTCTTAAAGAGCCTGGAGGTTCTAAACCATTGAGGTTGAAGGTTTTGCCAGGAACACCTTCAACACATGGCTGCTAAGTTATTATTATGTTAATTGGGACGTCTTGTATTGAATTACAATGGTTGTAGTATGTAATAGATATTCATGGGTAAATTGTACGTTGTGGGACACGCTTGTATGGATAATTCAGAGGTGAGGCTCCGGTAAGGTTGAGTTATTATTTCTGGATGGATGCATTATGTTATTTATGCTTAGGCATGTCCTAGAACCTTGATCCCCACTTAGTCCTTATGACTAACTCCGTTGTTGATGGTGTAAGCAGACGCGCAAGAGGCTCCGGAGTGTAGCCAAGCTTTGGGAAGGAGAGAGTAGGAATTAGATTGCAAATAAATAAACTTGTTGATTATATTATAAGAACTGGCTTGAAGCTATAATTGCTAAGTTCATGGATGTAGCGTGAGAATATTATTATTGGTTATGGGGAAATAGTTTTTGGGACCTTGGAATATTGATATAAAAATTAAATTCTTTTTTTTTTGATTGAAGGCTATATTTGTATTAATAAGTTATACATAGAGGTACATATGTATATATGAGTACAAAAAATCAACTTTTTTGTCCTGGGAAGTGATTAACCCATTGATCTAGCTTTTAGATTCTAGGAAAGATCTAAGGCTAAAATACTGCATTCAGTGTCATATGAGACTTAAAACTGAGAAGATCTAAAATATAGTTTTTGTCAAAAAGTCTGATTTCAGTTTCCTGGATTGGCAGATCCTGATGCTTCTCCAATTCTCCTTTTGTCCTTTCGACCCATTCCTTTGGTAGCAGAGATGAATGAGCAGAACGGGCAGCTGCATAGTTGACATTTAGATGGATTGAAACGACCTGATTGGTCTATTGCTTCACAAATAAGTGCTCTTCTGGCGTCCAGGCTTTGAAAGCACGAACAGTCACAATGACAGTGGTCACCATGGTAATCTGTTGGGATGGCTCCAAATTGGTCCAGCCACATGGCATTTACCCCGAGATTAATCCGACTCCAGTTTAGCTTCTTCTGTGCAATAAGAATGTTACCTAAAATGCAATAAGAATGTTACCTAAAAATTAAATTCTTACCTAAGTGTTCTTGTTGTGGATGCATGAGTTGATTTCTTAAGTTTTTAGGCTTAAGTAGATCTAATGGTCGAGATTGATGGGATCTCCAGTTACCATAAAGGTTAATTGGCCAAGCCTTGAAAAAGTTCTTGGAGTATAAGAAAGCACTTAATGGAACAAAGTAGTCAGGTTAAGCATTTATATTTAGAGAATGATATCCGTTTAAATTATGTTAGGCTGACGAATTGATTGGCCAAGATTGAACAATGTGATCCATCTTATGGATATGGAAGAAGAAGAAGATGAATAGAGAAATAACATATTTAATCGTGGTAGTAGCTAAACCATGAAGTTGAATAAAAGAGTTGTCAGATAAAGCCCAGACATGAGATAAGGCAGAGGGGAATGCGTAGACATGGGAAGTGCCATTTTTTAAAATCTTAGAATGTAATAGAAGAGTTGTAAGCACATCGTTCATGAATTGCAATCCGTTGTATGGGGTATATTAAATGATTTATCTGATATATAAAAATGGATGTACTTGAGAAAGAATAATTGATCTTGGCAGGATAATCTATTCAAGTTATGACACTAGATGGGAATAAGAATCAATTGGACTATGCTAGGCTATAGTAAAGACAATATTGAAATTCTAGTAATGGTGCTTCCATGTATCGTACTTATTTGGCATGCTAGAAGTGATTACAAATTAATGGAGGGATGGTGACGGTGTTACTTGATTAAGGATATAGTCAAAGGATTGAAGTTGTAAACGAAATACATGAAGTAAGAGCTACATTGAAGCTTCAGTGAAATTAACGGCAATTAGTGTCTATAAAATCTTGTTGAAAGACTAACCATTGTGATGGGGTAATATGTATGGAAGTAGGCTAGATATAGAGGTCAAGTGTAAAGCCTAGGATACTTCTACGTCATTGGATAAACTCGTAGAGGAATTCTCTGTAGCAAGTGCTATAATTCTTATGGGATCTTTTGTATCAACTTAAGTATGTTACCTAGCTATAAGATACCCAGACTGGGGGACTTGATTATGTGCTTTGCTTGTTACTTTTTGGATTTGGCCACCCAAGAAGTCTCGAGAGATTCCATATCTAGTTCGACCTGAGTATCTCTTTGGAATGGCGGGTTTTTTTTTTTTTTTTTTTTTTTTTTTTGCAGGCACCTTCTTTACGAAAAATTGCATTAACTGCATTACATTTGTTATATTGAATTAGATGTGTATGTTCCTCTTTTCCTTTCGTTGTTATTGATGCATAGAGCATACTCAATGTTATTAATATTTCAGTTAGTTCTAAACTCGGAGGTATGTTAAATTGAATGTTAGAAGGGTCGTGCATTGGAGCTATCTAGTATGTATCTTTTCTTTAGCTTAAATTACTTGTATGAAGCTAACTTTGAACTTTCAAGTTTGGAGAGGCATCATCTTGGATTGGAAGGCTGAGCAATTGTGTTTGACAAGGATGCATCAGTTCTGAAGGACAAAATTCTATTCATTTGAAAGTATGTTGAATTGAGGATTAAGATGTGAAGGCATAAAGATAAGAGACCCGGGAATTAAGGAGGAAGACTATAAGTATATTTTTAGATCAATGGTTAGTTGTGTTCCAAGGAAGATCTCACAAAGGGAGATACAAACTGGATTTTTCATGAGTGCTCTAAGATGCGCCCATGAGGACATGGGTTGAATTTTTGGAGGAGAGACTGTAACGAACCTAACAACTTAGCATCAGCATGAAGATGTAAGTAACGTTACCATTATATAAGAGTGCATTTTCAATGGTGAAATAAATGATTATGCGCTAGGATTGTTTGTAGATTTAATGGATTGAGGCATGATCTGAATTGAATTAACATAATCAAAGATAGATTCTTGAATGTAAAAGAGAAGGAAAAGTAGTGCTTTTAGATTATCATCTGTGGTTTTTATATAATCATATAGTGGAGATTGATTTTGAATAGCTGAGAAATTGATGAGTTTAACACACATAATTGTATTACGGTTGGATGATGTTATTAAATTGTCTTAGGTTGTTGGTCCTTAAAAGTATATCATGTCGGTGATTTAATCGTTCTAGGAGCATGGGATCATACTTACGATTGTCAATGTAGCATGTTGTTAATGTTTGCATTTAATTAAACGAATTATGATTTATCATATCTCTAATTTCGTTGGCTTAGTAAAATACAATTATGCATGCATGGATTGTTGTTAAAAGCATGTTTCTGGGATGTATGATGGTGTGGTTGGTTACCCACTAATATGGCATTATGGTTTGCTAGACAATTTGGTTGACATTGAGAATCCCTTGTTGGAATATGCTATGATATATTTTTATGCAAAGTGCTATAATATATTGGAGTGCTTTGTGATATAATCATGTAGGGCCGGAGTCTAGGTGTGATAGTCTAGACTCGCGGTTATTGCATAGTGATATGTGAATAGTTTATTTGGAACATCGGGCGTTGGTACCTTAGGGTTCATTGCTTCCTCACAATGAATGTGAATGGTTGTTTCTAAACAATGTTTTTGAAGTCATTGAACCATTGGCCTAGCGAATATTTTAGGTCAATTAGAGAGAGACGCATTAGGAAGGAAGAAAGGAAGGAAGGAAGAAATTTTTAACGTCCACGGAACCCAATCGGGTTATGGGACCCAATACAAAAGAGAGGGTAAAAGCCCAAACTGAAACTCGGGGACCAAGCCCCGTTACCAAACCAAAAAGGCCGAAGCCAAGATCAAACGTGGGGACCAGCCCCAGTACACAAAACCCGGGGACTATACCCCGTAACAAATCATAATACTAAAATAGAATAAAACAAAAGGGCATAAGGCCAAGCAGAGCTCGGTGGCAAACCAACTACACGAACCTTTGCCCGGATCAAGTGGCGAGTGATCCCGATGATAGCCCCGCCCGGCCTCTATACACGCCCCACTTCCGGTGTAGACCAGGCCTCCATGGACGCCGCGCATAGTTCATCCTTCCGCCTACAGAGCCGTCTTTGGGTAAGGTCTTCCCCGATCGGAGAAGGGGTCCCTTTGCGGTGTGATTGCCATGGCGGAGGATGTGCGGCTGGACAAGGCATCCCCGAACCCACCAATGAAATGGCCCAGGCGGTCGGGCCGACTGCTCAACTTCGACGGTAGCCGAGAGAATGCCATCCGCCTTTACGCATCACCTCGAAGAAACGGGTCACCTCAGCTGTCCCAGAAGTGTCGCTCGCTTCTTCCAAACCCAAAATGCGTAGGTTTAGGTCTAACGGGTGCTTTCGTCCGCCCGGCCGCGAAAAGCGGGACCCGCGGCAAGGCAAACAATCCCTCGGTGGCGGCCGCGGGTATAGGTGTGGTATCATCGGCTGGGCGTAGCATCCACATGCTCGGACTCTAACCCCAGATCGCCATCTTTGCTCTCCTGCCGACTGTAGCAGCATCTCTAAAAGCTGGACCCAACTTCCCAAGCGCAACTGAGCCGATGTTCCTGTGAGTGTGACTGCCGATTGGACCGTGCGCATTCCGACCAACAAATCTGGAGGCAGACAATGGATCCGAGCATCAATCCAAGGCTGCAGCATAAGATGCATCCGGAGCAGATTGTGTGTCTGGGTGTGTCAGTATAGGACGCTACGGCCCAAATGATGGGGCTGCCTGAAGATATGGCGCAATCGCGGGGTCATAGGGCCTATTCAAGACCGGCAAACTGACCCTAATGAGGTTCTTTTTCTTTCAGGGTTTCTCGGCCATGCGCTTGATCTTACGAGCCATTCTAATGACAAGGTGGTGAGGGAGAGAGCAGTTGCAAGGGGACCGGAGCAATTCGATCCTAGCGGTGAGCTTGGATGCAAAGGCGAATCCAGAAGGCAAAACAAGGGACAACACAGCAAAAATCGGCCTACGGATTACAAGAAGATGAGCAAGCAGATAACAAGTTGAGGTCCAAAGGTTCTCGGGGAGCAAATCAGAACAATAAGAAGATGGGCAAACAAAGCCGCCTATGAAACAAAAGGAAATCCCGGGCGTGTAGCGAGGATCCTTCAACCAGGCTTTAAACCGGACCTAAACCAACACCAAACTAAACAAGAGGTAACCCGTATGGCCGAATCACGGATTGGGATGACCTCGGAAACCAGGCTTAAACCCAACTGAGGCGCGTGGCGCTTGTTGCTTTGACCCTGCCAACTTACATGAGCTTGAACTGATGCCAGACTATGCTGGTGATGCTATAATCGTACCCGTACTGGAAAAAACTGTAAAAAGGGGGTGGGATCTTGGGCGGCCCGATTGGCGGACTCACCCGGCAAATCTTCTGTGCACAAATCCTGCCGGAGTCGGGGTCGGAGCAGGGCAGATGCTTTGCGAGGATCCGAACGGGCCGGCTGCACCATTGTGGTCTTGATGCGTAAATGGTAAAATCGGGGCGGTTTGGCTTTACTTTGCCGCAGAAACTCCCTGGCATAGATCTGATGCTAGCCCCTAAAGGGCTTACGCTTGGCGCCTTCGGCAAGGCGGTGGCGCCTGAAGGCGCCTTAGGGTAAAGGGCTATAAGCCGTGAAAACCCAATGGAGAGAATGTCAATTGTTCCTGCACTTATAACTTGAGCTACAGAGGTCAGATTCAAATGATCTTGGGCAGAGTGCTTGCCATGCAGATTTGGCGGTAATATGGTTTTTATTATAACTTTTAAATTCGAACTCTGTTTTGAATGTTCTTTGTTACCTTTGAAAGCTCTCTCCGAGATCTTTTTGATTATGTATGATATACCCATGTTTGGTTAAGTTTTCTTGGTCAAGATAGCACATATCCGGGCATATTTGATAAGGTTTCAGACCCCACCAGTTGATTAATACATGATTTGCATAGTAGCATAGTGATTTCCCGTTGGGCTGGCCAGTTCCAGGTCTGCAGACATTGCTTCCTGGCTTTTAATTTTGGCTTCACTGGTTCAGTTTGGTCCAAGTATCATCTCGACAGAAGGTATTTATTTGTTTCGGTTGAAAATATCTATTACAGAGCTTAGATTGCCCTTGCCTAATACAACACAACCACATATACTTACCATGACTCACAAACTCAGGACTATGGCAAGGGAGACTTGCAAAGCCAAGAACATGACAAGAACACCGCCGACGGCCTTTGTAAAATCCTATGATTCTACCATTGAGCCATACCTCCTTGCTGCGCCCTTTTTTGGACCCCAACAGTCTATTTTGGCGCAAATAGATGCACTGAAGCTTCAAATATAGTTCTGGATATGGTTTTGGTTAAGCTAGATGCTCAGATTCAATGCCTGCCAGTCCTTTCCAGGATTGAAACGATCTGGTCCAACACCACTATCGCAGGGATATTCGTCTAGTTGCCTTTGGAAAACTGGATACAGCTCTTGGAGCTAGTGCTTGAGTTAGCAATTAACATTAGTGTGCCACCACTAGTGTCTATCACAATGCCTGAATGTGGACAGGGTAGACATGCCCACACAGACCTCGACTCAGGAATTGTTGCGCACTGGACAGGCAGATATTCCTACTTCTGAGACAGGTAAGCAACTAGAGGATGATCAGCACACACCGACCCTGTGCCTAAGCATTTATTTTACATATAATTTTCCTAATAATGTCCCCAGTTCTTCTAGCTGTGCCATGCACGAGAGATTTGTTTTACATATTTCTTTGTAGGCATTTCTTCTTCAATGATTCAGGGATCTTTTAACTTTTTTTTTGTTGAGCTAATCCTGCAAAATCTTACGTGAGCACCTCAAAACAGTAGCATTTTATCTTATGAAAATAGAAATTGAATAGTCTATCTTAAGTATTCATCATGTGTTGATGTTTTATCCGGATATGCATGATAATTCAATTTGTACATATATTTGTTTGATATTTGCATCGTGCAGTTCTTATATCCTGAATCGAACGAACGGCTATTTTGGTTTGCAAAATATAGTCCATGTTTATTGCAATCACCACCTAAGAACTTGTTTGCACCACACTTTTTTTTGCACCAGATATTCTATTGTATCAAAACGCAAATTCGTATATGTTTTTATGTGAAGGACAATAAGATTTACAATTTTTAAGTTAGATTGAACAATAATGCAAAGAACTTAAGCAAAATCCAACGAGGGCCTTTTCTGATGCATTATAAAATTGTGATATGTCTAGTTAACAATGTATGGGAAGACTGATTTGCAAGTGAAACGAAACTACTATAAGAGCTTCCATAAAAAATATGATTACAGATGGCCAGAATGATCATTCATGGTTTCTCTAATACTTTTGAAATTTGAAAAGATACCATTAGAAAAGCCACCCCTATATCTCTGGATAAGCAGGATAAATAATATGCCTCACTCTACGGTTGGAGGTAGGGTTTTTTTTATGCATGCCACATGTTGGAGTTTCTACATGTTGGCTTTTCCTACCCAGGCTGACCCAGGCATAGATTTGCTTATGAGGTAACTCCATGGCCTATGCTTGTGTAACCATTGGATACTTTAGTTTTCCAAGTGTATCCCTAAAGTATGGACTACGTGTTTATGTTTTTAAATATTCCTAGAATGGGATGTTTATTTTGACATGTTTAAGACCACGATCCTTCTTAGGACGTACTTTATAGGTTGAATAACATGGCTTTTTTGAATTTGCATTTGGACCATTGATTTACAATGGGCAAAATTTGGGATATATGGTTTGAGTGTTCGCTCAAATAGTAGCCTAATGTTTATTTCCATTTATGAAGGGCAACTCCATAGCATACCCAGGCAAATCTTAAAGTAAATCTGTGGCAGAAAAATTCAAGAGGCAAATCCGTGGCTTTGGTTTTTTCTTCCTGACATCATAAATTAAGGCTACTGTCTTACATTTTTCTTATGGTCTAGCTCAACCAAGGGAGGATAATTATGATTCGCTCGTAGAGGTGAGTTTATGCCCGCATATACATGTTTCAATATGGTGAGCTGGCTTGACTTGTTTTCTCCAGCAAGCAGAGCACGGACTTTTGTGCTCCATATCCTGATCACGGCACTCCTTTTACCTTCTCTGATGAGAAGCAAACTCTGATGTGGCGTTGCATGGCATAACATGTCATAGGGCAAAGCATGGCTTAGCAAACGATGCTAGCATTCTGTCTACGGGTCTTCAGAGCAGTACATTTTTTGAGAGCTGAAGCAAAAGGGCCAAACAGGGCTATGGCGGCCAGCCAATAAATAGAAGCTCTGATCTCCAATACAGGTCAGTTTTCCTCATTGGAAAATTGTGGCATCATTGTCCATCTGCAAGTGCAATCTATGCTTCTGTATATGAAGTCTACCTCAAGATACACTTTTCCATTTTGGAATCCGTAAACAGGCTCTGGCTCTGATGTAACAAGTGTTTTCGAGGCATAAATCGATGTGTTGTTTCACTTTAGATACAGATTTGACCAGGCTTGTAGCTTGTGCGTCAGGCTACAGATAAGCAGAGTGATCTACATTTACAAGAAATTAATCCACAATCTAGTGCCTAGACAGTTTTTCCAGTGTGAAATTTGGTCTATTTACTGGTGACATAAATGTACATGAGTATGAATCTTTTGCTGCAACTTATAAAGCATGCTTCAAGAAAATATGGAGTTCCCTTGGGCAAGGATATGCTAAATGTTCCAATTCTGTTCCTGATACTCAAGATGAGGATGGGCTTATGTTTTACATCGAAAAAATACCAGGTATTGCAGTGATGATTTGTGTGATACTTATACATTAAGGAACAATTAAGATCAATATTTTTTTAAAAAAATTTCTGTTCTCAAACCTATACAGGTTAAGTTTGCTAAGTGATACTTTTCTCCGTTATGGTTTATCCATTTTATTAAGGTGAATTTATGAATGCACATGAAAGCTAATAGTTATGGCCTTGGGATGACTTCAACATAAAGGTAATGATCAGGGAAATGCATCTGAGTGTTTACTAAGGCATACAACAGCTTATCCATCTTAGAATGGTAATTTTTAAGAAGTTATTTATGATATGAACAGTTATGGCTGATACTTTGGTATCGAATAAATTTGTCTTGATTATTTAGTTTATTCTCACATAGCTCACTGTGTCTATGGGCAAAAGGTCTACATTAGGTGATCGGTTGACAACCGAGAAGCCTAAGGTACCTTTTGGCCCTTGCATCTTTACCCTTATCAGGCTAATGATGTATTATTTGGCTGCAGGTACGGGCTTCTCTTCTTAATGTAGTCCTTTTGTTCAAATAGGTTTTAGGTGAGCTGGAAATTTCGCACTGGAAGATGATTTGATCAGGGAATGACTTGAGGATGTTAAATCATCTACAAATACATGGATTTGCATGGCGGGAGACACATGCTTATTTGCAAACCTTTTTATTTGCACTTTGAAACGATGCTAAGGTACTCTGTTGCTTATTGTAACTTTTACTGCTACAAGTGGGTTTTGGCTTGTACTTTCTAGAGAATATGTTCTATGTTCTTACATAAAGTATTACCATTTTGAAGAACAATTCTTGGCTGTACATGTTAGCTATAACAGGCTGGTTCCTTTGGACAAAGTGTTTTTCAAATAGAACTTGTAAGTTATATCCTGGAAATGCCAATCTTATGCTGGAGACTTGTTAAACTTACAAATATTTTGATACGAATGGAAGCTCTATTATTAGAGGCTGTGTGTTTGTACTAAGACACTACAATTCTGTATGCTATATTCTGACTTCAATATACAGCAGTAATATTTTGGGTTTCAAAGGCTCATGTACGAAAAGCTTAGATACATGCATAATGTTTTTGAAATGGCTACTTCTCTCTAGCCTTGCATGGCTTTAATTTTCTATATTGTTTACCTTGAATACGATGCTTTCTCTGAAATTAAAATGATGGGATATGGATAATGGCATACATAATGGTGACCATTTATGTTTTAAGGCTAATCTAGTACCCATGGTCCTAAGTAAGGCCTGTTCTAATAATTTTCTAAGATTTTTGTAACTGGATACCAAGGAAGAATGGTACCATCCTGGACTTAATTGTTCTCGTATGGCCAGATAAGACAGCAAAGGGATTGACCAATGCTGATGTTTGCGCTAGTTTTTACTAGTTCAAGCCGGTTTTTTTTTTTTCCTTGAATATTATATTTTTTTGAAAGTTTTTGTTTCAAAATATTACTATTGTTTTGGTAAGAATCACTTACCAAAAAAAGGATATATTTACCCCTGCAAAAAAGCCAATGTCGTTTGCAACACTTGGTTATATATGTATATTTTCCTTTGTTTCAAGTGTACATTTTTCATTTGCATGAGATTTGCTTGGGCCATTTCAAATTCCTATTATCGAGCATTTGAGATAGGCCGAAGTAGTTAAAGATTATGGCTTCAAAAGTGAAAATTTAAAAACTTAAAATGAAGGCTGTCGTCCGAGCATGGGTGCTTGGGCCGGTGTACTCCTATGTCGCTATTCTTGTACCTTGTTTCTTATTAATTAATTTTATCCTTCAAAAAAAAAAAAAAAAAAGTTTGCAACTTATTTTAGTCAGAACTAAGTCTAAGCCGCAAATGTTTAATGGAGGGGTATTATAGAATATGATATTGATTTGTACACATATAGGGGAGAGCACTTATTTATATCCATTAAATAAAGAAGTGAAACAATCACAAAATTTTTGTCCCAAATAATATGCTTTTAGAATAGAATAGAATGAAATAGGCTTTTATCGTTCACAGAGAACAATCGGCCTATGGGACCAAAAAAATAGAGCGAAGCACACTTACACTTAGATTAACATAACGTGTGCGAGTAGTTTACGATTCAAAAGAAAAGAAAAAACCCAACAACTGAAGAACAACGATCGATTTCCATCCACTTAGGTCTTTGTACTAATGATATATGAATGGTGAGATCCTATATGATACGTTAAATTATTAAAGGGCTAACTTATAAAGTGAGAACTTTCAGTGAGTAATTTCAACCAAAGCCAATATGAAGATACACTATCGGTTATGTGCAACAACGTCGGGCACATGTTTACTAATTGATCCCTATTTTGCTTATTTAAACTGTTGAATTTAAAGTAATCTGGACGATTTCCTCTTTCCTTAGGTCAAATTAGGAAGACAATTTCTTTTTTTCCTTTTTTTATCGAAAGGGTGTAAGGGTCAGTATTGGTTTATCAAAGGTTTTTGGCATGGAAGGGCAGCTTTTGCAGCTAAAACTTGTTTGTTCTGGAGTGGTTTGAACATGAAGGAGCCTTTGATCAATCATATGAAACGTCTGGCATGTTAGTTTATCAAAGGTTTTTCGCATGGAAGGGCAGCTTTTGCAGCCAAAACTTGTTTGTTTCGGAGTGGGTTGGACACGAACGAGTCTTTGATCAATCATATCAAACGTCTGACATATTCTGTTTATAGATGATGGGAGTTCAATAACTGGTGTTGTGCATACCCGGATTTAGCCTTGTGGGGTTTGATTTTACGACAGTTTAGAGGACAACCCTTTGTTGCATCAACAACTTGTTAGGCAGCAGTTGCAGCAGACTTGCGCCACATAAGGCTAGTAATAGGCAAGCGGTTGCTATATCAGCAGACTTATGCCACGTAAGGCTAGTAACAGACGAGAGATCTAACGGCTTGGATTATGGAGCTGGACACGTCACCACTAGAAGCCCTAAAGCCCACAGACTAGCAAAACCCAAACCATATTTTGAAACTGGCCATCTCCAAGCTCGACCGGCCCATGGAGAATGGGTCCTCTACGGCTGCAGCGGCCGCAGCGACAAGCGCTTGCTGTCGGAAGGTAAGAATGTGGTTTCTGAGTTTCTATTCCTTGCCATTACTAAGTTCTGTTTATCATTTGAACCAGTTGGCAGAGAAATTGGAAAAGAGCGAAAATATGCGGCAGAAATTGCGGCAGGCAGTGCATTTTCTCCAGGAGAAGATGGAAACTACAGAAAAAGTGCTTAAGACGAATGAGGATTTGAGACAAGGTAATTGTCCTAGACTTCCATTAGTAGAATGATTAAATTGCTGAACGAATCTGTAATACTTTTTTGGCAATTCCACAACGCATTGCTTTATGTAAAATTCGCCTTTCCAACTCTTGACTCTTATCACAACGGGAAAATCTGCAATGAGTAGATCTGATGTCTGTGAGTTACAGACATTAAGTAGGTAAGGATATTATTTGACGCTGTTTTTTTTCTGGTAAGGATATTAGCTGACGCTTCCTTTTTCTAGTTCTCTAGACTTATGCCCTTCATAGTTCACGTGGGTTTTTCCTTTAGTATCCTGGCATTCACTTACTTATGTTGGGGGTGTCTAATATTAGAGCTTGCGTGTGATTTCTACACTATGTAGCCTGATATGTTGAGCCAAGAACCATTTCTTGCATTGCCTATGTTCATAAGGTCTCCCTTTCTTTTATCCAGGCACAATCTTCCTCATCTTATAGTCAGTTACGGGAGGTTTTTGGATCGATTCAGGGTTCAGGGTTGGTTGTACAAGTCCTTGGCAAATTTTTAGAAATGGCAGCATTGTCTGATATCGTTTATCCTTGTATTGCAGAGTGTGAAAGGGAACGTGAAAGAGCTGAATTGGAAAGGAGAAGCGCAGAGGAGCAGATGAGACAGAGAAAGGAATTAGAAGGAGAAGCCATGGCTTTGAAAGAAACTAGTGAAAAGCACCGGGAAAGAGCTGAATTAGAAAGCAGAAGATCAGAAGAGGAAATAAGACGTCGGAAGGATTTGGAAGGGGAGACTGTAGCTTTGAAAGCAGCAGTAGAGAAGGAACGTGGAAAATCTGAAGTAGAAAGAAAAAGAGCAGATTCAGAAAGGAAAAGAGCAGAGGAAGAGATTAGACACAGAAAAAATCTGGAAGGAGAGATAGTCTCTTTAAAAGAGCAATTGGCTTTTATTACCAAGAGAATAGAACATGTTGAATCTTTGAAAACACTGGAGAGGACAGAAATTCAAGGCTTACGAAATGAGGTAAGATGCATTCTATGGTTGGTTGGATGGCTTTATTGTGTAACAAGGTTATGTTATAGCTACTTAGTACATTCAGTAATATTTTATTTCCTCATTGATATGAAACACATTGAAGGTTGTTGCAGGTTAGAGCAGCTATAGATGGTGTTGGCATGGCTGTGAAGTCTATTGAGATTGCTGAAGATTCCTATAAAAATTTGGAGAAATCTGTATTGTCGAAGGTATGGGCATTTCATAGCATTTACTTCAGTGATTAAATTTGACTGTTTTCCGTCGTCTGAGTAGTATAGCATTTTCCAGGTGAAACTACTTTATGCAGACAATTCTGAATTACCAAAACATTCCTCAGATTTCCCAACAGGCAAAGTACTGGTTCCAAGGAAAGTCGGTGAAGCAAGAGCAGTGTCCCAGAAGCCATCTGTGATAAATCAGAAAAGAGTTTCTTCTGTCGAAACAAGGTCAGTTGACTATAATCCTGCAACAATTGGGCAAGCTGGAGCTAAACCGCCATTGGCCAAGTGTCCACCGTTCGTACTCATTCCTGGAATTGACTCAATTTTGCATCCTCCAGCAACAAAACTAGTAGAAATTGAACCGTTGTCTGCGGAATCTTGTGTCAATAACTCTAAGATCCCATTTATTGCATCCAAGACTGGAATCGTTGATGGGGCTTCTGCTATTGTCAAGCAAAAGAATAGCATATGTGGACCAAAAGAACTTGGGAATAAAGGTAAGAACAGAAGTTCAGCTTGTGCTCAGGAAGATGCAGTAAAGGATAAGAACAGTTCACGTGATAAGAAAGAACTCGGAAAGAATATGTTGGTAAAGGTCTGTGAATTGTTTGAGAAGCAGAAAAAAACATATTCAAAGATTGAAATGAAGCTTGCTATGCTAATGGAGGTGTTTGATCCAGGAAGGGCTGATCAGAAGTTGAACTCCAACGACAAAGTTAATGATAAATTTAATAATATGATGCCAGTTGGAGAGCAGCAGAAGAAAAAAAGAAGGAAAATACGGAAACCAGTTGAGGTCACAAAGATGGATCAGGCAAATGTTCTAGACAGCAACATTGGTTTTGTAGAGATTCAAAAGAAAAAAAAGAGGAAGAGGAATGGATCTGGGAGGCTGGACATTGGTGCATCTGTTGGGAACAGTGGCCTTGATACTGTTACGGGAAATCAAACTCCAAATATGGTGGACAAAGGCATACCATCAACTTGTAAGCTACAAGCAGTTGAGATTGAAAATACTGGTGATAGTCATAATTGTAATGGATCCAAAGAGCTGAATGTGGATAGGGGTCAGGAACCTGGTGCCATGACAAATGCTGTTTGCAGCGAGACACCTGATGCTGAGATGATTGATTGGCTTCTCAATTCTATGAGCTCCGAAGATGGAGAGTGGCGCGCTATCCAGAAGGTAATGCTTTCACCAAATCTGCCACACCTTTCTACTCAAGATTTAATAGGCGAAGATTCATCATAGGTGTCAATACACATATTGGACTATCTCATGATTAGTTCAGAACTCATGGTGCCTTTGTAGGGCTGCTGACAACACCGGTTCTGAAGTCAAATTACTGCAGACTGCAGAATGATATGTAAGCATGTTGTTGGATCGATGTCTTTGGCATAAGATGGTGAAGAGGTTTACATGCCTAGGTTTAAACCATATTGTTCAGAAAATATTGCAAGACAAGAAAATCTAAGAGACCATGAAAAGGTGATGAGGTTGGAAATTGTATATCTTTATAGTAAAAACTGCGCCCTTATCTTTTCTACTTACGAATTCGTTTGTTACTTTTTTCCGTATGTTGTCCTGCCATCTTTCTATGCAGTGGCGTTTTCATCTGAAATGGTACAAATATTTTTTGATGCCTTCTATGTGATAGCAGAAGGTTTATGAGATTCATCTTGGACTCATAGAAAACAATACTTTTTTTTTATCAGGTGACATTTTCAGGGAGTTGATGTATAAAAGGGTAGTAAAGAAAGAACATATGAAATTTTATGCCCATGGTTTGGCGATTATGGACAAAGTTTGCCATGGAGGAAGCAAGAACAGCAGGCTGTTGGTCAATACAGCATGGACATGAACATTGAAAGGTGGTAAAGTTATATGCTCAAATCTGCATAGTCTTTCAATCTTAAATGTGAATATATGGTGAAAGAAAACAAGTTCCACCAGTTTTGTAATTCTTTTCAACTCCCCCAGTCGGGTAAGATGCTTTGGCTGTGTTTTGCGGAGAGAATAAATGTTTACCCGCCCTGTAGGCAGGGAAAAATACAAAAGGAAGCTTATTTATCATTAAGGAAAAAAAAAAACTGCCATATAAAAATTTATTTTCTTGCTTCGTCTCATAATGCTTTCCTGCTTCTTTCTTTGAAAGGACAAAGTGCATGGACATACAAGTGGGTATTGTTACTGTAATGGAGCGAGTTATGCTGCTTCAATGGAAACGGTATTTTTCCTATTATATTAGCAGGTCTTCAAAAAATCCCTTAGAACTTTGTCCTCATGGGCTTGACCAGTAACTATTGACGAATGAGTTTGAACATGCTTTATTCATTAACTATGTGATTGTTAGTAAGAAAGAAATAAGTTGCCGCCGCACTGCGGGTGGCCTGACAACAAACAAGTAGGACATCGCTTTTCCCTTCGTATATCATCCCCATTTTGAGGTCTAAGCACTTCCTATGGCATTTTAGATTTCAGGATTTTATCACATACCTTATCACATACCTTATTTGTCTTTTTTTTTAACTGAACCATTGGGTTTTAAACCATTAGATTAGCAAGTTCAAACAACGAATACGTATATATGTATAAATACATGTAGGCCAACGCAGACCGACCTCTTCAAACTGATGGCAGACGAACAGGGAATAAATCCCCCGCGAACGATGGCGTATCTAGCAAACTAAATGGCAAACCCCCCGAACCCAAAGCAAGAACCAAGCAAACAAACAAAGAACAAAGAGCAAGAACCAACCGAAAAACTGTGAAGAACAAGAACGAAGCAAAAATCTAAGAACCAAGCAAAAAGCAAAAATCTCACAAGAACCGGGCAAGGAATTGAACCCCTGAACCCAAACCAAAGTGTGCACCCTGATCCTAAGCCGCCCCACGCAACCAAAAGATATGCTCGTACATAGTGTTTAAGCCAAAACCGTGCAAAACCAAAACCGTGGTAAAGACCAAAACCGCGGCTGCAACGTAGAGGGATGCTCGGATTCGTTCAAACGCCAGCTTAGCCACCGCCGCCCTCTTCAAGCAAGCCCTCTTCAAGCAAGCCCTCTTCACAAAAACGCAGTCCGTGGTTCACAGCTCATGAATCACACTTCCCAATTCGTGGATGCATGAATCACAGGCCCTGAGGGCTGCGACCAGAAAAAGAAAAATTCAAGGAACTTTGCTTTCTAAAATTAACCAGGAACAAAAAGGAAAAAAAGCCAAATCCAAATATTAAAACCTTACCCAACCCTTAAAAAAACCATAGAAAGATCTTTTGCGAACCTTATCGTCATCTTAATCGTTTGGTGCTACAAGAGTATTCCCCCCCTCGTCATCTTCTTAACTGATCGGTGTTAAGGCATGGTTATCGGGAACGGCATTCCGAACACCTTCAGGGGCATGCCACGTTCTGGGATCTTTAGTTCTCGTTATGAATGTGCATGTTACTCGGAACGACATTATAAGAATGTTTCGGTTTCCCAACTATGAGAATGTTCCGGTTTCCCAACTACACAATGTTTTTTTGACCATTCTCTTCATTTTTATTTTTATTTTTTGACTCTTGGAATTTTTACTTTGGCTTGAGTCCTCTCTGATATTTCACAATAGGGCAGCGCCCTTTTTCTTTCTTTTATTTTGTTTATGGAGGAACAAACTTCGCACGTAGAGAACAAGTGATCTTACTTTTGTTGGTGCGAATATGCGACCAATAGAATTTTGTTCTAGGATGGATTTTTTAAATGAGAAATTCATTGGTGTGCACAAAGAGGACATAATACCGACAGCATGTGAAGATGACGAGGATAATAAAAATGACAACGAAGTCGAACATTGTGAGGACAAAGAAATTGATGCTAAAGAGGGTAATGGTGATAATGAGGATGTGCTTATTGCTACTGCTGTAACTCATTAGTTAGTACTACCAGTTAAGAGCATTATTGTAAAGTTACTGTTTTGGAAACTACTATTTCAGTTACTTTAATTTATTAGAAATATATTTTAAGGCTATCATGCCACATAAACATTTGCTATAATAGTAAAATTGCTCTTTAATAATGCTGATTTTATTTTGAAGAGATATTTGTCATAAAACATAAATTACCTGATGTTTTTATGTATATTTATAAGAGAATATAACATGGTAGAGTCTTATTTTCATTTGGCCATTATTATACATCACCCGTTGGCATTTTAAACTTGAAAACTAGTTCAACGTTTAGTTAGCCCATGGGAACATCAAATCCATTTTCAAAATTTATTTTTTTTCAAAGTTGAATGTTCCTGTTCCGAAGTGTTCCGGTTCTGGTTCCGGTTCTGGTTTTTGGGGTGCTGTTCCAGTTCCCTTCCGGTTCCGAGTAACCATGTGTTAAGGGAAGGATATTGTGAG
The DNA here is from genome assembly GCA_021234155.1 of Isoetes taiwanensis. Taxonomy (NCBI): domain Eukaryota; kingdom Viridiplantae; phylum Streptophyta; class Lycopodiopsida; order Isoetales; family Isoetaceae; genus Isoetes; species Isoetes taiwanensis. The sequence goes on from JAJEKV010000006.1 coordinate 23,649,889, forward strand.
CCACATTTAAAACAAGTTGCTTCCATACCAAAATCAATTGTTTAGGAAAAACACAAAGTTTGAGAAGTTCTCAATCTCTAGTCTCTCATCGTATCGATGAAGAAAAAGAAAACACCTACAGATTGAAGTATACATCTACAAGCTAAAGACATACTTCACGCTTTGCAACACCCTTGATGTCCATCTTTCACACGTCTTGAAATCTCCAAACCATCTAATTTTGCTAGCACTTTTAAGATCTTGTGTGAATTTGCTGCCTTGACCCCCTCCTTAATCTTATAGCACATATTTTTTCATATGCACTCCTCAAAGCATTATCTTGGCAGAAGGTATTTGTTTGTTTCGGTTGAAAATATCTATTACAAAGCTTAGATTGCCCTTGCCCCGTACATCACAGCCACATATACTTACCATGACTCACAAACTCAAGATCATGGCAAGGGAGACTTGCAAAATAAAGAATATGACAAGAACACGCCTGAAGGCCTTTGAAAAACTTCAACGGTCTATTTTGGCATTCTGGCTACTGCTTTGGTTAAGCTAGATGATCAAATTCAAATGCTTGCCATCAGCAGTCCTTACTAGGATTCAAACGTCTGATCCAATACCACTATCACAGGGACATCCGTTCAGTTGTTCTTGGAAAGCTGGATACAACTCCTGGAGTTAGTGCTTGGGGCAACAAGTAACATTAATATGTCACCACCAGTGCTTGTCACAATGTCTGCGCATGTGGACATGTTAGACATGTCCACACAAACTTCGACTGAGGAATTATTGTGGAGGCACATACAGGCAGATGGCATCATCTTTGCACATCGGGTAGAGGCAGCGCGACCCGACTGTCCTCGTCACCTCTTAATCCATTTCAGAGATGCCTGCATATACTGAGGCATGGCAATCATCTGAAAGGTATCACCTTTTTTGTCCAAGAGGATCTAACTCCAGCACAGCTCTGCAAATGAAAAGAGGAATTATGTCAAGTACGAGAAGCTCGCCTGCAATGGAAGTGGGCAGTATACAGAGGAGGTCAGGCTATCATTAGGGATCAGTGGCCTGATCCATGGGCAATTTTTATATAGACATGTTCTTCTTTACGTTGTTATTTCTATTTGCTCTTGTGTTTTGTGAAGGTACGTAAAGCCTGATTTGATTGTGGCCTAAGGGCCAAGTCATAGTTTCATCTAGTTTTTGCCCAAGCTTTGTAGTGTTTCTATTATGTTTGGTGATATTTTGGGTTGTTCTAGCCCATTGTATAGGTCCCATGGCCTATTTGTCTCTAGGGACGTTAAAAAATCTATTCTATGCTATTCTATTCTATTCTATTCTATTCTATTCTATTCTATTCTATTCTAAAACTAGTGTTCTCCTTGCAACTCATATGTATGTCTTAAAGTAGAAAACAAGTTCTTGTACAACATGACTAGGAGATTTTCTGAGCAAATCTTGAAAGAGCTGCTTAGACAATATTTTAAAGCGTCAATGACCAACCAATGAAGGCAATGTCATTTCCTGAGCAAATCTTGAAAGGGTTTCTTAGACAATATTTTGAAGCATCAATGACCGACCAATGAATTCAATGTCAGAAAAGGCTGCAAACCAAGAGGGATTCATACTATAATGGCCATACAACACTAGTGAGTGACCTTTAGGGCGCTTATTTTTTTATGTAAAAATACATATACGTCATACACAATTATGGCGCCGTTTATGCCATACAAAGTTGCGAGGGAGGAATTTACAGGAGGAGAATAAGTTTTTACATTTATGAGAGGGCTTCTTTTGATCTGTGGATATGAGGTGGGATTACTGAATTTGGGTTTCTACATTGTTGAATATATTTCCTAGTACATTTGAAATAAATATTTATATAGGATGGGTATATTTGCCACTAACAAAAATGCTTGTACAAGTATAGCATGGGTGCAAAATTTTCGACAATATGAAACCTTATGGGAGGGGGTTTTCTGCAAGAAAAAGTGTATACAGGGGGGTTTCTTCTGACCCCATGCACACAGATGATGTATCCGCTATAGCTTAGGTGCATTCCCTGGGCTGCAAACGTGAAGCCTTTGACAATCTAAAACTCATCCACATTTAACTTACATTCCAAGACTATAGCTTGATAGGTATAAAAAAAGACTATTATTTTAACCTTCAACAATGAATCACCCATATTTATACTGGCAAAAATTAGTATAACATTTTTCTATATTACCATTATTTATTGCCTAACTGCAACACAAATATTTACTTTGCTGTCCATCTAGTTATGAGCTAAATTTATGTTTTATTCTACAACTGAATCAAAGACCATTGTTGCAAAGACAGAGTAACTGTGCATGTTCATCACCTTTGAGCTCTTCCAAGCAGCATCATCAACATCCTTCACGTGGTAAGTCAATAATAACTGAAACGTGCCTGCAAATTTTGAAGCCATCGTAACCCCTAGATGACCACATGCATCCATCTTTCTGGCCCAATTAAAAAAGCCAAGTGCCACATAGCTAAACCATAGAAACTTTTGAAATGAATTTTGCGCTAGTTTAGCTAATATAATTTTAGTTTATAAGAAATATATGATTAGTGAATTATTTTCTAGCATCTATGGAATAATTTAAGGCCTAGACTTAGCTAGTTGGCATTTTTAAGAATGTTTCCACAAAGAAAATGACTAAAGTAAATGGAAACAATTAGAAAAGAATAGTAATTTTAGCTTAATGTTTTCCATTTTCCACACCATATAAATTCTTGGGATGAATTTTGGGTTAGTTTAATTAAATTCTAGAAATTCTGAGAAAGAAAATGTATAGAGTTTAGCTAAACCACAAAAAGATTTGGCATTAATCTCGGACAATTTTAGCTAAAGCCATTTTGGCTAATAAGAAATATGTGATTAATAATTTATTCCATGAGTCAGATGCATCCTAAAATCACAGTGCAATCCCTCCAGATTAGCTGCCAGTAAGACCAAATCGTCTCTTGTTAATGCATCAACTTTCTCTTCTAAATTCTACCAAGACTTGGACGTCACAATCTGATATATAATTATTTAACAGTAAATATTCAAACTTAGTTATATTTCACTGTTTTGTTAATAGTCTTGTTGTCATATAGTCATATATTGCAACTTATGAAATATCTATGGGCCACCCATCCTCCAATCCAGCATATGTGATTTTTTTTTTTCTTTTTTTTTTCAGATTTATATCAATGTATTAGCTTGCAATCACATCTCACATCTGGACAAGACATCCAATAGAGCAAGCAATTTACCTGTTTTTCCCAAGTTCCAATACTAAGTAGTATCGTTGCTATGACAACGTTGATTTAGAAGCTCCCACCTCTGTGTCCTCATGTTCCATGGATCTCATCCAGCTGCTATATATATGTTTATCCAGACGAAGACGTTCTATGAGTAAACAAGTTGCTCTTTGAAAATGGAACGAAAGGATATCAGCAATGGAAGAGCTTCAAACACGTAACTGAAAACCTTTTGCTGGCAAAAAATCTACAGAAATCAATGAACATATGCTATTATTGAATGAGGCATACCACATACAAAATAGAAACAGTTGATTTCTAAACTTGTATCTTATATCTAGCTTTGCTGGTGTACAAATACCCATAGTCTAGCATTTTATCGGCATAAATCCATATAAATAATAATTTATTTACATGCGCTTAAAATATAAGATGCCAACTATTCTTAAGAGTTAGATGCGTCCTAAAATCTAGTGCAATCCCTCCACATTAGCTGCCTAAGGCCAAATGGTCTCTTGTTAATGCAACAATCTCCCCTTGCTATATATCTGCCAAAGTTGCACGTCACAACTGATATGTAGCAAGCAACTTAACTTTTTTAAAGTTCTAATACCAAGTATTGTTGCTATGACCAAAATGTTGATTTAGAACCTCCCATCTCTTTTATATGCATCATATACGACCTTGTCTGTGCCCAAATGTTCCTCATGTCCCATGGATCTCGTCCAACTGCCATGCATATGTTTAGCCAGACAAAGATATTCTATGAGTAAACAAGTTTTTCTTTGAAATGGAATGAAAGCATATCAACAACGAAAGAGATTTAGACACAAAACTGAAAATCTTTTACTGGCCAAAGATTTGAGTGCAAAAATCGTTCTGAACAGGATGAAACAGATGCTATTAATTTAATTTAATTTAATCTAATTCATATACTAATCATGCCATTTAAGATGCTTAGGTCCATGGCGAAGCATATTACAGGAGATATATAATCCATAAGCGCTTAAACAAAGGCATCAATAGCTTCATATACTTCCATTTTAACAAACAACTCCATTATATCAGGACATTCTTTCCAAACATCCTTGAGATAAGAGTTGAGAAAATTTGGAGGTGTATTAAAGAACATTGATAATGGGGTTTCTAAAATGTTATACTTATTTCTTAAACGTTGATAGGCAGGATACTCTAAAAAAGCTTGTACCTCTGCCTCAATCTTAGGTTCAAGATAGCTCAAACAATACCTTGTATGTTGAGGAGTTCCATACCACCTTCCTGTATCAATGTGCATGATGAGAGGAAGTATGTAGCTAAGAAATTAGGATTTTATTTTTCCTGATAATATTAGATTGCAGGTAAGATTGTTTGCCATATGCAGCCATATTATTAACATCAGGTTTATAGATATTCTTTTTTATATCACTGTCGTTCGAGTCCCACAATTTGCTTAAAGCTCTTAGAATTATTTGTGCGCGTACTTCTTTCAGTATGATCGAGTCTGGCCAAGCAGAATCATTTATACCCTACATTTCTGCCCATTGAATCACTTGAGAGAACCATCCTCATTCTTTGGATTGTTGCATAGATTGGAAACGGAGAAGACTCTGAAGGGAACAATTTCACCCAATTTACATATGTAATAGTACGACATAAAGCCTTAGCCTCAAGGGGAATTGACCCAGTTTTTGCAAGCATAATGCAATATGGATTTTGTATTTTACTTCTAACCTCTTCCATGAGAAAGCTTTTCTGCACTTTTTCAATCTTGTCCCAGCTTTGCCAATCAAGTCCAGGGGTCAAAGCTGGACAACTATATAAGTTGGGTGTCATAAAGTATCTTCTGAATTTCCAATGCCATAAATTATTCACATAAAAAGTATGGAGCATACCATAAAGGGTTGTAAGCTCACTAGAAGCGCGTTTTTCAGCTGCCAATTTCCATGAATAATTACTTGCCATCTCTATTCCAAGGTCACATTCCCCAATGGTGAATCTGAAAGATTTTTTTTCTTCCAATGATCACGACTTTAGATTTTGCAACATTGATAACCATACTTTTATGACCACAAAATCCTTGAAGAGTATCCAAATGATGTTGGAGACTAGCAGTTCTAGAAATTAAAATTATATCATCTGCAAAAAAATAAAACTTGTATATGATGTCTACCAATATTGCCTATATCGAGGATATGCACAGAAATAATTTTCATCTTCCTCTTGGAAAAACAATTATGGATATCAAAGACAAATGTAATTGTCGAAAACCAGTGCCATTTAGTTAGTTAGGTTACCTGACGGTTAGGTTTTCTTGTTCTCATATACCCCTCTAGTCTTCCTTTTTTTCTTCATCAGCGCATCTTCATCTCCACGCTTAGGTTTTGATCCCCTGCTTCCCACCCAAATCCTTTTCGTGCATGCCTGCCTATTCTCCTCTCCACGTTTTGCTGCTTGGTCTCCGGTGCCCACCCAAATCCTTTTTGTGCATGCCTGCCTGTTTTCCTCCTGTTGGTGCAAGGCAAGCTAGGCTGGTTTTCTTTCCTCCTGTTGGTGCAAGGCTGGTTTTGTTTCCTCTGCCATGCAACTCTGATCCTGCCATGCCTATGTCTGCCCGGCTCAATCAGTGTTGATTATTCCTCCTTGTTGTTTATTTGCTATCGGCTTCCTTTGGTTTATGCAGCCCGGTGTTCCCTCGACTGTTGTGTTGGCGCTTGGCTGCTCGGGCTAATTTTGTAATAAGAAAAGGTCGCGCGAGCTGTTTATTTGTGAAAACAGATCGGTGAGTCATGAAGCGGCGAGCCAACGCTTTCACCGCCAAAACAATGAGACTCAAACCTTTTACATAAAAAGACAAAACGGCGACATTTTAGCCCGCCTAACCGGTTTTTCCGGCGACATTTTAGCACCCCCAAATTTGGTTTTCCCTGATAAAAGACACCGATTTTCAAGTGATCCTGAACGAACTATTCTGGTTTAAATCAATTTAAAAAGGGCGAAATGTCGCCCGTCTTGTCTTTATGTCTCTTTAATTTGTTCGGTTGTGTTCCATTGCGTTCCTAATCTGGATTCGGCCAGGCTATAACATGGTTTTTTTTGGGAGCGTTGATCTTACCTCTAGTCCCTATTAAAGTCCGGCCCGATTTGCTAAAAAGGGGTTCCATTCTGAGAGGCTCACGATCATGCTATTTTCAGGAGTTTTCCCGTGCATTTTGTGTTGTTACAGGAAAGCCTTCGTCCATAAGAAGGCTCGGTTGATCGGTGCTATCCAGAGCTTTTTGTTTTTGGGTGCGTCTTGTTCTCAGCATTATCTCAGTTCTTCAGGGTATGAGGCTGGTGGTTGCAATGCGGCTGCCTTGCTTTCACGTTTTCAAGTGATTCTTTGCATCAGCGTAACTCCCTTTGTCTTCAAGCACATGTTTAACTCCATACTTATCTACGGCTGTGACAAGATTTTTCCTGTAAAATACCTTTTCCGGCTCTGCTATCTGGTTTGAAGGCTTGGACCATGCTTTTCTATTTATGTTCTTCCTCGACAAATGGGTTGTTCCTCAATTTGTTATGAGGGAATTTGCTTCAACTTTGTGTTTGGTATTCACAGAAGGAACGGGGAAGCGATATTTGATATTTTGCCATAAGTAAGATTTTCGTGCAGACCAGTTCTGTGTTCCTTGCGCAGACAAGTTCCATGCTATTTTGGAGCAGAGCACTTTTTGGTATCGGATCATGTTGAGCGGAGCACATTAGTTTTTGTGTTTGGCTATGCATTTTGTTCTTTTGTGCAACTGGGGCAGAGGAGATCTGACGAGGAGATCTGACTGTTATCAGTTTTGAACCTTTCTAGCAGTGTCAAGGCCATTCCAGATAAGCTCTCTTCTTTTTCTACTATAACGTTGTTTAAATTTCTTTACCATTTTATTGCAATTGCAGTAGCTTTTAACTCTTTTCTCTAGATACTTATATCAAGGCTTGAACTTGAGTCTTATTTGATACTGGTATGTGGCTCAATAATAGTGGCTTTGAATGGTGCGACAAAGCTCTAAGGATGATCAGGTTGGGTGTAATGGCTTAGATTAAACCAAGCCATTTTAGTTCTCCTCACATTGGTATCGACCTTGCCTTGATAATGTGTGTGGAACAATCTTGATCGGCTTATGTGCACTTTATTATTATTTTCCGCTTTGCCCAATTTTTTAGCCAGTTATCTTGGTTTAATGTCCTTTCCCCTTTGTGTTCCTGATCTTCTATTCCCCTTGAATGAACGATTTATCTTAGTATTCTTCCATATTCTCGAACTCTATTTGACATATGTTACTTAGAGACTTGAGATCTATATTTCTAAGGGTGGTAAGAGGAGTTGCCCAATTAGGAACCTTTGTTAAGTGTGTTATTCTCTAACTTTTAATGTTTGTAGGGGTGGCTATATTTGTTGTTGGTTTCTTGTGCTTTCAAGATGATTTCCTTTTGTTTCAAGGAGTTTTGCTAAGATCTATATGGTCAGGTTTCCTTGCCTTTCAATGCTTATTTATCCAGTTTTTTGATCATTATGCGGAGATGGCATTTCATCGAAGTTTTGGAACAAATATCTTACATTGTGGGAATGGTGATTTTGATGAGAATGAGTAGTGGATTATCCAGGATCTTTGGCTAATTGCAAAACCTCATGATGAATAGGTATAGCTTGATCGATCTAGAACAATTAGTCCACATTAGCACACCTGATTTTGTCCATTTGTCCTAGTGAAATTGTAAGTACCTTGGCAATATTTATTTGCTTTTAATTTTCTAAGTCTATGCCTAGACAATGGTATGCCCTAATTGGTAGCAAATACATTACCCTTATATTAAATATCATGTCCCTGCTTGCTACCGTGGACCATTTTGCCTCTATCGGCTTGTTCTCTCATTTTTTTCGCGGGTTCTGAATTAACTTTTCACATTGTTTCAAACTAGAATATAGAAACTATGGGTTGAATGTCTTCACATTGTTTCAAACTAGAATATAGAAACTATGGGTTGAATGTCCGCTATTGTCACTATTTCTTCTATGCATTTCCAACATTTTATTTTAGAAGTTTCATATTATGGTAATATATAAGTGTGAGTTGCTAGGCTAAATATATGTTGTGATGTTGGCTTTGTGAAAGTTTTGTGAATATTGTAGGGTTTTAGTTTTCAGACTACCACCTTGGATATGACAAGTCTCTCTCTAACCCTTCATGTTAAATATCTTGTACCCACTTGGACCATATTGCCTCTATATTGCCTCTATCCAATGTTACTAGTTTACTCATGTTCTTGTGGGTTTTCAAATACTAATTATGAGCTTCATGCTGTTGACAGGTATTTTGGTTCAGATATGTTAAATGGTTCTGATCTCTGAATTGCCTCAGATGGTGATAATGATTCTCCTGAGTTGAAGAGAAGTTTTCTCCGATGGTTTTGGTGTCATAGAGTTTGGATGACAGTTGTGGTGTTACCAGTATGCTTAGCCCCATTGAATTTATCCATATTAGTGTACTTATTGATGGTAGGATTGGCCTTTTTGAAATGGTCCATAGTGCCTACTTGTTGATGATACTTGGTGCTAGCACTTCTCATAACATTTTTGCCATCCTTGTTGCCTACGTCAATACCAATATTTCTTCTATTTGCTTCTTTGATCCATTTTTCACCACGGTATCGACAAATTATAGGGTATCCTTTAGTCGACCTCGCCAGATATATGCTTAGAAACTTGTCCACCCCGATGGTTACAACAAAAGCTAACCTATCCTTTTTGTATGTCGCAGTTTTTGAAATTTGCTTCCTTTCATTTTCCCTTCGTAACCTATCCTTTTGTATGTTGCACTTTTGTAATTTTCTTCTTTTCAGTTTTCCACCAACTGTGCTTGGTTCCTTTTTGGCCACTTTTGCCCTTGCCTCTTGACTTCATTCTCCTTTGTTCCTAAGTCCATAGACTGCTGCCTCTGTTCTTCAGCATTGTATTCTAGTTATTGCTTTTAGTGGAGATGCCCAGATGTGGCTTTTCTTTCAGTTTGTCTCTTCACTCTCTCCCTTATCTGGTTTTGACAATTGAATTTATCTTCGTATAATGATAAGAAGATAAACTTTATTTTCCTTATTGACTTACTATTCCTGATACCGTGGTTGATCAACCTTAAAACCCCAATCCGGAATTGATGCCCATGGGGCCGAGAAGCGTGAGAATGCTAGAGATTTGGATGGGGCCCTGATGCGGAATGGCCAAAAAGATGATAACACCAGTAAAGACAAGGAAATTAGCAGCATCGAAGATGCAATTGCTGCTTTGAAGGAAATCAAAGCCTCTACAAGAGAAGGATGCCAGTATCATCAAGTATAACGTCAAAATTTTTGACACAACTCAAACCTCTGAAACACCTAATCTCTAACACCCCACCATGGCAAGAGAGATAGACAGTTTCTGCGCCTTCTTTATCACATGTAATGCCTACTTTATCACATGTAATGCCTACTTATCACATAAACCTTCTTTACCATGTTTCTGCGCCTTCTTTATCACATGTAATGCCTACTTGAGCACATAATGCTTGAGCATACTTGAAACCGTCCTTTAAGGCATCCACAATTTTGTCATTGGTACTTATTTGACTTAGATCACATAGATCAGCCCTGATTTCATTTCCTGCATTATCTACCTTTCTTTCTAGCACTTGCCAAATGTTCTCTTGTTTTATATGTGCAGCGGGGAATAGTAAGTCACCTAGAGCTTGGAATTCAGCCACCCTATTCAAAGCATTGCATGTTTCTAGCAGATCAGCCCCTATATAGGACCTTTCATTCCTAACCATGCCGCCCACTTTGGAGAAAAAATTCTCACAACAATCTGATCCTGTACAATGCAATGGGACAGCCATACCTGTGCATGTTTCATTGAAGTACCTTACTAGCAATACTACGAAGTGGCATGAGAGCTGAATATCAAGAAAGGTCTCGCGGGATATGAAGTTCTTGCATATTAGAGGCAAAACAATAATATTTGAAAATGTTGGAGCATTTTTGCAATAGGAAGCATCTATCTGGACACAAAAAAAAATATGCTAAAATATATGCAATCCACATGTCCAAGCCAAGTAAATAGAACACTACCAATCTAGGCCAGTAATGTGCATAATATACATCTACTTTAGGGGCATGAGAACTCGAGGTAATAACACGATCTCGAATCCGGTTTGGAACATATGGTAAGTCCAACTTATAGGGTTGGAACTAGAGAAATGTTCGCGGCGACCTTTGGCCGCCGCGATAAATTTCTTGTAGAGATAAGACTACCGTGGAAAAAGGGCCTAAGAACGTGCCGCTTGTACCAAAAAGCCCTAGAAGTTAGACTTTGAATGATTGATTAAGAACGTGCCAGGCATCAAAAAACTAGGAGTTAGACTCCTAAATTTCCGGTCACAATCCTTATTTTTCGGTTCGAATTTTTCTTTGCCAGCAAACAAATTGTGGGGTTTCCTTCAAAATCCGGAAAATAATCTTGAGTTTATATTCAAAATCCGGTGGAGCATCACACTTACCGGCAAATTACTGGTTAGAGCTACCGGGATTTTGAAGCCTGGAACATGCCAGTTTATGAACGTGCGACTTTATAAGGAGATTAAGAACGTGCCACTTTATGAACGTTCTTTTATGACGAGATTAAGAACGTGCCATTTTATGAGGAGGTTAAGAACGTGCCACTTTACCAGGAGATTAAGAACGAAAAAGAGACGTGCATCATTTTATTGATTTCCGTAAGGGCTTCGTAATGCATGATAATTTTTTTTTTATTGAATTTGATAGAAGAAGAAGAAGAAGAAGAAGAAGAAGAAGAAGAAGAAGAAGAAGAAGAAGAAGAAGAAGAAGAAGAAGAAGAAGAAGAAGAAGAAGAAGAAGAAGAAGAAGAAGAAGAAGAAGAAGAAGAAGAAGAAGAGATTTTAACGTCACGCCATGCAATAAATCCCCATGTGACATTTCTTTACACACACCCGGATGGGTCCTCACCCCACCACTTTACATTGCTGAAGTGGGTCCTTCCCCCACCAACTTTACATTGCATGGCCACTTTCACAACGAGGCGTTGAACCCGTGAACAAAGGGTAACCTGAATTGAATTGTGGACTTGAATAAAAAACTATACAGCCCATTTTTATATGTTTACAGCTGTTTACAGCCCATTTTTGCTCATAAGGCAATAGTGCTTTTAAAATCTGAGCCCTTTATTTTGATCTTAACGGTCAATAGATACTGCGTGGTGTGTGGCTCTCACGGTAGAGGGCGACCCTCCCCTAATACATATCGAGCATCGTTGAATCAATCTTCCTAAGATCGCCAACATCACCTCCCGCATTCTCAGGTGCAGATTACACAATAGTTTCTTTGATCAGGTATATCTAACCATCTCCTTATATCTGGAAAGTGAAGGTTAGTACAGTCCTGTAGTAAAGTTGGGATGAATATACTGGTCGATACCATGGTTACAGCCAAAAACCTTGTCAAAAGATAGGGCGTTTTATGTGCCTGTATGTCCGTTCAGTTACCTTTATTATACCTCTGTTCATAGACAGACTGTTAGTACTTAGTTCCTAAATATCAAAAGGAAAATTGAAAATACTAAGAATTTATTGCTAATGGGTTTGAAACAAAATTTTTAGTTGCAGTACTCGCATTCTTAGGCGCAATTCTCCCAGCGGCAATACAAAGGTCTATCTTTCAATTATCGTCGTCTCCATCTGACTCATGGAAAGTGGGCTTATGGCCCGGCTTCAAGTGGTAAGCTTATGTCCTTCATTTGTTAACATATTTGGTTCTCTAACCCTTGGTTCTTTAATAACTATTTTATGATTTATTAGGATGACAATGAATATCCCTGTAGCTTTAATAACGATGCTGGGTTCGTTAGAGGAACGGCATTGATCATAACTATGGGTCTTCAAAAGCAAGAAGGAGTTAATGTTGAGAAGGCACACATCAAAGATGTGCTAGGCGAACTTTTGCGCTTTGAAATTTTGGAGTATTCTGACCCCAGTGCGGATTTCATCAAAGAAGAAATAAATGCTCTAGCTGCTGACGATAAGCATCAATCAAGGGATTGTTTTGTGTGCTTTATAAATGCTATTGATTTAAAAGATGGCTGCATATTTGACAATGAAGGTTGCCGAATATACATCCTTGCAGATGTTATCCAACCCTTTAGGCAATCCCAGGCTCTCAGAAACAAGCCAAAGGTTTTTTTTGTGAATGCAAGCAGGGATGCGAGGGTGAAAGGGCCAGAAATATCCACAGAGTCAAGTTCGAGTGCATATAATAACATCAAGAAAGATGATGTCAACAGAGCTGATGTCTTGGGTGTTTACTGCACTTTTAAAGGGCCAAGCTCGTGGAGGGAGCCTGATGAGGGTAGCATGTATATAAAGTTTTTGGCACATGAATTAATAAAGAATCACAATACAACGCATTTGGTGAATATTCTTCAGAACGTTTATAGGGCAGTTCATGCTGAGCTGACCCGAATCAAGGAAAAAAACTGTTCACCTAATAATCTGTCGGTGAGTGTGGTTATAGAATCCACCCTTACTAAGAAGCTGTACTGGCGTACAATCATCACACAGAACAGTAAAGGTAAGTTATTGCAATCTCGTCTTAATAAGTTATCACTTTTGATGATAACATTATTGTCGGGCCTAATTTGTTGATGGATGCAGATAGTGTCAGCTTTCCCAAGGTTCCAGGCGCTCCGGAGTTGATATTCATAAGGTTTGAGAAACTTAAATTTGAAGAGAAGATAGGAGAAGGAAGCTTTGGCGAGGTGAAACGAGCAGTATTACATGGCTATCCCGTGGCAGCAAAGACGGTTAGTAGTGTGGTTCAGTTGAAAAAGGAAGTAATCCGGGTGCCTCCAGACCCTCACGTTTTGACCATATTTGGTTACACAAGAGATGCACAAGAGCCGGACAAATACTGGCTGGTAATGGAAAAGATGAAGACTGATTTACACCAGCTGATAGAGCAGAGGATGATCATAGAGCAAAAGAGGACAGAGCAAACTCTGATAGAGAAGCAAAGGATGAAGCGAAAGATGAAAGAGCAAAGTTGGATTGAAGATCCTCTTCGATCCGTGGAACCCTTTACATTCACTCAAGCCGTCGATGTATTGTTGCAAATTGCAAAAGGCATGGAACACTTGCACAGGAATAGCGTGGTGCATAGAGATCTCAAGCCTCGCAATGTGCTTGTGAATTATGATGACGACGGCACTAATTTGGTAGTTAAGATCGCTGACTTTGGCACTTCGAAGCCCAATTTCAATCCTTCGGATCCCAACCAACATACTTTATGGCAAGGCACGCCGGTATTTATGGCACCTGAGATGCGCGGTAACGGAGCAGAAGTGGGTGAGTACAGCAGCATGGTCGACGTATACAGCTACGGAATTACTTGTATCCAGATAGTTACAGGTATATTACCAGAAGTTGAAAATTCTCCACAGCTGGAGCATCCTCTCTTCGATTTCGTAGTCAGGGAATGTTGCCGAAAGAAGCCTGGAGATCGTCCATCTTTTAGCGAAATTTGTGAGTGGCTCGAAAAGCTTAAGACCTTTAAATCGATCTATTATTGGCGTATTAAATCGATAGTCATTGAGTGTTGTCATGAGGAGCCAAGAAATCCTACATCTTTTGGCAAAATTTGTCACTTCCTCGAAGGACTTAAACGCATGGAAGAAGAAGAACTTAAACAAAGGGAAGAAGAAAAGGAAGAAGAAGAAAAACTACAGTGCCTCAAAGATAAAAGAACTTGCTGTTGTTTATTTTAAGCACAATTTCAATATAATGGAAAAAAAAATTGTAAACTGGAATTTTTTTTATTGTAGACCTTATGCAGGGGTTGTATACACGTGTATAATACTCATGTATCATACATATGTTATGTACACCATGAAATATTTAGAAAACATATTTACTCGGTATCATACACTTTCTGCATGTGTTAGGTACACGGATATGACACCCATGTATCATACATATATTTTTTAGATACATGAATAGATTTGTAGACATTCTGCAGGTATGATACACGTGAGTAGTAGCACATGTATCATACATATGTTTGTGGTATACAAGCCTCAACCAATCTTACGCCCTTCTTTGGCAACTGAATAAATGCACCTGCTGCTTCACCAATGTTATCTGCACCCCAGCATATGATTGAATTGTTATCGTGACCTCTATTGCTACATTCAATGGATCAACATCCTTGCCATGAAGGGTCTCGGTGCCCGGCGTTGCCGGGCTTTAGCCGCACATTGTATGCAAGTAATGATATATAAATACCAAAAGTAGTATTTGTTTAATTTTTTTCTAGTTCATATAGGTTGAAAGTCGTAAGATGTGGTTGACCTTGGGTGCTTGATATACTGTAGTGGGTTATGAATGCCATATTTTTTGTTTAAGGGGTTTCGTAAGTAATATATGTCATGTTGATATTTGATTTGAATTGAAATTGTTGTTCGTTTTGTGCTGTTACTTGACCTTTGTACTAAAATTGCACAATCAATTTGTAAAAGGTCATGGGATATGGGCTTTAGCTTATGACTAAAGAAGCACAATCAATTCGTGAAATGTAGTGGCCTTTGAGCTATAGCAATCAAATCTAAAGAGGATGTTACAACAATATCAATATGTCATGGGAGGGCCAAGTGATTTAAAATGGCACTTGGGACACATGCCAATGAGACCTAGAGCTGTCTATAAAATTTGTTTTTGAAACTTAGTCACAAATATGTACTTAGGCATTTAGAATACTTGGCATGACACTCTTATTCAACATGGATGTCAAAATATTGCATAATTTTATATAATGGTGTCACAAACAGTGCAAAGTGTTTCTATTTGTTGGGAATCTTTCATTAGAGAAAAAATGAGATCACATTTTGTCCCATTAAGGGATGCTTAAAATTCCATGTCAGCTTTTTAAACTGTCCAATAAGAGAAGAGCTCAAGTATATCTCATTCCAGTATTATGTGGCAGCCTGTAATTAATGCAGCTGCAACTAACTTCTGTAGTATCATTTTTTCATTATAATTTTTGATCCAGAACTCTGATTCAAAAACTTTTTGTAGCAATGGGTTCGTCTTCACAAGATCTATCTAGTGATAACCCATTCATACATCTTTTACGATATAAATATATAAGAAATAAGCAAAAAATCATATTTTTTTAAGGTTAACGCATATGATCATATTGAAATACATCATAACCATATATCATTGGAAAGATCTTTTCATTCCGCATCTAATGCAACAAACGCCGCAACATTTTGGCAAGTGGATCAAAAGTTATGGGGGAAAAACAACAGCAATGAAGTTGTTGGTGCCGCATTAATTGCAGTTAATAGAGGGTAGCCATTCCATTGGAGGATTCTTATGGGGATGAAATGAGATCTCAAATTTCCTCTAATGCTATTTGTTGCGAGATAAATCAATTGTGCGATCCCATTCGCATGGGAGGTGAACAATCCATCCCTTGAATTCTCATAACTTCATCCACAAAATTCCATATTTGAGCATAACTACAAAAATATTGTGCCCTCTAGCCAGTATTTTTCTCTAGTGAGCAACACAGCCATCAACAAACAAAACATTGTGTGCTCATGCTTTACAATGTTTGGTTGTTTGTTTCAAAACATTCCATCAGCTAGTCCCTTAGTCTTATAGTGGTGGGGAACATCCATTTGTCTTTCCATTAGTTAAATAAAGTAGTAAATAGTAGTTGCAATTGAGGAGCTTCAACGTAGTGAGAAGTTACAATACATTTTGAGAAAACAGGTCTAAAGAATGCCTACGCAAATTACAAAATTATAGAGCTTCAAAATACTTCAAACAAATCTATCGAAAATAGCATAATCCTACCTTATAGAGCTAAAAGGGCTATAGCAAAAATTGTTTTGAAAGAACACGCTTTGGAGACTTAGGCTAAATTGTGGTTGTCTTTGTTATGCAAAATGAGAGTGCGTTGATAGCAGGCTGGATACGATTGAGACGACTTGATGCAGACTGGATATGATTGAGACAACTTGATGCATCCACTACATGGCATGGTAAAAAATAGTGATACTCGTTGAAAGTATAGATGGGAAAAATATAGACCAATGAATCTCTGGTACTTTAGATTTGCTATTCAAGTTTGATGCATTGTGCTTTTCGTTTTCCGGAAACATTCTATCATCGTTGGGTAACATTTGTATATAATATACTAAAGACAATGTTCAAAGCAAAATGCAAAAACTGCATTTGCTAGAATGAATAAGCCTGAAGATTATACATTTTCATACCTCTACCCTAGAACATGCTGCAATGAATATGTTGGAGCAGAGTTAAGCATGATAGATACTGCAAAATTAGAACAGGCCATATTTTTTCAGTTAATCTATAATCTAGAAGGAGCAGGTGAGCATGATAGCTCACCTGCTCCATAAACTTGTAGCACGGACTATATATTCATGATTGTTAGGAGTCCATATTGGACATCATGGGATGTTTGAAAATTTTCTCCCCCATGGTTCACACTTAGGCATTAAACTTGTAATGGAGAAGATTTAAATCTGCAGGACAAAAAGTTCAGTCACATTAATGCATCTAAAGAACAGTGCTACCTCCCTTGAGGAGTTCTTTCGGTACCCAGGGGCATCCATTGGGGGATATATTGTTGACATTCTTAAACATAGAGATGCTTGTTTGAAAAATCAGAAGGTACGAGAGATTGAGATAGAGGAGCCCAATGTGTTACTCTCAGAAGACGCACTGGATGACTTGTTTTATAATTTTGAATGTAACTTGTAAACGTCTCATAGACCTGGTGGTCTCGAAGACGGAATAATAGATTTCATTTCATTTCATTTCATCTCTCTCTCTCTCTCTCTCTCTCTCTCTCTCTCTCTCTCTCTCTCTCTCTCTCTCTCTCTCTCTCTCCTGGCTTTGGTCTAGTGGTAACACACTAGTTCCTTAGCAATGTGGTCTCGAGTTCGAGACCGCCCAGAATCGCACTCGGTACTGTTGGGGGTCAAATCCTAACAGACGTAATGTATGGTGGTTACGTCTGTATGGTGGTTGGGGGCAGGGCCCAACCGAGCAATGTAGTGTGGTGTGTGGTCACATGTCCAACCGAGCAATGTAGTGTGGTGTGTGGTCACATGTCCAGTTGGATGCTGCCTAGTGGCGTGACGTTAAAATACTATCTATTTATCTCTCTCTCTCTCATCATCTCTCCGACATTTCTATGTTTTTCGTAAGCATTTTTAGCATCTCACTATATTTATGTTTAGTTAGCACATATATTCATTTTTGGATTGCCCCTAAAGCACATCCAGAATCAGGTTTTTATTCATTCTACATTCTATGTTTTTTGTAATACATGCACATGCCAATACTTCTTTATTATGCCAAGACCCATAATGTACAAATTATAATAAAGGCATTGCAATGTCAAAATCAACATACAATCGTTCCTTGTTTCATCACATATAACAACAACCATTACATTACACGCCTTAAAATTAAATTCCCCCTTAAACCCCCCTTTGGTTTGGGTGCATATTCACACGGGGGGTGACTCCAGGCAACGAGAGCTGTTAGATAGGCATATTCACCCCTTATTCCTTAATCTACACCGTACACAAAGTTCCTCATTTGTGGGGTATGGATGTATAGAATTTGTTATACTGTATAACAAGATTTGCAAAATACTATAAGATTTCAGGCAATATACTATATGGTGTTGATTTCGTACATGCAAAACATAATTATAAGGGCTCTCTCTGCCCTACGTCACCCCCCGTGTGAATATGCACCCAAATAAAAGGGGGTTTAAGGGGGAATTTAATTTTAAAGCGTGTAATGTAATGGTTTTTGTTATAGGTTAAAAAAACATTTTTGCCCCTTCGGGGCCAAAAACAAACAATGTTACATCACACTTGGATGAGTTGATGTTATATTGTGTAATTAATAATATGTCGTGTTTTTACTGAAACATCTAATAGGCCTAATGGCCCCGTGGGTGGAAATAAACAACTACTTTATTAGCAATCTAATATTGGCTTATAGCAACATGCAAGGGTTGGTTGGCATAGTGAGATAACAAAAATAAAAGAGTAAAGAATGCAAGGCCAAAAATGTCACTTTCACATACACAAGGCCATAAGAGGGTCTTCTTGCAGAGATAGATTCCCTATCAACATTGCTTGGAAATGCAGGCGCAGTTTATTATTTAAAAACAACCTTGTTGAAAATAAACTACTTGAGTTGGATGTGGAAAGCCTTGACCTTAACACTAGTATAAGATGACTAAGTTGTGCCAAAAGCTCGATGATTAAATTTGATACTAAGCATGTGCCAAAACATCACATAGAACCTAGAAGCAAGCATTCCATTTAAATTACCCAGTATATGTATGCAACCAGTAATGCTGTAAACCCTGGCACTAAAGACACCATGGATCAGTTGATCCAATATGATTTGGAATATTAATATACATCACAGACATGGCTGATTCCAAGTTAGCTTCCCACCAAGATGATATATACATCACAGGCATAGCTGATTCCAAGTTAGCTTCCCACCAAGATAAAGATCATGCAATACCCAGGGTATTTGAATATTCACTTATATAAAGTGACACATGCTGTTGGTCAGCGCAGGGTCTCATCCCATCATCTTGAAATTGAAGCTGATCGTGCTACTAGACCTAAGGTCAATCGTTGAAGAGGATCTGCAAACTGTGCTATATGAACATAATTGAGTTTGCAGGCCCAAAACAGTGTGTTTGAGTATAGGCATACCTGCTGCTGCATCATGTTTGAGGACATGATTGCCTGGTGCAACCACACTTGGTTGCTCAGTCCTTAGCAATCTCTATTGATAACAACAAACAGATATTCTAACTTGAACAAAATTGTACAGAATGCACCCACGATGAAAATATCTAACATTATAAAGTGCACTACCTGGATGAATCCTGTGGGGAGTATAGCCCCTATTCAATCTGCAAGATGTGTTCTGGCAGAGCAGGGGTTTTGCTGAAGCTCAAGTCAGGGCTAAGGGAGTTCAGTGCCGCATGGAACACCACAGACTGCTGCAAATGGGAGGGGATTACCTACAGCAAAGCAGGGCATGTAATCGGCCTTGATATGCAGTTGATCTCCACAAATTATTTGGATGCCAGTGTGCCCGTTTCTACCCTGGCGTGTCGCATGCAATTATCTGATGTTGGAGCTTCATTCAGCTATTCTCCATAGCGCACTACAACTTTTTCCAGGGGATTTTTCTGCCCAAATATCTTCTCAGACAAAAGATTAGCCTCTTTTGTTTCAACCAGTAAGCTTCTACCTGTTCTTTCCAGGCCAGCCCTCTTTTGGGCGGAGTGTTCGGCTGCTGTCGGCTCTAGTTAGCCATGGTTTATCAGATCAAACAAAAACTCTTCCTAATCTACACGGAGCTCGGGTTTTGCAGCTTGTAGTTGTCAATCCACCCAGCTGTGGCCGATTTAGCTACCCGTTTCTACCCTGGCGCTTGTATCAGGTCTAACAGAGCTTGAAAGCCTAGATGTAAGCTCGAAGGGCTTCAAGGGTGCAATATCAGAAATCTCGTGCCGGATCTAAATGCTGGTGGCCCAGGCCTGGAAGCAGCTCTTGTGCATATTATACTAACCAGCGATGCACTTCCATGACCGCCAACAGGCCATGCCTGCGGCCAGATATGCCACATGCCAAATCCGGAACCCTAATATTAACCACAAAACTATTCGAAAACCACAAACCTAATATTAACCTAATATTTGACAAACCTAATATTAACAATAAAAGCCCCACAACCACACGATTTTCCCTCTGACATGGCAATTGCGTATAAACTACGCTTTTCTTGTGCCCATGTTATCATATAGATACTTTTGCTTAATGCAGGTTTTCGGTGCATTGGGCCAGAATAGACAATGTTATACTCTTGATCTAAGACAATATCTGCTCCCAAATATGCAGTTTGCAACATACCTTTTGGTTTTATCTTTATATTAAAAAGATGAGCTAGGACAAGAATAGGGGCATCAATGCAAAAATTTGTTGTTCATAAGGTTCCCAAATTTTCTTTTCCTATGATTTTGGCAGTGGTTTGGCGGGAAAAGGGGGAGAGGGTTATTTCTTACTATGATTTTGTTAGTGGTTTGGCGAGAAATGTTAGGGTTAGGGTTAAAAAAAATTGAACATTGGCTATTTTGGCGGTTGACGTGGCGGCAGCCGTCCAAGCATGGCGGGAAGCAGAGAAGTCCGAGCATGGCCGGACCCAGAGAGCCCCGCAAAAAAAACAACAGTGAGAATATTCTCGCCGCGGGAGGTCCGAAAGCTTCTTCAGCTTTGTGAGGGAAGATCCGGCTGGGGGAAAAGCAAGGCAGCGCGAAGCCGCGCAAACCTGAAGAAGCTATGAAGCTATGATTTGGAAGCTTTGTGAGGCGCAGAGATCCGGCCTGCCGGCTTTGTGAGGCAACGCCGCAGAAACCGCCTTTACCGAGAATCTTTCTTTGAGAATCTTTGCCGAGAAGCCGGGTTGCAAAGGGCGGCGAAATCTTTAATCTTCTTGAAACAAATCTTGGTCGTTCAAATCTTTCTTTGAGAAATCTTTGCAGAGGGCGAAGCAGGCGTAGAAGGGCGAAGCGAGAAGGGCGGCGAAGGCGAAGTGGACGTCTATCTGCTTCCTTCTTGTTTGTTTTTCTTGGGGCGTCGTTCGGAGTCAGAAGAAGACTCGAACTTGTGCTCAATGCAGTTCTTATGTGACGTTCTGCTTCAATGGCAACTCTCATTTGCTCTCATGACTTCTTATTTGTGTTCTGTTTTTCACTTTGTTATCTGTGTTCTTCTTATCTGTGTTCTGTGTTCTTCTTATCTGTGTTCTGTAAATGGACAATGGTAGCTTATGCATTTTTTGTGTGTATGGATTCAACTATATGATGTATGTATGTACGTATTTAGGCGTATGGGGTGCGCGAACTTATACGTGGGTCTGATGTGGAAATTCCACAACCCTTGATTTGGCACATTCATAGAATAATGCTTCGATCCAATGATCGAAAAAAAAGCAATAAGGATAGAGTAATACGGATAGATCCGACCCAACAAGATCAAGCAATGTAGTTGAACCTCGGCTCCTATGGGTTCTCTTTTCGATGACTATTGAATTTCTTAATAGATAATCTCTATGTCCATACAATTATAGTATCAACCAAAAATGGTTACAATTATAGTATCATGTTAAGGAATGTGAAATATGTATATAGAATGTAAAAAGCCACATGTTGATATATATATATCTATTTATTTTGAATGAAATGTAAGAAAAGAAATAAAAGTTGTATGGTAACTTTACATGTTTTTCAACTTTAGCCCACAACATCAGGTTTTGTTTTCTATGGTTTATAACATATATATACAAAAGTTACACACCGATGGGTGGTGTAAAGGGGGCAGGTGCAAGTTCGGTGTTTTTACATTAAGTTTAGCTTAATTGTTATATTTTAATGTTTTTATCAACTAACTTTGGATTGTTCGGATCACTTAGAGTACACTTAACAAATAAAATGAAGCAAAGTAAATGAGTGATGCATCTTTTTTTGTGTTAGGATAACATGAATTAAGCACATCTAGCTAACTAGTAGAATAATGCACATCCATAAGTGTCATTCATGTGAAACAATAACAATAATGCAATTGCTAGTACTCATTGTTAGTTCTTGGGTTGCGAAGGTCGAGAGTTTACATTATTGTATATAACTTGTATATACATAACTTGACAGGTGCAAAGGAAAACGAGGGAGAGGCGAGGTTTTTACAGTCCAGTGTTTTCATTGGTTATAGTGGCATAACTTGAACTTGGAGGAAAGGAAGGCGAGAGAGTGGCGAAGTAGTGTAGGTTAGCTATGATGAATCCAACTTT
Organism: Isoetes taiwanensis; assembly: GCA_021234155.1. Taxonomy (NCBI): domain Eukaryota; kingdom Viridiplantae; phylum Streptophyta; class Lycopodiopsida; order Isoetales; family Isoetaceae; genus Isoetes; species Isoetes taiwanensis. The sequence goes on from JAJEKV010000006.1 coordinate 23,672,145, forward strand.
ATATGGTATGAATTTTGATGCATGCACAATTCTAAAGTATATGGGGTATTTTGTGAATGTGGCAACTTTTAATAGGCCTTGGGAAGCTTCGTAATGTTCTTTAAATCACCTAGCTAGTAGCCTTAAAGTATAAGAATTTGTGATCCCTAGTAATTGGCTCTTAATGGGACATTTTAAAATGTTTTATTATTCACCTAGCTAGCCCCCATAAAGGATAAGAATTTTTTAGCGTGATAGATTTGAGAATGGTTTTTAATGTACGTGGTTACCTGTTTACGGCCATGGCATAGAATACCAACGACATTTGCCTCTGAAATATAATTCTGTAGCAGAATAAAATACTTTCCTGTATTTGTATGAAGCGGATCCATTTTTGGATCATAACGACCAGATAAATGATCATGAAAATCAAAACCAAGCCATACCTGTAATCTGGATCATTCTGGCAGCTGCTTTGGTGCCAGATATTTCGGCCCTAAAGAAATCCCCAAATTGCCAGTAAAACACAGTTTCTATCAACATCAGCAGATAAGAAGGAGAAGCACATAATCAGATGTCTTGAAGATCAACCTCGATTTGCCAGAGAAGCATGACGGAGATCACCCAAGCGATTCTCAGAAATACAGAGCTCGAAGTTCTGTGAGCTACTTCTAGAAGTTCTAGATAAGGGGCGACATGCACCCACAGTCCGTCAAATCTTGTCGGGCTTAACCAACTGGCCAAGAACAGCCATGGCCGAAGGCAGAGGCATCGCAAGCCCTCCCAAAGGAATCGATGCAACAGAGGCAAAGTCATCCCAACCCAGTTCGTCACGGCGCCGTGCCTATCCCATGCTCCGCGATGCACCTCATCCGTCCGATATGCTACGTCAGCACAAACCAATGGCCAAGACAATCCTTCAACGGCCACGATTCAATCCAGGCAGCCCTCTATAAGAATATATATAAGGAGGTAGAAATGTCATTCAAAGATATTGCAGAGTTTATGTATTCAATCCAGGCAGCCCTCTATAAGAATATACAAGAAATTTATCGCGGCGGCCAAGGCTGCCGCAAACATTTCTCTTCTTCCAAATCCATTAGGGGGGATTTGTGTCAACTTGTTGGAACCAACGTGAAAACCTATCTTCAAGCATACCTCAAGCCATGATGCTTTGCCCTTATATATTGAAGATAATAATCTTATTTCAAGGCTGTGAAAATGAGGTTCAAATTTTGAGATTCACTTTGCTCGCATTAGTTAGAAGTGTGTTTAAAAGCAAACATTTAAATAAAACCTCATTAACCAAGAATTGTCACAGAGCGAGGATAAACATAAGACCCACTTGTTGTTGAAGAGGATGATCTGGCATCCAACAGGGATGCTGATCTGGAGGACTCACAGCAGAGCAATCCGGGTGAAATGCCATCAGCCACACCGATTCATTCCTAACTATTCATTCCATATAAATGTACAGCCATGATGGGGGCTTTTCCCATCCTCGTTGAATAGATTCATCTCCCAGTTTTCCTATTTATTCACATGGTATCAGAGCAGGTTGCTCGATCCTGACCTATTATGGAGATTGAAGCCAGCACTGAGGCTGGCAGCAGCGAGGAGGACGAACCTCCTGATTTATGGCTTTGAAGATTGAAGAGGTAAGCCATTCCCAATTCGATGCCATCTCCATTCTGTTTCGTTGCCATTTCCATTCTGTTATATGAATCCCACTTGTCTGCATACATGTTGGGAATAATTCCATTATGGAATCAAGACCCAATTCTTCATAATGCTGTCGTGCTTAAATGTGGGTTATAAGAATTATTTTAGAGAAGAAGACCCACAAATCCAAAGCAGCATTTGATGAAGATGAAGACCATGCAATCATGCATGGATGCTGTTGCTGTGCAGATTCAAGAAAGGGTGCTCCTCTATGCTCTATCTAAAGCAAGAAGCCCAAGAGTAGGGCTGGGCACACAGGAAGGATACCTGGTGCAGAATTGCAGTCAATCAGGACTGCAGATGCAGAGGGAGCAGCCCAAGACTCCTTTCAAAACCTTGATGTTTGTTGGATGCAAGATCAAGAGGGGGTGTTGAAGAGGATGATCTGGCATCCAACAGGGATGCTGATCTGGAGGACTCACAGCAGAGCAATCCGGGTGAAACGCCATCAGCCACACCGATTCATTCCTAACTATTCATTCCATATAAATGTACAACCACGATGGGGGCTTTTCCCATCCTCGTTGAATAGATTCATCTCCCAGTTTTCCTGTTTATTCACACTAGTTTGGGTTAAAGGCGACCAAATTTTATGTCGGAGATTTTGCATTGTCTGATTCTACCCGATTCATTCGTTTTTTGGCACCACTTGGGTTGTTGAATCCAACCGACTTCATGATCGATCCGCAAACTTCCGCTCCTTTTTTTTCTTCTGCGCCGTTCCAACCTGCGGATTCTTCTCCATCCCCTGCTTAGTATTTTTGTGTTAGATTCAATACTTTTTTAACTTGTGCATGTGCAACTAGTACTCCATAAGAGGTATCAGATTTTAATTTCATTTTATAGAGACAAAGCAATGGGTGAGTGTTTGAGCCCAACTAAACGAGCTCGGGTTTCCTCCATCCATTTCGCCAGGGTGGGTCGGACATGTGATTAAGCATTCGATTGGTTTTGCTGGACAAAGTTAATGCTTTCCATCGCAAGAAGAAGCATAGGTCGCTTGAAATATCATTGTTTCGCCGATGTTGTGGCAAAGGTGGGGTTGTGACTTCTAATACTTTGATTCCTTTTGGCTAAATGACTTTAGGATCTTTATTTTCATTCTATTTCATTGGATTGCGATATAGAACAGAAGCTTGAAAATCAAGAAGCAACGGTGGAACTCTTATATAACGGGTACTATATCTATTTAACCCCTAGACTTAGAAAGTAATACTTTCTCTGTAAATTTTGTTGCTCATGCCATTTGAAGCTCGAGCAGCATGTTTAGGTGTGTCCCTGTTCTTTGTTTATTAGTGTACAGATGAAAAGATAGATTTTATGCCACCTCATTGGGTCAATATAGAATAAATCTGCAATCCCGTCTGGAAACTTAAGTCGGACCTAGCCTAGAAGCCTTTATAATTTATTAAAAGACTACATTATGCTTAGATCCTCATGGAATTGATTGTTCTCATGTTGAGCAGATAATTCAAAGCAAATTATTGGGAAATCCGGCTACCTCTGCCGTTTTGAGCAGCTCTGAGCTTCTGGGCAGTGCGGATTGGCAGCAATTCATAGACCCAAGTCTTCATTTCAAAGATTTGGCCCTTGTTTCTTCAAATCCAGTACCTCCAGTTGCTCCAGTTCAACAAACTAAGTTGAACGGAATATGGAGCCCTAGTTCCAAAGAAATGGCTGCCAAGGTCCGGCAGATGGATCCTAAGCAAAGGGCTGCTCTCTTTGCAAGAAATTAACAACCGCTGCTGCATTTTCTCGAGATCCGGGCTTTGCTGAAGAGTCGCAAGAATGGCTTCTTTTTCGAGCGGAAATTTTAGCTAGGCAAATCAGGGCGATGGCTACAGGTCTCAACCTGCGAGCCCAAATAAAGGGAATAGGCCATCTTCAGCAGCGCAGAAAGAAGCAGGCAGAGCTGGAGACGGCAGCTCCGGCGATTTGAACGTGGCACTGTGTTTTTTCCCCTTTTTTTAACAGTGCTATTTTTTGCCCCCCCGAAACACAGAATATGCCAAAGCATCTTGCCAATAATAATTACATGAGTTAGATATATAAGGTAGAAATGTCATTCAAAGATATTGCAGAGTTTATGTTCTTCTGCAAAGCTTTTGAAAACATGATTTTTTGTCTACAAATTTGTAACTTACATTAGGAATATAGAAATAACCATGTTACAAAATAATGGAAATGACAATATATATGAACTGGCATGCCTTAAATTATAAATCATCTGTTTATTAACTATTGAATTTAATCTCGATGAAAAGCCCAGCAATGTTGGGCACTTTTTCTAGTAGAATATATATACAAAATGGAAAGTGGGTCCATTAATCCGGAAGATCGTTCTTGTGCCGCCATATAGCACTATCCAATACTGCAGAATGGAGGTAGAACTCACGACTTCACTGAACCGGTAGACAAAACAACAACAAGAGGTTGATTTCGTCACTGGCGACCAGGTTTCTGCCATTTTTTGGCTCTTCACTTTTACATTTTGTAGGGTAATGGAGCTTGGGCTCTCTTTCCACAACAGTGATAGACTCTCTCCCGATTGCCATCGATCATGAGACCCCTACCGTTGTTGCAGAATAAGAGCTCCAAGCTCTCGAGAGAGGGTTTGCTGGTGTTGCGAAAAGGGAGCCCCAAACTCCATTCACCTATACATTCTATCATATAGTCGATATAAACATTCTGATCTATGGTAGGTGGAATACGATTTAACAATTGTCGAATACGAGCAACTATTAAGTTGTTAGCTATCTTTTGGTATAATCATGATGTCACATAAGTACACGGACAAGGCCCGATGAGTATGTAGGCATTTGTGGTAGGGAAGTTATTTTGTTATTGGATACGAGAGATAATGCATGGCAAACATACAAGTAACTCATGGATGTGTTATCGTCTTGTTAAAAAAGTAGATTACTACGACAAAAAAGAACCCAATTCCATGTGAAGGCCAGTAAATGATACACCTTTCTCGAAGATGGCATGAACAAGGCAAGATATACATAGGAATAACAAGACACCACAAAATTAGTACAAATTTGACAAAGGCTGACATCCTTTAGTTTGAGACAGCCTTTAGTTTGGGATGGATTAAAACAAGAAAATATCTTGAGATAACGAAGCCAAAAAATTGGAGACTAGATTATTGCCGGATTAGACAAAACCAACTGAACTTGGGCAAAGTATTCTGCTGCCGTTGAATAAGACTAATCTATGGCCTAACCAAAATGGGAGGTCTCGTCAAACCAAAATGTGGATAAATTAGCTGAAATTTTTATAAAGAAGTTTACAGGAGATAATTTCCATACTTGGTCAATTAAGCTTCAATTGCTACTTATGATAGAAGAAACAGGACATTCTATTGCATTTCATTTGCACAAGTGTTATATCTATGACGAGAAAGGATGCCACGTTGCCAGTGGCACGCGTGGAGATGGGTTGTATAAATTTGATGCAAGAGTCAAAGTTCCAGCCAGAGCTTTTGTCATCTAAGAAAAGGATTATTCCTTGCAGTTGTGGCACAATCGAATGAAGCATCCTCACGTCCAAGCATTCTTGAAATTGAAGAAAGAACAAATGACAGAAGGCATTAACTTCTTGGCTAGCAGCAAGTTGGAGTTTTATGAGCCATATGTAGTTGGAAAGCACTGAGACATCTTTTTCCAGTTGGCATGAGTGTGAGAGCAGAACAGCCTTTGGAAATAACCCATTCTGATATATGTGGTCCCATGGAAACCTTGTCTTTGGGCAGGAAGTCTTGACATGTTGATCTTCATTGATGACTTCTCGAGATATATTTGTGTATATCTTTTTGGCAGGAAATCCCAAGCACTTGCATGTTTTCGAGAGTAAAAAGCTACAGTAAAAAGGAGCATTAATCATGTCATCAAAGTGTTGCGAAGTGATAATGGTGATGAGTTTCAATCTGGTGCATTTAGTCAATTCTGTAAAGACGCAGGTATCTTGCAGCATTTTACCGTAACACATAAACCATCATTCATTTAAATTGGATTTATGTCTGTTTCAAAAGCACGCCACTTTTGCATACCCTTTTTTCAATATAGTGTTGTGTTGTGTGATATGTTGTTTTGCATTGTTGCAAATTTTTGCATTATAGTAGTGGGTGGTTTAACATTTTCTTGTTTTAGTGAGAAGAATGTGGTGTTTGATTAGCATTTGTAGGTAACAACACATCAAAATACACAGAACACTTTTTACATTGTATTCACTTGATATGAAGATTACATCATGGAGGGACTAGTTCTTTCTTTGTCAAACTAGTAACGGGTGCCCGGCGTTGCCGGGCATAGGTATGAATATAAGTTAATGCGGAACAAATTAGATATTGAAAGGTAGATGATGTGGTTGAAACAGGAAGTTACCAGATGATACTGCCTAAAACCTATTGGAGATTAAACCTTAAGTTGACATTTAGCACCTAACACCTATTTAGAGAGAAGGTTTGGCTTTGTATAGCAAACTTTTAAGTTGACATTTACTACGTAACACCTATTTAGAGAGAAGGTTTGGCTTTGTATAGCGAACTTTTAAGTTGACATTTACTACGTAATACCTATTAGAGAGAAGGTTTGGCTTTGTATAGTGAACTTTAAAATTTAAGTTGACATTCATTTGGCACGACCTCGATAGCAAAGTAGTCCTACATAGCTATGACCAAATGACCTGCTATATCGTGTATAAAAGAACATGAATACCATTCATGCCTTGCAAATTTGTATGTTGTGATTTTCCCAATAATGTCCTATGGGTGGGCTTTAGGTACATGTTAGTAGGTAAGGATATAAAAATACCCAAAGAAGTGTTTGTTTAATTTGTTTGTTGGTTATACACGAAAAAAATTATGGCTAAGATTTCACATATAACTCAATGTTGGCATAGAGTGGAGTTTAGAGAGGGTGTACATCTCCAAATATGTTTGTTGAGTAGGGGAATAGCAACGTTGATTCTTAAGACTGCACATCAAATGCAAAGATGGCCTCTAGTTCCAAATATTAAAAGCTTTTGATATATAACAATCATAAGCATAAGTCACAATTGCAATTTTAAATGAAATGTTGTGCACCTTCAATATTTGAATACCTTTACGTATCAGCATCAATGTGTTATAGTCAGATTTGCCCACTGTAAGATCTTATTTATTGGTAAGAGGTCCCTGCTACACTCTGTGTATCGACATGAGTGCATTTATACTCAAACTTTATCCGTTATAAGGTAGCAATTATTGGCATTTTCTATGTGCACAATTATTAATGGAATCCACACTTTAAGTATTCAATCCACCTAAAAAATGAAGAACCATGCGCATGAGTACTATCATAAATTAGTGTTGTATGCACTAAACTTCGATGTGCATATTCCAACATTGGAGTATAAGAGACGTCTAAATTGCAAAAGGATAATACATGTAGATCTTTATTGTATTTGCAAATCCACAATTCATTATTGCTTTTTAGCTATGTGGTTGTCCCATGGCCTAAATTCAGAAGGCAAATGGCTAAGTAATTGAACTGAACTAACACAATTCATGACATACAACAGAGTAGCATCCTTGCAAGTTGCAGCAGAAGTCCAGTTCACACATGTTCTGAAGCTGGACAATACCCTGTGAGAATTCTTGAACCATAGAAATATGAGAGAATCTCTACATGAGATTGTGCAGGCTAAATCATAAGTGCTTATAACCATTTTTAGGTATCGGGCACTCAGCAATTTATTATATTCACAGCATTAACAAAAGAAATCATAATAGGCTTGGCTTCTAGCTGATCAAGTACAACAGGAAATGTGTCGTGTGCTTCAAGAATTTCCCAAACCTTGGGCAAAGTTTTCTAGGTCAAAATGACTCCCTAGTGCTATTACGAAGCTCCTTGGAATAATTTTCCTTAGCGACATATTAGGCTTGAAAGATTGCATCTAAAAAATCATGACTATTAGTCGACCCATAAATGTAAAATACATCTATTATGTAAGTTTTTAACTTTTCTTTCTTTTTTACCTTTGTTCCTTTTCAATTGTTTCCTTTAAAACTATGCTCATTATTGGTCTATAACCATCTTTCGTGACCAAACGCTTTTAACATTAACCCCCTCAAAACCATTGGTTGACCTTTTTATTGCATACTTCAATGTGGATCCAAGCAGTGCTATGCAATTGCAGACGACTTGTTCCATTCAAAGAACGTGTTCCAAAATGGTTTTGTCCTCTGCAACAAAAGGGTTTTGTCTTATATTACTTAGAGATAAAGGGAATATCAAACTTGCGTCGAACAAAATCCGCATACTAAACATCACCACCGGCGCCTTTAAGATAAGAGGACTCATTATGTGCAGTGCACAAATCTTTAAGGTGCAATGATGGCAGCCTATTATTTACTTGCATACATCTTCCTAGTTCAACTGTCTTCTAGCTCTTGCCATTTGCTGCTTGCTGGAAAGAAAAACAGAGGTGAATATTTTCCCTTACCAACTTGGTTGAAAGTGCATCTTAAGTAGATAGCAGTAATAAATTATGTCTTCTGCCTAACCTCATGTTAGATCATACTTTTAAAGCATAGGCAGGTCACCATTAACTTGACATTGCAAGGAGACGAAAGTCATCTTCTACCTAGGAACAAATTAGATCATGCTCATTAAATAGAGGCAATTTATCATTGGCTGCACATTGCAAAGGAACATCCAGTGAATTAATGCCTCAAACTACATTTATGCTAAAATACCATCTCAAACTTCTAAGTCCTAATCCAGACATTTAGAAGCTAAATAAAGAGCATCATTATTAAACATGCATATCTTAGAATAGGCGAGGTCATCTTCAAGCTAAGGAGCTCCTAGATACATTGTCTCACTCCCATCCTTTTTCTGTGTACATCCTTAGTGCGTCAAAAACCAATTTGCTATTTGCTAGATAGTTAAACATAGAGAACAAAATTAATAAATGTCCCTAATGAAAGATTCAGTGTGACATAATGGACAAATCTCAGCAGCTAGTGGAGCAGCCAAATAAATATGAGAGTGGACAAACCTGAACTTGTATAAATGTCAAGTTGAGATGCACAAAAACCTCATGAGCTTACTTTTTTAACATTTGTAACTTAACAGAAATGTTGTTTAACCTTTCTGTATTGGATCAAAGGTTTCAGTCATTTACTGATCTTTCATAGTTCCAAAAAGACAATGGCCTGGTTATAACTATGGAGATCCTTATTCCACATCAAAACCCAAATGGGACATGCAATTGATGTTGCTGACCAATGGCAGGAGCATGAGGAACTGCTACACTGTTGTATCTTTTTGTAGCAACAATGAATATCTTAGACACAGAAGTAGCACCCCTAAAGTAACTGGAATTTTCTATTACGGATTCTATTAGGGTACCTAATGGAGGTTTTCTAGAGAATGGAGATGGAGAATGATCAATAAGTGGGGCTCACTACATTCTGCACATGGTCCTTTGACAATATGGTGTGGGGCTCACTACATTCTGCACATGGTCCTTTGACAACAGGGTGTGGGGCTCACACTGAGAGACATATTTCTGCAAGAGAATTCAAAAGCTCTATGCTCTTCTGCTAGGAAAATAAGAACATGGTAAGAGTTTATAGTGCATTGGATGTCAAGAATGACAGACATTTTACTCCAAATTAAAGCTACGATAAGATCTCTCATAGCAAAGCAAGCAAAAGAACAACAAATAATGCACAAAACAATATGAGAAAACAATGTAGTGACAGAAGTATAGTTATACAGCTAATGATGTACATTACCTTCATCTTTGCATGTCATTAAATGTTTCACCATGGCAGCTCCTGTAGATGTAAATGTACAGCTCTTTGTGAATGTTAACTACTTCTAAATCAAAGTAGGGTCCTCTGACAATATGGTGTGGGGCTCGCTACATTCTGCACATGGTCCTTTGACAACAGGGTGTGGGGCTCACACTGAGAGATATATTTCTGCAAGAGAATTCAAAAGCTCTATGCTCTTCTGCTAGGAAAATAAAACATGGTAAGAGTTTGTAGTGCATTGGATGTCAAGAATGACATAGACGTTTTACTCCAAATTAAAGCTACGATAAGATCTCTCATAGCAAAGCAAGCAGAAGGGCAACAAATAATGCACAAAACAATATGAGAAAACAATGTAGTGACAGAAGTAAAGTTATGCAGCTAATGATGTACATTACCTTCATCTTTGCATGTCATTAAATGTTTCACCATGGCAGCTCCTGTAGATGTAAATGTACAGATCTTTGTGAATGGTAACTACTTCTAAATCAAAGTAAATTATTATGCTGGAAGTCAAATTAAAAAGCATCTCAAAGAAATTTTTAAGTTTTTTTGTCCTCTGCTTGCCATAAGCTTTGAGCAATGCTAAAGATCAATGTTTTTCACATACTTATCTTCACGTGCAATTACAAATGACATGCACCAACAAATATTGACAATGATTGTCCAGAAATTTCTAAAGTTGCACAAAAAGTAAAGATACTGACCTGCTCAGCTATGGTCTAACCTGATGCAGAAATAATAGTTTAGAACTTGAAAATCAAAGTCATCCATTAATATGAAGGTAAGTTAGGATATGCAGGCATTTGAAACTTACAAACATGTGAAAAGCCTCCTCTAGATATATTATTATCTGAGGATGCAACTGCACAATGTTCTATAACTAATTGTATTCTCACCTATAAAACTCTTTTTCAGTCTGCAAAGGTTTTATGCCTTCTCTATTCTAAGTTCCTTCTATAATCTAAAGCCCATGTTCAAGAAAAAGTCATTTGCAATGAGGAAGATCGTTTGTTTGAATGTGAACTCTAGGCACAACATCTTCAACATCTTTCTTAGTGGCTGCACACCCGACAATAACAAAAACTCAATTTTGATTCTCATTCTTGTATTGTATATGATTAGTCTAATATCCATATATGCAACATAAAGCCTTCAAGTATTTCAAGTATTCCATCTTCATAGGGAATAAAAGAAAGAAGAAAAGAAATACCATTAAGCTGGTTAAGAAGTAGAGGTAGAGGTAGGAAAGAGTTGCAAATCCACAAAGATCTATACAACAGAGCAAAAGCCCATCTTTGAAAATGGTATACCTGCAATAATAATAGATAAATCAGACATAGAAAGGAAGCCAAAACTACCTTCGTTGGATGAATACCAAACACAATCTTCAGTTCCAATAGTTTATCACAGGAGAGAGGCCCTATTGTCAAATCCAAGCAATCATCTCAGGGCATCCGACATTTGATGACGCTCAGAAGGATGCCGACACCAATTCGGATCTACCCATTTCATGAAAAGAGCAAGGATAGATATAGAACCCTGGCTATGCAGAGCCAAGACTGGAACCGAACCTGTTATGGATTTTCGACAGTTCCATTCTGCCGTTAAACGCTCAAACACACCTTCAGAAACCCCGGAGCTAGCTGTAAGCCAAGGTAGTGGCCGAAATTGCAACCTAATGGCCGATTCATCCACTCCAAATTGCAGAATGCCATCTATTGCACATAAATTTACAAAGTACCTGATGAATAAAGCATGCCAATCCAATTAATTGGCAAACATGCATGGAGCGACAGTTGCAAGAAGGGACATGGGCATCTGCTAAAGTCTCGGAATCGATAAGGCAACCCAGAACCTAGAATTTGGTAATCAAAGGCAAAGCCGCATAACTCGATTTTTGGAATACCTGGAAAGTTTTTCGGCAGCCAAAAGCTTCTAGACCTTAGAAAATTAACCTGGAAAAAAAATCTAAAAAGTTTTCGGCATGTCGGAAAAACCAAATTTAAACAATAGATAACTCTCAAGATAGGGATCCATCTCCTTAGTCCGATCTAGTTCTGGATGCATTTTGACAACATCTGATACTGTTTTACCAGCAGCCACGCCACTCATGATGGACATGAATAGTACTAGAAACTCATCTGTTGAGTAATCTTGTGGAGTATAAGTTGGTGGATTTAGAGCCTGACCTTGATTATAAAAGCACTTAAGAGCATCATCATCTACTATTATGATGTCCTCTTTCTTTTGAATGCCAAGCTGATCCATCATAGTACCAAGATGTTTCACGAAGACCGGTTTGCCATTCGGATCTCTTGGATGTGGAAACTTTATACACTTACTTTGGTCCCAAATCGTCACAAAGTCTCGATTCATGCCTGGTAACACCCTAAGTACTTCATCAACATTTCTGCGTTCCATTGAGGACCAGATGGCAACTTGAAACAATCTGAACGCCTCATTCATCATATCTTCTAAGTGTGGACGAGGATAGATCAACTTAGTATTCGATTCTAGAGGGACTTGCTCGAAGTCATCCTTGTTAATAAGCTTCTTAGGAAACGTTTTACACAGGACACCATTCAGATCGAAGACAATGATTTTGTCACAAGCAGGTGGAGCCCTGAACCATGGAAACCAAAGAGTTAGCCATGCAAAAGTGGTTTGTAATACACGCCAAGCACATTTTGTCCGTCACAAGTAAGCTACATATCGCGCCTGGCGTGAATTACCTTTCATCATCGCCGTCATCCCCCAGCAGTCGTAGCGTCTACTTCACTCCCCGGATGCTTATTGCCAGAAGCATCAACTCCACGGTTTAGTTCGGACATGTTCTCTTCTATGAAAGCTACCACAGGGTTTTGATTCCTAACCTCAGTGGTTGCACTTGAGCTTGCATGATCTTCCTGGCTGGTATCAGGAACTACCGTAGTCGTACAAGCTGGACATTACCAGTTGCAATATTATCAAGCATGGAGTCCATATTTTTCTCCATGATCTCACGTTCCCGCGCTAGCATTGTGGTCTTCTCCTCGGGGGTTGCATTACTTTTTGAACATTCTGGAGTTGCACTTGGAGGCTTTTGTGAACTAGTGGTCTGCTTCTGCCTTTTGTAAGGTATCAAAGCCAATGGGTTTTTATCTTTGACAGGACCCCAATCAGCCGTGGCTAGTACCTTTTCAAAAAATACTTCAAGAACATCCCTGGACTGGTCATCGTTGACGAAACTTAAACATCTTCTTGATGTCTTCAGGGCTTCTCTACCAATATACCCTCCAACATGTAATTCACAGCAAGTGGTATCAAGTGGTGCAAATGCCTCAACAAGATAGCTTGCCAAATTGATTGCAAACCCATGTTTATTCAAGGGCCCCTTTTCTTTTGTCAGCAATTCCAGAGTGATGTCTTTCCGGTAGAGGTTAGGAACATCAAATTCCTCACTTTCATTTGCTTCATCCTCATCATCTGCTTTGTAGAAGACATTTTTCAAGTTGGGTTCATCAAAAAGAAAACACTGCCATGCACCTTTATCTGATGCCCCTTTGCTCTTGGCTACCTCATAGTCATCATCTGGCACAAGGGATATCATTATGAAGATTATACAAGCTTTTTAAATCGCATCCTCAAATCGATATCCTTTGTCTCAAAGAGAAGAGAACCTTCCCTAACGACCTTTAAGGATTCCAAGTCGTATGAAGCCACCAAAGCATGCATATGAGGCTCTCCTGGGGGACATATGATGACAATAGTAAAGAGCTTCTGAGTTGTTAAGCCTATGCAACTACTAAAAAAGCTGTTGTACTCTTGTTGAGTCATCCACTTCTCTCCTTTTGTAGTCCCCGCTATCCAATACAAACGAGAGAAATATTACGAGGCCTATTGTTGTATCGGGTAGGAGACCTTTATAGCCGATAGAGACCAGGTATTGGAGTCGTGGATAAGTCACCACCAACATCTTCGGGATGGCAACCTTTCTTCTCGGCCAGCCATCACCTTATCCGATAGTTTTGTGGTGTCTTTGTTGGTTCTTTGATTTCTTGTTTTGCGTAAATTCCTTCAAGAAAAGAGCGTTATTTTTTGATGTCATCGGCAGACACGCCATACTTGTCTAGTAGGCCGAGTTGGAACAATGTTATATCACCAGGATAGCTTCTGAAGTTCTTCACCAACCGCTACCTTCATAACTTCGCATGTTCTCTTTATATGAGTGCAACAATCAATGAAGGACATTTTGTCATTAATCAGTTGAAGAAGCCTTCTTGCAGAACTTCTTTGTTTATGCATTGATTTAACAACCAAATGATTTCATCATCTTGAAGGCCCTCACTTTCCTCATCTCGGTAGTCTTCAAATCAAATATTGAAGTATCTTGAGGAGGCACTCTTCCCATTGGGTCTGGTAGCTGTTTCTGAGCATAAGCATCCCGAAACTTCGTTCACTTCTGAGACTTAGCCTTAGCGAAGATGATCTTGTAGGCATCTGTAGGACCTCTGGAAGATGCTTCAGACGTCTCGCCTGCTTCCTCCCCAGTTTTTTCCCCGCTTTTTGCCCTTGGTTTCTTATCTTGGATGATAGTCTGAGCCAAGGTCTTTTCCAATGCCTTAAACTCCTCAGACTTCATTCCTCCCTGTTTTGTTTGCAGGGGTCTTCCATATTCTATCCATTGCTGGCGGGCATGACGGAGTTGTTCCATGTAAGGGCTGCACGAATAAAAAAATCATGTTAGCCAATATGAGCAGGGCATACAAAAATGAACCGCTTTTTAGATCAATCAAACAGGATAATCAGGAAACGACAAAGCCAGGCGTGCCAATTCACGCCTGGCGTGTAATCATGCTGACAATTCGCGGATGAATACACGCCAGGCGCGAATTGGCAATGTATACGCCGATCGGCAACGCTTCGGCGTATTCGAGACAATTGGTCGGCATGAATACCGCGCCCGGCGCTTTTGATCGTGCACTACATGCCAATTCGCTGGCATGTATCCATTTTTGCCAATTGGCGCTGGCGTGTATTAGCGTTTGTGGGGCACTACATTGCCAATTCGCGGGCGTGTATCCATGTTGACAATTCCGGATGAATACACGCCAGCGCCGGTTGGCAAAGATGGATACACGCCAAAGCCAATTGGCACACCGACACACACTGACCTAGTCTACACATTGTTATTCCTACTTGATATATCGACTAAAGGCCACCTAATATACTAACCTTTTATAAAAAAAGACTTAAGCCCATTTTGTTCAATATTGCACTAATCTCTGCCGAGTCCTCTGCGAGGGTATAGGGGCTTAAAAGCGACACCTCACATGGGTTGTAATGTAGCGTATACATTGTTTGTCTGTTTGCTTAGCTTGGTTGGATAGGGATCGTTGCCTCAATAGAATGTTGTCCGTCAATAATAAGGAAGCATACATTAGGGTTCTCCACTGTAAGCTCCTCTAGCGTTGTCCACTGGAGTGGAGCATTCTTTTTCCTATCCTAAGGAAGCACGCCTGCTGGCATAGGAACTTGACTTGGATTCCTTGCCATCGCCCTCAAGATTTCTCTAGCATGCTCAGGGTCATACCTCCTGCTAACAAGACTTGACTTATGTGATCTCACCAGACGGTCAACATGGATGGGATGTGTAAAATATTGGCCAAGTGAGTCTGTATACTTGACTAGCCTACTCATTGCCTCCAGCTGCGATTTCTTTTCGGAGTGCCAAAATGCCATCAATGAAGGTATTTGGGATGTCCTTTCCTAAGTCCAAAGAATCTTAAGACATCCACGATATCATTTTGATGCTTCAACTCTTCCGGGTAGTAACTTGAGAAGGTCCTCGCAAAGCTCTCCTCACTGCACACACCCCTTCACTTATGAACCTTTGGGGTGAGAGCGGTATTTTGAGGCCATCCATACTTGAAACATGACTTCGGCACTCACGTCCTTCTTCATCAGACCATCTTTAAAAGCAGTTGCCCTGGCATGCATAAATCTGACGAGATCTTTCTTGTGGTTCTTCACAACCTCCACTAGGAGTTGGCAACATATGTCATCCTGCTCCTCACAAATGATAAGAATACCTTGTTTCTTCATAAGATCGGTCTCTTTCTTCCTGGAGTGTAACACAAGATCTACCTTACCATTTGTTTTGCCTACATCAACATACCACTCTGCAGTGTCATCCATCTTCTCCTCGGGGCATGGAGGATCTGTATCTGCTCTGATAATGGATCCGCTATCATCCATCGACAATGCATAGGATACTGCGTCCTCATTAGGCTTTCCCTTCTTCTGTGAGCTTGAGGTCGTTGGAGTATCTTTCGAGCCTCTTGCTTTCTTAGGAGGAGGTGTAGCAATTACCAATCGGTTTTGTCTCTTCTTCCCTGCAAACGAGGGTGCAATACACGCTTAGCGCGATTTCGAGTGGTCATCCATTCCGGCCAACAGTCTCCAATTACAGACACAAGGCACCCAAAATAAAAACACTACATGGTCTTTTCGGTGGTTGTACTAATAAAACCAATTTACAAAACCAATAAGCCTTTGGGGGTTAATTTCATTAAAAACCATATGTGACTAAACTATGTGGTTTGCTTAAAAGATTTATTATAGTGGTATTATAACATGGTAATAATAATGGTTTGCTTGCAGTGATTTATAAGGTGGTATTCTAATGTGTTAAATAGAGCTGGTGTTATATACGATTTTATAGCTCTGGATTGTCAATGTGGTATAGCATGACGGCAATGAACTTGGTTTAGTTTGCTGCTATATTAATGTGGTTCTAGAAGTGAACTTGGCTTAGTTTGATGCTATATTAGTGTGGTTCTACAAATAAGCATGCTTGACTATGTTGGGATGTTTATAGTCAAAAGTGCAATTGTTTATTGATCAAATGGCTTAATGGTTTATTGTATGATTTGCATTCCTTGAAATGCTTAAAGTAGAACATGATCGATGCTTTATATAGTCCCAACCCTTTTGGTCAATGCATTAAAACTATATAAAGAATTTCTGGCACATTTGCAGACCAAGCCCTTCAGGTTAATGCATTAAAACCATAAAGAATTTCTATTTGCGGTACCAAACCTTTCACGTTAATGCATTAAAGCCATAAAAGGTTTTTAACAAGTTGCAGCAATGAGATTAAGATGATAAATTGTTATTCTAGGCCAATAATGTAAGCAAAAACATCATTTTGCATGATACACCCATTTACATAAATTCTGGTTTATGTCACTGTATCTGTTTTGTCGATAGCAACAGGAATAGGGAGCATGGGGACTTGAACCCCAAATATTACCCGAACTCAAATTAATAACAGATTATCTTTAATAGTGTCCAGACAAATATTCAGAACTGCAAACAGTCCACAATTGAAATGATAAAATAGCTAATGTAATGTGTTGAAAGCAAATTGTTGACCACGAATTTCAAATTATATAGCAAACATCTGACAAAAAAATGATACTAATATTTACCTTTGCACTTTTATCTTCAGATATACATTGAAGGCCTGAATGGGCGCGCTGATACTTTCCAAAACAGATGTTGTAAGCAGCAATCAAAGTATATATAGCCAATATAAAAGAAGTTTTTTTCCAACACAAAGAAAATACCTGAAAAACTTCAAAAGCTAGACCTCAACTCACTCTGCTCTTAAGCAAAAAAACAAAAAATGCATAATCACTTTCTCTAGGAGCAACCATTAGTGCTCTTGGCAAGCTTGATCACTGTGGCATTGTTGGGGACAATCGAGCTAACACCTACAATCGAGAAAAAAAAAGCAATAGGCTAAGCCACACAACAGAAGAAAGCAGAAAGACATGCATGATGTACCAGAAACTACCTTATATATTTCGTTTTGATCAAGGATCCTATATTGGAGAGATGTAGGGTGCCCAACTCCGTCTATGGCAGATACACATGTATTGCTGACTGCTGTGGAGTTCTAATTATAAGCTCTAATATTGGTTGCAAGTTCTAATTATAAGCTCTAATATTGATTGCAAGAAACCCTACGCTTGTTTCCTTAAGCCTGAAGAAAAAGAGAAGAACATGGATAAAAGTCTTACCGTTGAAATAAGATTATGAAAGCCGCTTCTGCCAGATTTGCAAATACTTGTATTAGCACATTAGCATATTCAGGAGCTCATAAGGCTTTCTGTAGTCTGTAAGAAATGGAGAAATACAATTTCGACTTGTAAGAGATTTCGCAGGATGCAGACTCATTATTGTAATACCCAAACAAAATTTCTCATTCATAATCCAGTTTCATAGAACATAACACATGGATTCCTTCCAAAACAACTTAAATCCAAACATATATCCAAAAACAAAATGCGAATGAACAATGAATCATCAAGTCTATAATAGCACAACTGTCACACATCTCAAGAATCACCAAGAAGATTGTAGAAATGCTGGCCTCCAGGTTCTACACATTAGAACGATGCAAGAAACTGACAGCATGAAAAAAAAACATGTAAACTGTCACATGCCTCAAGAATCGCCAAGAAGGTTGTAGAAATGCTGGCCTCCAGGTTTTACACACTAGAACGATGCAAGAAACTGGCAGCATAGAATAAAAAACCTGTAAAAGAATAAAAATTGGTAGTCATGACCTAAATCTTGCTAAATAATTGCCAAGAACTGAACTTACGCATCCCTGCAAACATTCCCTGCTACTGCCCAGATTCGGATTGTCGAAACCTTCCTTTATATGTAAACTTAGAAATTACTTGGAGGCTTTTGTGAACTAGTGGTCTGCTTCTGACCTTTGTAAGGTACCAAAGCCAATGGGTTTTTATCTTTGACAGGACCCCAATCAGCCGTGGCTAGTACCTTTTCGAAAAACACTTCAAGGACATCCCTGGACTGGTCATCGTTGACGAAACTTAAACATCTTCTTGATGTCTTCAGGGCTTCTCTACCAATATACCCTCCAACATGTAATTCACAGCAAGTGGTATCAAGTGGTGCAAATGCCTCAACAAGATAGCTTGCCAAATTGATTGCAAACCCATGTTTATTCAAGGGTCCCTTTTCTTTTGTCAGCAATTCCAGAGTGATGTCTTTCCGGTAGAGGTTAGGAACATCAAATTCCTCGCTTTCATTTGCTTCATCCTCATCATCTGCTTTGTAGAAGACATTTTTCAAGTTGGGTTCATCAAAAAGAAATGCCATGCACCTTTATCTGATGCCCCTTTGCTCTTAGCTACCTCATAGTCGTCATCTGGCACAAGGGATATCATTATGAAGATTATACATATGATATGAATGTATTGATGATCTCAGTGGACTCATTGTATTGGGAAAGGGGGTAGAGGCCTAAAGCCAAGTAGTTGATGCTCCTAGCTAGTCCTCTTTAGTGCACTACTAAATTTCGGCCTGTGTACAAGAACCAAACCTGGTTGTGGGTGGAGGGACCAGACTGGCTTCAAGGAGGCTCATGTCCTGATTCATGAATTGTCCCTCTGGTAGTAAGGCCTATCGGGGACTACAGCGCACTAGATCTAATGCACTGCCACTGCGTGCGGGCTTTTGCATGGGTTCGACACTCTTGGGGTAGTGTACACCTTCCATGGAGTTCAGTCGAGTATGGGCAGTGGCCCTCTAGTCGCCTTGAATCAGCATGCTAACCTCTGGTGGGAGAAATCCCTACCTGCCCCATCGGAACTGGGGAGATGCAACCCAAGAATAGCCCCTTTGGCTATGCATCCGACGGGCTACAGTCCAGTCCCAAGACTTGTCAACCTACTCTGCAAAGTGTGCACAGGAGGGGCGGATGGAGCGGACTACCCAATTGCCATGTTCCTTTGCCAGCCAACTCCACTGTTATTGCACTCTGTCTGTTTGACCTCTGGAGACCCAAGCTTGTCAGTCCACCCCTGTGTCCTAGCCTGGGTAGAATTCCCTTATGTGATGTACTGGTCTTTGTCTATGCAGATATGTGATGACCCATCCCTCGAGGTGGTCATA
This sequence comes from Isoetes taiwanensis, assembly GCA_021234155.1. NCBI lineage: Eukaryota > Viridiplantae > Streptophyta > Lycopodiopsida > Isoetales > Isoetaceae > Isoetes > Isoetes taiwanensis. Next base: position 23,691,631 of record JAJEKV010000006.1, read on the forward strand.
TGTTATTGATGTATGTGCTACTGACATGTATATTACGCTTCCGCAGCTAGGTAGGCCCTGAGGGAGACAGGGTAAATGACCCCTTCATTCTTCCCACTGGAACACTTCAAGGTTGCAGTGATACGTGGAGGGCCCTATATTAGCATGGAGCTGGTATGGGGGATGAACTCCTGGTTGTATACGGTGAGTGCACCGTATATGAGTAGGGGACGTCACACCTAATACCAGTAGAGACAATCTTGCAAAGCTCCAGATGCTAAAGTATTATACCTCTCAACATGCATATGAAAGAAAAGCCGCTCAACTAGCCTAATCCAAAGAAGGGGAGCACGAAGGTTGAGATGGACCTTCGTTTTCCTCCTTGAAGGTGCTTGAAAAGCGATTGTTGCTGTCTCCTCTAAAATAAAATATTAGTGTTAAAAAAAAACATTCTCCTCTAAAATAAATTATTAGTCTACGAAAAATGTTCTCCTCCAAAATAAAATATTAATCTAGGAAAAACGTTCTCCTTGAATTACTATTACCGCACACTGGGATACCTCCATCAGATTGAGCATCACAGTGAGCTGGAAGGCACTGTATGCCATGCAAAACAATAGTCACAAGGTAGAGCTGTATGTTTGGGGTCACAATCACACCTATTTAGGACCTTGGTCGAGGTTATCCTCCTATACGGAGCAAAGATATGAGGTCCGGCAATATTCCCTGCCACTTGGAATGACCTAGAACAGGTACAAAAGGCCTTCTTAGCATAAGCACTTGGGGTAAAGTCCACGGCACCATATCAGATCCTGCTATAGGAGACAGGTTTCTCACCCTTACAGAGGGCCGCAGGGGACTGCCACATTATTTACTTTCAGAAGATAGTTGGTATGGGTGATGCTCGTCCGTCCAATCTTGCTTTAGCTATGACACTGGATCCACAGCACCTCAAAGCCTGCTGGAAGGACAACCAAGCTCAGTGGCTCTCCTGATGGAATGTACAGGCACACAGGTACGTGCAGGTACAGACAGAGGGGGCTCACAATCAGTTGATGCAGTACCTTGATGCTTGCTTCCTTAACAAACTCTGGGATGCAGATGCATACGTTAAGATGGTGCATTATCAGCAGCAAGTCAATCCCATGCTCACACGAGGCCCATACCATTACTCGCATACCCATTTTCCCATGAAGAAACGCAGACTGATAGCTTCAATTTGCACGGGTGTGCATCATCTCTACATACACAAACTGATGGGCTCAGGAGGCACGCGAGGACAAGATCTGTCAATGTTGCCAACAGGGCGCCATTGAGGATGAACGCCATGCCCTTCAGACATGTCCAGCATTCGATCATATTCGAACGTGGTGTATCCACTTACTTTTGTCAAGCCAACCACTCCATGTGCTATTGAACACAGCCTCCGTGGGCTTGCTAGTTTCATATCTTCAAGAGGTCATGGATACGCGGACTCAGTTGTGTCCTCTGGTATGGTATTGACTTGTGTAACATACATAACTAACTCCAAAGGATACGACTGAGCTCAATCGGCATCTGACCCTAGGACTTCTACTTGTCTTTCCACGTCAGAATATGCTTCATGATAAGTGGTTGAGATCCACTTGATACCTTCATAGTTAGTGATTGAAATAACATGATGGATGACATGGAGAATAGATAGGAAATGAGGATAGAGAGGTAAATAAAGGAGAAAGAAAACGGAGTACAGAGAGGGAGATAGAGGATAAAATAACAATAAGACAGCGATGATGACGTTATGCCAAGCCAATACTAAGATCGTGTTTTCAAAAAATTTTAACTAGACAATAAAGTGCATTGATAGATGTGTAGGACATAAGCAGAGATGGATAACAGACCTTTGTGCTTTGAAGATTCGTAACTTCTGTTCTATGCCCAGTTTTGTGACATTGAATAGGCTAGGTTGCCAGTTGTGTGCGATGTGTTTTTGTGTGTGTGGTCTCCATTGTCTTCATTCTTTGACACTACATACTAAAGCAATTGTAATATAGGCTAATAATAAATAGATAGACAAGATATAAATATCAAGGTCCACATTTATATGTTGTGTTCTTCTCCATTTACTTTCCTGCAAGCTCACAAAAAAATAATCGACATCAGAAAACTAAATTGAGGTGATTAATGGTCTTCATCGTATCCTCTTAATATGTAGCAAAATAACAGGGGGTTTCAGGGGGATTTGATATGAATGTAAAAATAACAATTCCTGAAACTATAGACTATATATCCCTAAAACAATTGAATAGGTTGTTATAAAGAAAACATAAGTTCAAGATAAAAAGCAATTACATTAGCTCACTGGGTACATTGATTAAAGTAGTCTTATTCGGACATTGAGTTATTTTAGTAGAGGTTCGAATCCCCGTATTTCATATTCTAAAATCTTAGGCAAAGCCGTATAGAGGTTTGATATTCCCTCAAAACCTTAGGCAAAATCGTATTTCATATTTCAAAATCATAGGTGCCTCCAATCATAAATGACTATAAGCGAAACGAGAGGTGCCCAGAGGCCCTAACATATGATCTGGGTCGTAGGATAGACGAATCCGACGATGGGGTGCACCTCGTTTAGAATATGTAGCTTCTAGTTCAACCTCCTAATCCAAATGATGGATCTCAGGAATGCCAAGAACATCCATATTAAGGCAGATCATAAAGTTTAAGTTTTCTAATATAATGAAGCACAACTCACAGGTTTGAAACCGAAGCTTATTATGCCTTTTTTAGTATGAGAAATGATGACAGATTATATCAGAAGTCTTAATCTCTAAAGTCAAATATAAATGCAAACTATATATGCTCAATGAGAGCACAATGACACCACGAGTCTGGTATCATATTGCGTCTCATAGATAGAAAAAGCTTGATGAAGAATTTGATGATTCGAAGGAAGAAATGTAGCATATGCAAAAAGCTACGGCACATAGAGTGAATGAGCTTACACGTACCAGCTGCTTCATGGGATTCCCAGACCGTTTCTTCTCTAGAATCTCTGCTACCATAAATTTCTTGTTTGGATACATTCTGGAAATCATAGAACGTCCTTGCTTCTTTGCTGCCATGAAGCTTGGTAACCATTTAAGAAACCTAAAACTAGTGCATCAAACAAATCTCTGGGATGGTCTTCACAAATGAATTAGTGATATTCATGAGAAATATCACGTATTCTGGGACACCTATTCCGCCAATTCGTTATTTGATCTTCAAAGGAATAAGAGAAGCTGAATTGTAGAGAAGCTTCGCCAAAAATAGATTTAATGATTAAACTTTCAAGCCGAAAAAACTTCATGATGCTGCGGATTTGCTCTGATACTCTGTAAGCCTGGATATGGTAGTCTAAGGAGTTTGTTATCCACCGAGAAATATGCATCTTGCCAGAAATCGTGAATCCCTATCTAATGAACGCTTCAACGCCCACCCTCTAATTCGAATCTCAAAAGAGACCTTTTTGTTGTTATCTCTAATCTGAAAGAACATATTCATACCTTCTATCACGATTCATGTGAAAGAATTGCCGGATTCTCTATAAGGTTGCAAATGGGGCTTAAATTGAAATTCTATTATCCAGACTGATTTAGAAAGCTTGAGCCATCCTTGTATGATGGAAAAGGAGCTTTGCCTAGAATTTAAGGGCAGTCTCAGAGGCCCAGCAAATACGTAGCATGGCGATGCTTGGAAGACAATGCTTCGCCGAAAAATATATTGATTTCAATTTTAAATATTCTAGATTTTTTTTGTTGAGTTTTGGATGCCGAAAAGTCAAGGATACAATTTTATATGTAAGAAGATAAAGCTTCTTTTGATATGGTATATATTTATTGGATCTTTTATAACTCTATGCACAAAAAGTTTCTTCAATATATTTGGTAGATTTTATGATTCTAAGCACAAAGATTTCATGTCATAAGAGAGATACAACAACAAAGTGCTTAAGTGATTTCTTCTATGGGAAGTTTTGTTCAAAGGTTTCATCTGATTAAAAATGAGATACCTGACGTGCAAACAGCCACACTTGAAGGCATAATGGGAAGTATTTTCTAGTTATTATTTTGGTTACTATTATGACAGAAAGAAAGATGTTCCAACCGAAAGACGAGGGATCTACGAAAATGAAAAGAACAAAATGAATGAAGAACGAGGTTTGCAAACATGAAAACCGTCATAATGAAATTGAAATTCATAAGAATTGAAATTGGATTTAGCTTGCTTGAAATTCTAGATGTCATGGTTTTTGCTCAGTGACCATGACCGACCTACTAACTCCAATCATCTGTAACCAATGTCCTATTTGAATTTATCATTTAACAGCTCTCATTAGGCAATGTGAAGAACAAACCGAAGGACATTGTTTATTGGTTAGCTGCGAATATTATAAGATTATTTGTCACCCCTCATGTAAACGATGGTTTTGCCTTAAGGACAACCCAAAAATGCAACGTGGAGTAGAGGATAAAGGATCCTTGCATTAGCACCTTGTTATTTATAATCTTAATTTGATTGCTACTTATTTTCATTCAATATCACTTAGTAGAACCTTACATTCATTGATCATGGGAATATCATGATTTTAGGTAACATAGGAAGTGTAATGATGAACTGGATTGGATTGGATTGGATTGGATTGGATTGGATTGGATTGGATTGGATTGGATTGGATTGGATTGGATTGGGATGAAGTTAGTTGAATACCCCAAGCATTACAAGTATAAGGTTGGAATGGGCAAATGGTAGCTTGTCAACTGTAATGCCAATAATTCCTATGCTTATGCTTCGAAAAGCAGCATGTTCAACATTAAAACCATATGTCACTTCACTGGAACAGTAGTCTCCCAAAATTAGTTTTTTCAATGCCATTTTTGTGCCCAATGTACCAGTGTTTCGCGTAATCATATCATATCATGTCTGTACATGTGTATATTTGCAGTTCTCTCAGATGCAACATTGTCTCATGTTTGTTAAAAAAAAACTATGAGATAACTACAGATTAGGATTCACGTATAGATTGAAAGAGGTAATTGGATAGATGATATAGATAGATAGATAGGTAAGTAGGAAGATATATCGACAAGCAAATATAGAATTATTAGGTACTTTGTTTTAAGAAGAATGCAAAAAAACGTTAACATCTTTTATGTTTTCTTAAATTGATCAAGAGAGATAATTAGATAGATGACTAGATAGGTAGGTTATTAGGAAGGAAGGAAGGAAGGTTCTGTTATCGTCCGCGGAGGCCAATCGGCCTAAAATAAAGAGAAAATAAAGAGTAAATAAAATAAAGAAAGGATCTTTCTTTATACTAAAGGGATTTTGAGTGTTTGTCATCAATTTCAATTTTGCACCGTTAGATGAAATGGATGGCCAGATGTGATTTTTTCAAAGCGGTTGGATGCCTTTAATTTGTTGCATCCATGAAAATGTTTAGGTTGTTAGGGTGAAATCACACTACGGCTGACCAAATTTAAATACGTGGCATGATTGGGCATGCGTCTGGCATTAAATTTGTTTGGCCGGTCAGTCCATATCACACCATGAACATCCAAAATAAAGAAATTTTGTGCCACGCAAGCATGAAACTGTGGCAATTTTTGTTTTCAACGATCATGATCGTTTTGGTTCTTGCTCTGTAACCTTGCACAAATCCATCGATTTTCAGAAATCTGCCACATGATTTGAGCTGCTTTTGCACCTAAACTATCATATCTTGCAGATTCTCACAAAAAATCCAATGATATCCAGAGATTTGAACATTTTTTTGAGCGGTAGGGTTCTTGCTGTAACCTTGCACAAATCCGTCGATTTTCAGAAATCTGCCACATGATTTGAGCCGCTTTTGCACCTAAACTATCACATCTTGCAGATTCTCACAAAAAATCCAGTGATTTTCAGAGATTTGAACATTTTTTTGAGCGGTTTTTGCACCTAAATCTATGTTGCAGGCGGAGCTGCCAACCAGCCCGAGGGGGAACAATGTCAACATCAACCAGCTTTTGATATAACGAATGCACAAGACGTTGTGCATTAACAATTTGGGGACTAGTCCAGATAGGCACATCAACTGATTGTGAAGATGCGTCTGGCAGAATGTCAGCCAGCTTTTGCCACAGAGCTCTGTCCCATCGAGATAGCATAAACTTAGTCTGAAAAGCATCCCAAGTCATTGGATGACTTTACAGTATTTAATAGCTGGTCTGATCACTTACAGAAGTTACGAAAATGTTTTCAAAGATGTCGTAACTACGGGGTATCTTTTTCAGATTTCTCATGAAGCTACTGCTGGGGAACCCTGTGACCAAGAACCTCGAGTAGAGAAGAATGATGCTGATTACATGGATGTGGAAGAGACTAATACAAATAAGAATGAACAGCCACCTGAAGCAAATGCAGAAAATATTAAAAACCCAGCTGGAGCTAATGAGGAAAGAAGAATAGTAGTTTTCAGATTAACATGGAAGAAGGTGATTTTGCATCATCAGTGCTTGAAACAACCTGAGGAAATTCATATAGCATGGATCGTATAAAGTAGCTTTGAGTGATCTCATTAAACCAAGATAGCAGGGGGAATTAGGATGTAAAGACATGTTCACTTAAGCTCAAGCTTTGGCTTCCAAAATGATTTGGACACCCCATAGACACCAATTACCTGATTCTGCTTTTTTCTAATTTTCCCCTTCTTCGGGTACCTCAAATGTGATAAGAAGAACGTTGGAGGCTTGGAATGAGCCCTTCGCTGCAGACCTCCAGAGATCAATGCAAGATGTAAAGATATCAATATGTTCTAGCATCCCAGCTTTGCCTCAGAAGATATTAGATATTTAGCATTCAAGCACCTACAAAAATACATGCAGTGGTATAGGGCTGGCATATGGAGAATTGAAGATCTGAGAATTGGAAATAGGTGGTTAAATTGGGAAGAAACCAGAAAAAAATCATAGGACAATAGGCCAGCACCAAGAATTGGCACAAGCATCCAACTGTTGAACTCTCAATAAAAAAGAAAAGGATACATGATCAGAGATATTTACAATGGATTGATGAAGATCAAACCTTCAAGAGCCAATTCACCATGGCAATGTGAGGAAGCCTAGTTGGCTGGTACGTGGTCCAAGGGTTGAAAACTTATATTGCAAATAAAATAAAGGTCTTTAGATGGCTAGTACTACATTAGAGTTTATATACAAACCTCATTATATGTAAATATGATGTAAAAGTGGGAGAAAAAAGACCTCATATCGTATATTTGAATGTCCTTGGCTTGAGGAGTTCTGGACATGGACCTCAGGGCTCCAGATTGGGGGGGTTCCTCCCCAGAATTTCCGGTTGAAGTTGTTAAAATCTGATTTCTTTAATAGATGTCGGAAAATTTCCGGTCAAATTTTTGTAAAATGCTTGTTAAATCCGACAAATTAGAGGATATTTTCTGATAAATTCGGTAAGTAGCAACAAAGCACGGCATTTTTCCGGTTTAAGCAAAATCTAATCTGGAGGCCTCACAACTTAACAGAGGAGCTCCAGGATGCCTGAGACAATTCTTGAATGTTGGTTCCAATATGGTTAACACTACAACACTAGGATGTCGAGGGTGGTGGCAATGCAGTGCTAGATGCGGTATTTAGCAATAGCAAAATCGAAGTATGTTCCATTTAGCAAGCAACATGAAAGTGCATCTCACACCACTCTTGTGACGTTCCAGTATATTATCACACCTATATGTGGTTTCTGTTCGTAGAAATTAAAACTCTAATATTTCTGGGTTGAGGACAACGTTGGGATTGGCATATACGCTTTTCTACCCTTTTTCAAAATTGTTAAAAAGAAAACACATATGTTCGGCACATAACACCACCGACTAAATAAGCCTAAGGTTTCTCGCTTTTATTTTCTTTGTATCGAAGTCTGCCATCCTTCAACGCCTATTCTTCAGCATAAGGTATGTTGCTGATCTCAATCTCGACCTCAATCGAACTTGAGTACCAGTTCAAGGCAGTTCAAGATCGAATTCAACCAGAAGATACCCTGCTACAGGGTCATTTCAGCAGGTTGCAATTCCATGACATCTGTATTCCAACATGCTTTATTTGATTTACAAGGCATAGTGATCGACTGGCAATATGGGCGGATCTTGTTTTGTATTTTTACACCTCCAATTTCAAGAACGAAAGAACAGAGTAAAAGAGAGACCAATGGATTTAGAGATGAGAAGGCAGAACACCCATGTTTTCTTCTATTTCAACGAGACTTGGTATTGGATGGGTGCAATCCAAGCCATATGTCTCCCCTTATTATATCTAATATTGAAAACAGGATAAAATAAATGGTACCTCTTTTGCTTCATTCATGAAACTGCAATGTATGGAACTGCAAATAGCTATTGAATTGAAATTTTAATGGCTTAAAAAAGAATAAAAATTTCTAACTGTTGGAATAGACCTTTTTTTTCACCAATACTTTCATATATGGTAACGACAGATGTTATACTTATTACGAATCTTAATATATTGTCTTGATTATTTTCAATTCAACATCTTAAAGTGGTACATGAAATAAGTTATGATATTTGGTACTTGCTATAGGAACACATAGCAGGAATAGATGGCAATAATGCAAGTTTAACTCTCACATGTTTTGAAGTTTATTTATCAAGAACACATGGCAATGATGTGAATTCAACTCTTGCATGTCTGAGTCTCGTGTCCAAAGGCACGGGACTATTTCTAAGGTACACAAAGGAACCTAAGAGCAAGGGCCCTACATCCATGTCAGGAGCCAAGACCACGTCATCAAAGAAGAGGAGACTAAGGGAGCCCACAATCTGAGGATACCACGACCTTGAACGTGATTCATACAGCAGGAATCACGAAAATCATAACTAAAACTCTAAAAGGATATGGAAGATTTCCCGCACTGTCAGGAGAGATTTTGGGATTAGGTAACCAAACGGCAGTCTCTTTGCAATTTTGGGCCCAAAGTCATTATACAATATATATCAGAAGCTTAGACCTAGAAGCGCAGATATGACTTAGTATTTTTTCTGGTTGTCTCATCTCTGGTTGTTTTTGCCTCTATGTTCTGCAAGACTTCATGTATTCAGATCTTTCAAGGGATTCTTATCTTGACATACAATTTCTCTGGTCTGTTTGCTTTCTGTTCTCATTGTTTGTTCTAAATTCTCTTTTCTGCCAAATACTGCGTGACACTTTATCCTCAGGATTTCTCTGCACGATCCTAGGGTTCTTACAGAGGGCCGGTTGCAAACAATTCTGAACCCAGACCCAAAACACCGTTGCCGCTGCCGGGACTTATATTCTTCTTTTCACCTCTAAGATGTCTCTTTCCACTTTCACTCAAGAGAAACTTCTCTGTCAAACCGATGCTCGACTGGCCAGACACCAACGTCGGGAAGCTGCTTGTGATCCTTATCCGGAAAACTATGATATCGAGGGAGGTTGCACATGTATGCCCTCCCACACCTCAGGTTTCTTCGCATCCTAGTTCTCCCACACATTGTTGAACTTGTTCGTGGCCACATTCACCTCATCACACTCTTATTCATCAGACTCCACAATACTTTCAGACTTTCGAGAGTTATTATGTTCATATTTTACCAGTACAGACCCCTCACCCTTCACGATCATCCTCACCAGAACATGGCATGGGTTATTCTCATGTTTCTTTTGGTCCAACTTATGTCAATGAGTTTTCGTCCTCCCCATCTTTTTAACCATCATTAATATTTACAATGTGGGTGATCTTACTCTTGATATCGATGGTTGCCCTGTAGCTCAGCCTCCAGACATTAAGACTTCTACTTGTTCAGGACCACCAGGCTTCACTATGATGCCACATACAACAGTTATGGAAGGACCATCTCCTTCTTATCAAGCCCCATTACCTAGTCAAATACCGATGCCTCAGGCTCAATATGTTTATAACAATCCTGTTGTCCCTTTGGGACTCCATTTAAAACTTCCTTATCCCATTTTTTGGAAACGTCAAGGGCAAACCCACTATTGACCAGAGTGCTCAGGCATATGTGGAAGAATTTAAGGCTCTTACTATTTTCAATGGTCACTCTCAGCCTCAGATTAAGTTTCATATCTTCCCCACCACACTGTGAGGTGCTTTCACCAATGGTTTATGGCAAACAAAGGCCATTGGAAACAAAGTTGGCATAACATGAAAATGGCATTCCTAGCCCACTTTGGTTCTTCTGACGACGACCTCAATAATCTACAACAACAAACCATGGAGTTTGCATGCGACTTTGCTAACCAATTGCTTATTCTTGTTGGCAAACTCATGGAGTATCCCACCCAGAGCAAGATTTTAGTATGGTTCATGCAAGCTCTACTTCTAGCTATTCATCTTCAACCATTCTATCTCGACATACATCAGGCAACAATTCTTGAACACAACAGATGACACAGAGAACTTGTTCTTATATTTATCAAAACATGATATTACATTAAAAAGGAGGTTTCCCTCTACATATTTGCAGTTTCTAAATCCTATGTAGACAATCCTTATTCACGATTTGAAGCAGTGCATGCCCGCAAAATAGTATATCCCTGCTCTGGGTGCCATCGCAGGTCCGGCACCACCTATGTAATCAGAATTTGTCGGGGCCATCCGCCACCTCCCAGCCACTCGTCCATGGGGATTCCACGCTTCTTCATCTTTCAAATATCTAAATGATCCGTATCGTGTTATTCAGGCAAGTTAACCACTCCAGACAGTTGTCAGCATCGTGTTATTCATCTCCATGGTGCTCCTGTGGTGTTCTTTTAGCAACCCACACTGTCCTTATATAGGCCACTGACAATATGAATCAATACACCCGTCCCATCTCAATCTTATCACAGATTCTCTCATTAAGGCCATACCTTTGGAGATTATCGTATTACGCCGCAAATTTGATCATTGTTCATCTTCTTTGGCAATCAGAACTAACATCATTTTCATTAAGATGTTCGCTCCCTCGAGCTGCCTTTCTTAATTACGCCAAACTCCTCTAACGCATTCAGGGTAGTGTCACATCCATATTCGTACTCAGTGACGTATTCCACATCCCACCATTGGAGTTTTCATCTGCACAACATTCTCTTCTACAGCACCAGAGGACTTGGTGAAATTTTTTGCCTCCTTTCAATTTTTCTCAGATGTTGCCATCTGTCCTCTTCAAGGGTCCAGATTTTTCTTTCTGCTGATGCTATAAAGTTGTTCTTGTGAACCATTGGGAACCTTATTCCTTTCCGCACCCTCTCCATTTCTACCATCTCTTCAAGCTTGTTTCGTCTCGCCGTGGCTGCCTCTATTCACTTTGCTACTCTGCATGCAACCACATCCATGGATGCTGCTACCTTTACCTCGGTAAATTTTTCTACAGCCACTACTCCCGTGCCTCTGCAAGGGATCAATAGAGAGGTTGCAGTAAACGATGGATCTTGACCTCTTTGCAGATCAGAAACTCCCAACTCCAAATCCGACGCATTATGGCACAGTTGGTAGCACCGACACTGGCTACCACTCTCTCGTGGATGGCACCAAGATTAACCTTAATCAGGCACTGCTTTCTCAAGTATTTCATTCGTCTAGCGGGAACACTCCTTTGGCACGGTTTGCAAGGTTATGATGTCACTGTTTATGTGGAAATTCCTTATTCTGCCACTTCCACCAAATTAACCAAGTTTGCTAAGCCTTATGAATTTTTTGTCAAGTTCTTATGGCGCAAGTTTTGGCTATTCCATTAAAAATACCCGCATCAACAGATTACGTCACAACTCTTGCCAAAAATAGCATGATTAGCGTTGAGAAAGCAACTGATTTTGAAAATGAAATCCTTGACACAAGAAAAGTAATGCTGATTTTGAAATGAAATCTTTTGCCACGAAAAACTTTGATTGTTATAGTTTTTTATCTTAATAGAGACTCTAAACATCTCTTCTTATTACAATGGTTACTGGTGATAATTTAAGGTTGATGTACGAAACAATTTTGCAGCATCATTCGCCATTGCACTTTGTGGAAGTTGATTATATATTGTTGGAATTAATAACACAATAATTGTACAATTATGCCTCCTTGGCTAAATGTGTTGATTATGAAGATAACCGGAGAAGATGATCTGGGACGGAGGACTATGAACATAATCTCACGTTGCCTAGTGCCAAGAATTTCAAATAAAAGTAGCAAATCAAAGATTTGTGATGAGTGCCTGAGCTTGTGTTTTGCATTTAAGTTTCAAATCATGCACTCAGAACCCATTACAAATGTATTGCACAATTTGGATTTGTTTGAATACATGAAACTAAAATTCATAATAAATCTAGCTATCAATTTTAACCTTAAAGAACTTCGAAGACAACCACTGTGCAATTCTTCTAATAATAGCTCTATAACAAACATTGATTGCATATAGTTTCATTTATGCACCATGGGTTGTTGTCTACAATGGTAAGGAGCTTAGTAACTCGAGCACATGGTAATGTCGTAAATATGAATAATTGAAATGGAAAGAAGAATTGCCTCATACTGACTAATTCTGGAATCTCAAAACAAATTAGCTTGGACAAGCTGTAGTGCGCAAGTACCTGGTTACTCAAGGCCTCAATTTTATTGGCACTTAAATACTAAGCAATTTATAAGTTATCTGATGTGGAACAGAAAGGGGAAAGCATTCTTGCCAACCCCCTGACCTGTAGCTGCTCCCAAGTTCTACAAGTCAGGGGGCTGGCAAGAAATGCCTGATCCTTTCCGTTACACGACGTCAACTGTCAACTGGAGGCAATTTGTCATTCTTAATAAGAATGATCCAAAAAGTCGCAAGAACCCGTACTACTTACCAACACAAATGATGGTGAGATTAAAGTTTCATCTACTTTAATGTTTTTTGGCTATTTGAGGTGGATAGCCATACAACCAATATAAACGTAGCCAATTATAGGCAATGCCCCCTCAAATTACTAGCAACTGGAATAGTCTACCATGGTATGTTTAATAGATACCTAATTTTTTTAAAGAGGTTGAAGCACAGGAGTTGAGTTAGAAGGTCCCCAAATGTTCATCTTTATCAAAAATCTAATCACCACCTAGGTTGCAACAATTGGCTCATTTTTAATCACCACCTAGGTTGCAACAATGGGCTCATTATGAAGGATTGACATTCTATGCTAACGGCTTAAATGAATAATGGCATGACAGCATGGGATCCCTAACTCTACATTTTTATGTAATCTACATGCATTAAGAAAAATCATATAGAGGAATATATGAGACATCCCACTCACTTCTAATAAGCTTTCTGCCTCTTTAAATATTCCAGAACAACCAAAGTTACCTAGAATGCAAGCCACATGAAGTACGTTAGCTTTAATACCATATAGCTCTTTCATAGTTCTGAAATACCACAAACATTCCTCCACAAGGCCCATGTGGCTGAAAGAAGTAAGAATACTTTCCATATGCTATATCATCTGGCATTACACCACCTTTTGCATGTCCCTAAAACACTGCACTGTGGATCCAAAGATTGCCAAGCCGAGCATATCCTGCAAGCATTGCACCCCATGAGCCCAAGTCTTGATCTCAAGCAGACAGTCAAATACTTTGCATGCTTACGGTATGCTTCCGCATTTTGGCATACATGTCAACAAGGCTATATCTTAAAATAATGCCAGTATGGAAAGCACTCTTAATGATTTGCTAGTGAATTTGCCTGCCATGTTCTATTGCACCTGTATTGCCACATGCTTTTAAAAAGCTCAAAAATGTTATCTCATCTGACTCTACCTGATCATGCTGCCTTCTTTTAAAATATTCTAAAGCAAGACAACCTTCATCATGTTGAATGCATCCTAAAATTATCACATTCCATGACACCACATTACGAATTTGCAATGCATCAAAGACTCCTTTTACTTCCTTCAAACTTCCTGCTTTGCATACATGTCAGCGAGGGTATTCCTTATAACAACCTCAGAGTAGAGTCCATGTAAAAGAATTTGTTCATGAATGCACCTCCCTCGCTTGATGTCTTGTATGCTAGTCATGCTTTTAAAATGCCCAAATATGTCACTTTATTAGGTTCTATGTAGCGTTGTCTTGCATTTGATCAAAATATTCAAAGGTAACATCACGCTTATCATGCTGCAAGAATCCTAAAATTATTGCACCCCATAATACTGTGTTTCGATTAATTGAGATATTAAAAAGTCCTTGTGCTTCTTGCAAGCTATCGGATATCGCATACATGTCAACAAGGATGCACTCGACAGCAATATCAGTCTGAAATCTATTTTCAATTATTTGTTCATGGATGACCCTGCCCTGGCATATGTGGATTATCCCAATTGATGCTTTCAAGACGTTCAAAAATGTGACTTTGCTTGGCTTTATGCCACTATCTTGCATTTTCTTGAAACATTCCATGGCACAATCACTTTCACCATGTTGGCCATAGGCTGCAATCATTACAGCCCAAGATACAACATCTGGATTTTGCAGCATTTCAAATGTATTCTGTGCTATCAAGCTTCCCATAAACATCAACAATTGTGTTTCCAAGAACAGTGTCACATACAAGGCCATTCTGGATAATGCATTCATGAATATATCTGCTATGCTCTAATGCACCTATGCTTGCAGCGGCTTTCAAAAGGCTTAAAAATATAACCCTGTTCGGTTTGATACTATGTAGCTCCAGCTTATGGAAACATTTGAAAGCAAGGTCGCCTTTGCCATTCAGGGCATATCCTGAGATCATTCCTCCCCATGACACCACATCTGGAACTGGCAAATTGCTAAAGACTTTTTCTGCTTCGTCTAAGGATCCACTCTTGGCATACATATCAAGGAGTATATTACTAGCAAAAACATCATCTTGGTACCCATTTTCAATGATGTGCTGATGTATATACCTACCGTGCTGTATGAAACAGATGCTAATGCATGCTTTTAAGATGCTATTAAGTATGAATTTGTCCGCCTTTATACCTTTAATTTCTATGCTGTCAAATAAACTGAGGGCTATTCTACCTTCACCTAGTTTGACATGAGAATCCATAACTGAATGCCATGTATACTTACTTGGTTTTGGTACTCTGGAGAATGCAAGGTTAGCTTCAGGCAAGTTTTCACAGGAACCAAACAAGCGAATAAGATGATCTGCCAAGACAGGAACAGAATCTAGTCCATTTTCAACAATTACGAACTGAACCCGCTTGCCCAAGTCTAGATCTTGCAGTTTTGTACACTCGCGAACCAAATTGTAAGCGACGTATCTGGATAGCTGCCGTTTGGATTGAGCAGATTTAAGGGCCTCGTCGATCCATTTTTGTTTGCCAGGATCCTGCGAAGGTCTATAATTTCCACTTCTCACAGCGGGATTAAGCATTCACTTTGATTCAATTTTCTTAATCTTTATTGTCTGATTCAATTTTCTTATTCTTTATTGTCTAACAGCCTGGTCACTTCTTTTTCGAAGATATGGGTCTAACATTTAACCTCTTTTTTTGGCTTGAAACCTTGTCGATTTGCATCACAGTTCGACTGTTGGGTGCGTGGCTTCAAATCCGGCTCCTGCTTCCCTGTTCGTCCCTGTTCTGGTATGGTTCTTCCTTTGCCTTCGCTCTGTGAAACCATTCTCGATATAAGTAAATCAGAGTTTTGAAAACCCATTCTTGAAGGAGAAATTAGAGTTTTAAAAGGAAGTACATTTCGGTGGATCCCCTGCTTCAAGTCCGTTCCTGCCCTTCGCTGAATCAATTCATCTGCTTAAGTATTTTGGTCAATTGATATCCTAGGGGAGGTTGCCCACTATCAGCGCAGTGCCCAGCTATTGCGCACTCTTGCCCATATCCCCTGTATTGCGCATACCCGCAGCCATATCCCCTGTATTGCGCATACCCTGCCTTGTGTGTAACTTCTCACCAATGTCGGATTGACACGTGGATTAGTGCATAAACCTCTCTTGAAGGGCTTTCATCTATCTTGAAGGGCTTTCATATGATGTGCATGTGCCTTGATGTCTCTTCCGGATTCGTTGAAAGCAATCAGTGGGCACTTCTTGCGCAATGACTGGGCGTTTGGTGCAGGAAGGTGGGCACGCAGGGATCCAACTTCTACACCTTGTAGCCAGGGCTCGAAAATAGTATGCTAGCTAACCAGAAAATCCTTTTCCTCTAAAAATTTACCAATATTGCCTTTACAAACTACAAAAGGCAAGAGTTATATTCAAAAGGCAAGAGTTATATTCTTCACTATACAGTAAATTTGTAAAACACAAGGTAATAGTTATTGTAAATATAAACCAGATCTTTATATTGATGCCTCCAAACAAAAGACTTACAACTGTCCAAAACAAATAGAGTATTTTCCTTCAAAAATATATGCAAACTAGCGTGGTAAGTTTGCTCTAAAAGCCAGCATGTAACATGTAAAATATTAACATAGATCTACAAATTGGCATCATAAGTCTTGCTGTAAAAATCAGCATGCTAAATGTTGACTTGGATCGCCTAAGTAAATGTGTCGACCACGATTATCAGCTTTCTTCTTCCATACTTCAATGCTTTCCGTAAAATCAAACTCGTTTGCTTGAGCAGGACCATTTACAACAATAGAGAGGCATGCATTCAACCTCTCTACATTCAACTTTGAACACCATATGTAGCATAATAACAGGGGGTTTTCTTTGTGTTTTTGTACGCTTTTCACTAAGGTTTTCCTATGATTTCGTGATGTATTCAAATGGATGTACTAATGCGTACATCTAGAGTGCACCATTTCTGAGCCATTGATTTTAGCCTTTTTTTTTCCAATGGTCAACAACCAATGGCTCACAACAAAAGCCCTTCTTTTGTGCGTGTGGTGCATAATGGTCAACAACCAATGGCTCACAACAAAAGCCCTCTTTTTGTGTGTGTGGTGCATAATGGGCACATAAAGGGCTTGAAGGGCGCATGTAGTGCAGTTTCCCCGCCGGCAACACATTTCTTATCATAACTTTTGATCCAGAGCTCTGTTTAAGATGATTTTTATTGCGTTGGAAAGCTCTCTCCGAGACCTTTTTGATAGTGTATGATATGGATATGTTTGGTTAAGTTATCTATACTAAAACAACAATTTTTCGGCCGGGTTTGGTAGGCTTTCATATCCTACCAGCTGATTAATACAGGATTACGCTATTGGATATTGTTTTATGGCTCATTCCGAATGAAGCTTGCAAAAAATTACCATGCATGTTTAGATTGGATATTCATTGGAGTCTAAAGCTTATAGGTTGTACCATTTGCAAGGACGAAGACTCATTATTAGTAGAGATGTGATCGTCAATGAAGCTATGCTTTATGGTGGTGTAATCAATACGGCTGCTGCTCAAGGGCAATCCACATCTCATGTGGTTGACGTCATGATCATCGATAACTGGTTTGGGATAGCAGGTTCGTCCATACTCATGCTTAGGAATGCAGCAAGTCCAAGTACTGTAGGGGATCCGAGTAATCCTCCACTACATGAAAATGTCAGTTAGAAGGATCTCAGGCTGAACAGCATACAACAGAACAGATTTTGGACATTGAGGAAGTGCCTTCAACTCTTACTTGTTCTTCTCCTCTTAGCTATAATTATAGGTGCAGGACACAAGTTACGCCAGGCGAAATTGTGGAGCCACAAGATCTGGTCGCATAAGTTATCTTTCAAAGAAGGCTCTTGATTTTTAAGCAAGTCTCAGATCATCTCACCAATGAGCCCATGGATTGCTTGTGGTTGCGAATGAGGAAGTCATGAGCCAAGAATATTTCATGAAGCTTTGACGGGTCCATATGCTGCAGAATGGTAGCAAGCAATAGATGCGGGATATGCATCCAGAATGAAGAATGAAATAATGGAGTTGGTCCCATTACCTCCCAATAGACGGGTGGTTAGTACGAAGTGGCTCTTTAAGGTCACGCGAAGTGCTTCTGGAGACATAGAGCGGTTCAAGTCTAGGTTTGTAGACCATGGATTTCCACAAATGGAAGGCATGGATTTTCAATGTGACATTTTCCCCAGCTGTCACCATGGCCTCCATCCATATCTTAATGGCATTGGCTGTGGAAATGGATTTGAAAATCCATCAAATGGACGTCAAGACTACTTTCTTGAATGGTTTGCGTCAAGAAGAAGTTTACATTTCACAACCATAAGGATTCGTGAGATTAGATCAAGAACAGTTGGTATGCCAATTGCACAAGGCTCTTTATGGACTGCGCCAATTTCCCGTGCATGGTATGAATGCATACATTTTACCTCTCTTGAATTTGCCAGCAATAAAACGGATGGTAATTGATATATTTAACAAGTGGAAGATCTCTTTTATCAAGCAGCTCTATATATAGACAATAGTATTCTCTTATCCAATAATATAGGGACCTCGGAGCATGTGAAGCAACAACTCTCTCAGGAATCTGAAATGACGGATATGGGAGCAATCCATTATTGCCTTGGCATACAGATCGTTAGGGATAGAGCATCAGGTTGGCTGAAATTGGTGCAAACGAAGTATATTGAAGATGTGCTCTGTCATTATGGTATAGCAGATTGTAACCCAGTCACCACACCCATGGAAGGCACTTATGCAGTTTGTGCTTCATCGAAGTGATGTTTTGATTTATTTAACTGTTTGTACTCGACCAGACCTCTCCTATGCAATGGGAGTAGTCAGTTAGTACTTGCAAAATCTAGGGCACAGCCATTGGTCAGCTGTTAAGCGCATTCTGTGCTATCTTCAAGGCACAATGCAGTATATATTAGTTTATGAGTGAAGTTCCAACCCAATCATGTTTTGTCTGATGGGATATATGGATGCGGATTGGGCTGGGGATTATGACAATACATGCTCAACTTTTGGGTATGTTTTCTTCCATGGCAACTGTTTGATATCTTGGAAAAGTAAGAAGCATTCTATCATTGACTTATCAAGCACCGATGCTGAATATATTGTCGCTACATCTGCTGCTTAGGCGCTCATGTGGTTAAGAAGATTGTTGAGCGGTCTGATGTATGATCAGACTGGACCTACCGTGTTATTTTGTGACAATATGAGTGCCATTGCTCTGGTGCATACATTGAAGGATCATGCTGGAATACGTGATATTGACACTCGATTCCATTTCATTCAAGAACAGGTTCAGCAGGGTATCATCACTCTTGTACATTGCAGTATGAGTGATATGAAGGTTGATCTTCTTACCAAAGGGTTGCCTCGTGAGAAATTTCAGTATGATTGGGATCAGTTGAAGATCCTGCAGTATGAAGAAGACTACCAGTCTGACCATGGCTGAGCGGGAGTGAAGCTACATCATTAATGCATCATGGTCGTGGCTGAGTGGGAGTGTAAAGATATGAAGTGGATCTCATCCACTTATCATGAAGCATATTCTGACGTGGAAAGACATGTAGAAGTCCTAGGGTCAGATGTCGATTGAGCTCAGTCGTGTCCTTTGGAGTTCGTTATGTATGTATGTTGATTTCATTTTGAATGTACGAAGTCTCTTATTGTCCCATCCCTGCGTTCTCTCATGCTTGTTAAGGCTAATAACCATTATTATAACGAGACTCATGAGAAATTGGAGCCAGCGTTAATTTCTTGTATATCGATATTGTTACATCTATATGAAGAAGGCATGTCAAAGGGTTGCAATTTTGAAGATATTAGTTTACCCTATGCTTACCAGCTAATAGTAGAAGTGTATATGGTTATGATGAAGTCGCCTCCTTAAAATCCAAATGGTATCAAACTAATGTGCAAGCCTTAGAGCCTCCAATTTGTGATGAATCTATCCCTACGCTATATTAAAGTTGTATTGCTATATATATTCGTTTTGAGTCATGAGAATTACATGTATTTGGTCCAATGTATTGAATAGTTTTTAGGTTATTTCAGGACAATTTCCCTAGGGATGTGCCATCCAGATGGAGGGTTAACCATACATTTGGAAATGGTCTTAGGAGGAGAGAATTTTAATGACTAAGCTTGTCAAAGTTAAAGTCTAGAAGCTATATGTATAGAGTTAAAGTGGAGGTCAAAAGCAAGGTTATAGAATATATCTAACAGTTTTCCAACTAATCAAAATGAAGGTAAAACTATGTATGGAACTTGCATGCTTTATCCTCCTCGCGTACTTTTGATATTGCTTTGATGGTGTAGTTGGTTATGATGGTAGTACACGCTAAATGTGTTGTTTGAACTTGGATGAAACCAATTCGATGTAACGGGCCCATGGTAGACCGCTCGAGTATTCGAACCTTGAATGTGCCTGTGGGGCGTTCCCGAGACACCGGCATAAATGGTAGAAGCGACTACTCATAAATGTCTAGACGATTTTGCCCAGTTGGTTAAGGGCATGTCGGTCTGTTCTCTTTCTTATTGATTGTGGTAGTACACATTGTTTTATTTCCCCAAGGCTGGCAAAGAAACTAGATTTGAATATGATTAGCCGGGACCCTAGATATGTGGAGTTGGCTGATGGTAAAATTAAGACTTCTTATGCTAAGGTAGACAATCTTGAATTCCAAGTAGGAGATCTTGAGTCCCATACTAGTTTTGAAGTATTGAGCCTAGGAAAGTATGATGCTATTCTAGGAATGTCATGGTTGAGGCCACATCAAGCTTGCATTGATTGCGGAGAGCAAATAGTTACATGTCAAAGTCCTAATGGAGATAAATATGTGCTGGAAGGATTGCCTTCGTCATTAGTGGTTATACCTTTGTCCCGAAAAAGTTTTAGAAACAGATTAAGAGGGGTTGCATAAGAATGGGATGTGCATTGTTGTTAGATTCATTTTTGGGTACCGCAGAGTTACAAGAACAACCTATTGCTCCTAAGATCCAGAAAGTATTGGATGAGTTCTCTGATGTGTTTCCTAAAGAATTAACAGAATTGCCTCCACATAGAATGGTAGATCATGAGATAGAACTTGTTCCTGGGGCTGAACCCACATCAAGACCACTATATAGATTTCATGCATTAGAGATGGCCGAATTGAAGAAGCAGTTAGCGGAATTATTGGAACAAGGGTTTATATGGCCGAGTGTTTCTCCATTTGGTGCGCCAGTTTTGTTTATAAATTGAGGTGTTTCTGCAACCCCTGCAAAATCTCATCCCACACCCTCCCCATGGAAACATCCCCTCCAAAGGGAATAGCCAACAGCTTAGGACACACATTACCTGGAAGCACCTTCCAAGGGAAAAGAGCCAAACAAGGGGGAGGTGGAGTCAGCTGGGCCCATAATGCGGAGCACTTACCCCAATTCAGAAGAATGCCTGAGGCCAAGGAGAAAGTATCCAACAAACCCTTCACATTCCGCAAATTCCTCTTCTTACGCCACCAAGAAGAGGAAAGTGTCATCAAAGAAACCGGTTAATAATGGCTGCTACCATCCCGCATCCAAACCCATCCACCACTCCCTCCCTCCCGCTGCCTACCAAAACAATCGAGACAAAGGCCTCCGCCACAATCATAAACAAAAATCGGGCTAAAGGGCACCCCGACGCACCCTCTGCCTAAGGAGAAAAAGGCGGAGGGTTCACCAACACACCACCATAGCCCGTGGCTTCGAGCAGCTTCATGATCGTTCTCACAGTAAAGCGTGGTCCACACCCCAACGCAACATCATGGCGCATACAAGAACTCCCCAACGGACACTATCGTAAGCTTTGGCAAAGTCAAGCTTAAGATAGCCAATGCCTTGACTCGTTTTCTTCTCGCCCAATAAAGGCCCTCATAAGTCGCGGCAACATTAGTCAAAATGTTCCTCCTGACAAACCCGTGACCGCACCTTACTAATGGAAGAAGTCAACATCGGCTTCAACTTCTCTGCCAGGGCTTTCGCAATAATCTTATACACAGAAGACAACAAGAAGATAGGCCTCCAATCATTAATAGTAGAAGGCTGCTTAACCTTAAGAATCAAGGAAATGCATGCGGTATTCAAGATCCTATCCATTTGAGAAGACTGCAGCAACTCAAGATACACCTGGTACACCGACTCACCAGCCCACTCCCAATAAGTCTGAAAGAACTCCACAGGGATGCCATCTAGCCCAGGACATTTATCCTTGGCCATGCACATACATGCCACCTCTAAATCCTCTCTGGAGAGCTCCTGCTCCAAGCTCTCACGCTGGTGAGGCAGAATGGATGTGGCCTTGGTCCCTACGAGTGTTGAGTGGTGCTAGGTCTAGAGGCTGAATGGAAGGTTCTCCCACCCTATTGACTGACTTATACTGCATGAATAGAGCAAGGGCTGTCTGGGATGAGAGATATCTATGCCTATTATGCCTGCAGGTCATGTAGTCGGGCATGGTTCTAGTCCTATCCCACAGCTGGTTCTTGCCCTTGGATCCTCCCATCTCTCTTCCTAAAGCTTGGCTAAGTGTCTCTAGAGATACCCAATTCCCTCCCCTAGGGGGTAAGCTAACTTCCCAGGGTAGGATCTGTTGGTCATATTGGCAAATGATGTCAGTATAGAAGGGTGTTCTGGTCAATGTTGCGTGAAGATCAAACAAATGGTCGAACACCTGGAAGGCTTGGTCAGCAGGAAAGTCATGGATATGGTTGGCGGCATTATACCATCTAACAAAGTTGCTGGGCGCCATTGAGCAAAGATGAATGTAGAAAATGGCTTGCAAAGATCAATGAAACGTTGGAAAATCGCCTAAGATGCTAGGAACAGTTCTGGTGAAGGGAAAATGGCAAATGAGGCCCCTTTTTATAGATTCTGCCTGGGGCTTCATGCACAAGGGTTCTTGATGGGAGAGACTTTTGTTCTAAGGCTATAGGTCTCCAAATGAACTACCATGAAGTGCAAATCTAAGCAAAACAGAGCAAGAAACACTACATGGCCGTTTGTTGGGTCAAATTTGGCTAATCTAGGTCAAACATGGTCGACCCGGGTGAATCCGCGTGAAACACGTCTGCGTTGCGAACGCAGGGTGGATTGGCGCGGTCTCACCTGGTTCGCCCGATTTGGGTCAAAACTTAATATTTTTAGGAGCTACAAGATGCTAACATGCCTAAGTGGATCAATTCTAACCTAGCTAGCAACTTATTCCAAGCAAAATTATCATCTAGAAGCAGAATTTTAAAGTAACCGGGTGAATCCGCGCGAAATGCGTCTACGTTGCGAATGCAGGGTCGATTGGCGCGGTCTCACCCGTGTCCCCGAATTTTTGCCCATGCTCGATAATTTTTGCTAAAATTTTGTTCTAGCTCGGGTTTCTAGGCAATTTCTAAACAATTTACAAAGAATTCTACTACAATTTAGCTTAATTACCTACATTTTCAAGCATCATACAATCCAATTTATTTTTTATTTTTTTTATTTTTTTGAAGGTAAGAGATGTTTTTTCCATTAATTAATTAAAGCCATACAATAGTCTTACTAATGGGAGTAAAAATAGCCACATTAGTAACAGATTTGGTATAGTGACCCAAAAAGAAATTAGTAGTTGCAATTGATATAGCAACCACTTCAAGATAGAGTAGCAAGCCAATAAACTAGTCAAAAAGTGTACAAAATTCTGCTTTGCCCCCTATAAGAGAGCTCCAATATATGCTGTCTGAGATGCCCAGCAATGAGATCCAAATAAACCTGCAAGAACATTATAACTATCCAAGTACAAGAGCTTGATGTTAAGCAAAAAAGACAAGTTATTGAGCATTAGCAAATTTGACCGGTTCATGATGTGAAAGCTAATGTGTGGAAGGTGGGATGATGTATGAAATGGCTCAGTAGGAAATTGGAGACTCATTGTTGCATGATCTGATCGAAAATTTTGTTGTACACCCAATAGAAGCCTTTGTCTGTTCCAAACTTGTAACTGCTATATTCAGATCCATTTTCCATGAACAAGTTATGGATGTCCTCCTTACCCATCAAGATCAGCAGGGTACCATAAAGATCTGCTAACATCTTATGTGAATAATACAACTCTCTATACCTGCTCAACTGCCTATCTGTCAAGGAATAATGATACATGAACAAAAAGTTGAATAAGCAGTATATCTGCACGACCTCCCTGCAATAAATTCTGGCCCATGAGTTTTCATTACTGTTTCTCCTGACCTCATATAGCTTGATGTCATCATCTGATGCACCTGGCCCTGGTGGGTGCAGATCTATAACCCCTGTGCTGTTGTAATACAAAGTGGCTTCATGATAGCTCAACATGGAGTCAAATTTATTCCTGCCCTTCCCTTTGAGAAATTCCAGATATTCTATCAAAAAGATCAGAGAAAGGAGCATTAGAATTGACAACATTCAGGTTTGAAACAAAGATATTGAATCTACTAACAAATTTACCAATTTGATCCCAATTTCTGTCATAAGAATCTGCAAATTTATTTTTGTGAGCAGTTACATAGGCTTCTAAGTCTAATTGGAAACTCATCTTGATCCAGAAAATGGAAAATTTCTTATGACCATGAACAATCCTATTTCTGGATTTCCAATATTCCAGAGAGCAGTGAACATGACAGTATTTTTGAAAGCATCATTATTTTGAATACACTTTAGCAGATTACCTCGATTATTGTCATTGAAATGATGATCAAATTTACTATAAAACCAATTCCAGAAAGTCACCAATTTTGGACAAAGAAAAATATGCTGCATAGATTCATCTTCAGAGCAATTTGATTGGCATGCTGGCACAATATTTGGATTTCTCTTGGATAAGGAGACAAGATTTGGAAGGCTCTTTTGAGCAATCAACCAGATAAAATAATTGACTTTTGGGGGGCAGTAAGAATTCCATATATTCTTGAACAAGGCTTTACATTCTTCTGCAGAAATGGACCATTTAGTGCTAGGCTGCTAGCTTTGACAGGATTGGCCTTGTAATTAAGTTTGGCATAAACCTTACTGACCTTGTATGTGCTAATTCCATTGATTTTCCAAAGAAGACTGTTATCACAGTTATCAAGATTAGTGCAATGAGCAAGAATTTTTTTGAAATGAAGGAAAGTAACTTTATCAGTCGAGGTGCCATGAATTAGTCTCCTTAGATTTGTCCAGGTAATTAGATGACCATTATTGTAAAGGTTCCTGACAGTAGTGATTCCATAAGAGCTCCACTTCCTATAGGTTTTTGGGTGTTTCAAAGCCAAAATATTGCCATCACAGTCCTTGAAACCAGCAGACCAAAAAAGGGAGGATTGCGTATGATGATCTTGTAATTCAGGATCCTCAAAGCAGTTCTGAACAACATTCCAAGCTTTGATCAAGTTGTGCATAAGGGAAGATGTGTTTTTCCCTGGATGGATATTGCAAAAAGCTGACTCAGGCAGAGAGTGTTTAATGGAAGGATGCCCTTGAGGATATGAACATGAGATCCAATATTTAATTAAGATGGAGGCCATAGAATTATTGCCAGCTAAAGTTCTCCAAATGAACTTATCAGCTAAAGCACAAGCTTGAAGATACAGATTTTTACAACCTAAACCTCCTTCACTTTTAGATCGACAGATAAAGTTTCTAATAGTCTTCTCTAGCTCATTGTAAATAGATTTAGGGGCGCCAGAACATAATTTGCAATTAATGTTCTACCTGCCAGAGAAAGAGTGTTTCTAAAAATGTTCAACTTTTTCCTAATTCTCTGCAAAATAGGATCCCATAACCCCTTTATGTTGGAATTCAGAGACAAAGGCATACCAAGGAGTTTAGTAGCTTGCATTTCATTCAGAACTTTGATGTCACATAAAGAATCTCGATTATAATCCCCAATGATAACACTCTTGTTAATATTCAAATAAATGCTTAGGAAATTGGCAATGTTATCAGGATTGGAGTCAAGGAAAGCAAACGTGTCATCTGCATATTGTGAAATAATTAAACTGCCCTTATTGTCAGGGAGATCAAGACCTTTAATTTTGCCACAATCCTGATTAAAATCAACTGCCCTAGTAAGCAATTCAGCAACCACTAGAAATAAGTAGGGAGCTAAGGGGCAACCCTGTTTGACACCTCTAGCAAGCTTGAACAAATTGGATGGTGAACCATTAATTAGAACAGAGGAGTTGGCCATGGAGTTCAGACCAGAGATAAGGGAGATGATTTTGGGATTGAAGCCAATCTTGGTCAAAGCAAATTCAAGAAAATTCCAGTTGACAGAATCAAAGGCCCTTTTAAAATCCAGGTTAAGAAGAACACATTTCTGAGAGGAGACTTTGTTCCAGTGTAATCCCTCCATAGCAACAATGTAATTATCAAGAATAAATCTATTAGGCAAAAAGGCAGATTGTTTGATGTCAATATGCTTCTGGAGGAAAGGCTTAACTCTGTTGGCAATGATCTTTGCACAAAGCTTGTAAGTGGAATTGGTTAGAGAGATAGGTCTCCAATCAGAAAAAGAGACAGGCTTATCAACTTTAGGAATAAGTGTGATAAAGCCAGCAGAGATAGAAGAGTGAAGATGATCAGCCAACCAGAAGCCTTGAACAAGCTTAACAATATCCTCTTTTAAAACATCCCAGAAATGCACATAAAATTCGGGTGGAATGCCATCAGGACCTGGAGATTTCCCTTTACTAAAGCTCATGAGGACACTATAGATCTCATGCTCAGAGGGGAGAGCAGCAATTGAGTCATCCATAGGGCTATGATTATTTGGAATAATCTGGTTTATCAAGGAAGTGAACTCCGCACTCTTTAATAAAGTATCAGAGCAATCTGGCTTCTCACTGAATAGAGAAGCATACTGACCATGAAAGTATTTCTTAATCTCTGAAGGGGTGTCAATGGTAATGCCATTATCTGATTGAACTTGCACAATTGAGTTATTTAGCATTCTATTTCTGGCAGTCCTATAGAAGAATTTGGAGCTGCCCATATCCATTTCCTTGTTATATTTGATTTTGCATTTAATAGCATAGCTCTTGGCCTCAGACTCTTCAATAGATTTAATTTGGGCTTCTCCGGCCTAGGTGGTGGCGGCTTGCCTGGTTCTTGACGGGTTCCCTTGACAAACTTCTCAACATTACGCCTCTGATGCATTCATTTGTACCTCGTCCCGGAAGGTACTCTGGGTACCTTCATCTTCTTGCTTGAATTAGCGATCTTGTTTGGCCAGCAGAATTCCGCGCTCCTACCTTTGGTGGCTTGGCCGCCGGGTAGGGTGGCGTCGTTAAGTCTGAAGGCTCCCCAGCGTCTTGCTGCTCCTCTCCTTCCTCATTCTCCTCCTCTTCCTCATCTCGCCTCCTTCCTCCCTCGTCCCTTCATTTTACCTCGGCGTGGCGAGTTCTTCCTATTATGGCTGAATCA
This sequence comes from Isoetes taiwanensis, assembly GCA_021234155.1. Lineage (NCBI taxonomy): Eukaryota > Viridiplantae > Streptophyta > Lycopodiopsida > Isoetales > Isoetaceae > Isoetes > Isoetes taiwanensis. The sequence goes on from JAJEKV010000006.1 coordinate 23,718,950, forward strand.
CTTGAGCCTCGTTCCTCCTCTTGGTCCTCCTCTCCTTCTCTAGCAGCTCCCTCTCCCGTTTCTTCCATGCTGCCCTATCCTCCGGCCACTCCTTCACCTTCTCCTTGCCCTTCTTCTTGATCGAAGAAGGGCACACTCTTGGTGCGGGCACAGTGTTCCTTTGCTGCTGGCAGTGGGTCTCCTCCTCCCGGTGCTCTTCCTCCTGGTGCTCCACCTCCTGGTCGGACATAGGCCCAAGGTGGTGGGTTTTCCGTCGATCTTATTGGGTCTCCACCCGACGGCTGCTCTGTGGCTCCTCCTGTGATGTGTGGAAGGTGTCGTCGGTAGAGGACGACGCCTCGTCCCCTGGCTTTGGTCGAAGGTGGGGTGGGATCTGCTTGCCATGGGCACCTGCTGCTGCCGCCGCCATTGAAGGTGTTCGCTTTGGGGTAGTCATCCTGTAGGTCTGCTTAGTTCGTGCCATATCTTACGGTCTGAGAAATGGGTGACGTAAGGCTGATCAAGAGAGAGATGGTGGCAGGCAAGGTTTGGGGGAAAATGAGGTGGCAAGAAGATATCTAAAAAGGGAGGTTCTCTGGGGAATATTCTCCTACCATTAATAGGTCTAATAATTAGCCTCCCCTATTAATTACTCCAATATACTTAATTATTAGTAAATACTTAATACAGTATTATACTAGAATTTCGAATTTTTCCTAATAGTTTGAAGTGTTAATTATAAATTTGTGCCATTTTTCACCCAGGTCTCGGATTGGCATGATTCTTTGACCCATATTAGGTGAAATTTGATGCTGATCCGTAATTCTCACTCTAATTTTACTAGAATATTAATTCGACTCATTCTTTTTCCTCATCTAACAACTTAGCCTATTCTTACGAACCCACTACCTAGGAGAATTTTTTTTCCCTATTTTCGAGGTTCCATGGTGGAAATTTTCATTTCACACCCTATCAGGCCTGTTAGACTACTTTCGAGGATATGGTCAATGCTAGTTCTTGGTCAACCAAGAACATCGCTCTGATACCATTGTGACGCTCCCTACTAAATATACGGCTCCCAGCCGTACACTTCGTAGGAAATCCCCCATCCGGTCCTCGACCGCACGGGCCCTCCATCTACCCCGCACTCTGGGGTCACCATAGTGCGGGAAGGGGACACGAATGTGTCTTGCGCGCCCTTCCCCTATGGGCTCCTATCACAGTGGAAGCATAAACATCATCAGAACTAGCAATAGCAATACATCATGCTACCTCGAAAGGTAGCTCATCCACATATCCATAGCTGCAAAGAACATAATCATATGCCATAAAACATGAGAGCTCCTACCCGTGGCTCCGACTCATAAGGAGGTCGAGTGACTGGATAGGTCTCAAGATAGAGCAGACCGAGTCATAACAATGGCGGGGCTGGCTATAGACAATGGCTAGGGTTGACCACTCCATCCACCCCTCATGTGCATACTTTGCAGATGGCCTAGATCAGGCTCTGGCATGACTCTAGCCTTCCGGATACGCAATCCCGTAGTATCACCCATCGGGACTACTCTAGGTTGCATCTCCCTGGTCCGTCGAGGCAGGAAGGGTTGCATCTCCCCTTCCCGGGGTCTAGAGGCTCCTCGGGCGGCTAGAGAATCGTGGCGACACACGATTCATACCCCGGATCAACCCCCAAAACAAGAGCCAAGCCACACTTGCAACTCTTGAGAGGCAAGGCGACACCATTGCCCTAGGAGGTGTCAGACCCATGCTCGGCCCACACGAAGTGACCGACCATAAGTCTAGCCCACTATGGGATCCCCCGTAGTCCCCACTCGGCAGGGATCCTCCCTTTGCATTGCCTCTAGCCCCGTTGTGTAGTGCTGAGTCACATCATAGCCTCCATAGCCCGGTGGGTTCCTATGGCCTATGCACAGGCCGCATATAATAGGGACTAAGGGATCTACACTAGAGCATACTACATATGGCCCCGGTCTCTACCCCCTTCCCAATACAAGAGGAGCAAACATGATAAACCAACATCTCATAACATCATATCATGATAATCATAATAAGAACATCTTAACCTAATCATACATATCTAACTAACAGTTAGGGTTCCTTGGTTAGGGTTCAAGATGTTCAACAAGGGTTCTAGGATGGCTCTACTCAAGATACAACATCCAGACCCATCTGGAGTGCTAACTTCCAGATGAACTACCATGACTCTACTCCACCTACCTGCTCCAGAAGCGCTTCCTCCCATCCCTGGTGTCTCCATTGCTCCTTGACGGGGTTGGGATCGCGCTCCCTCTATGATCATACACACACTTCGGGGGCTGCTGCACCAGGCTATGCTACGACGAACGATGCTCGAAACGGGGTTTCGAGTGCGTAGATGAGTATTCAGGTGCTAGAGTCAGGAAAGGGGTCTAGGGTTAGGGTTTGAGCCAATATAGGTGAGGGTCCACATGGGATGCCACGTGGCACCTCTAGGATGGGGCCATGTGGCGGTATGCCCAATAGGGTAAGGCCATGTGGAAATGGGCCTTATCCTAAGGTTATCTAAGTTAAGCATTAACTTAGATACGCACCCATTACCACTTTCTAAGGTATACAAGGCTACCAAAGGTCGACTTGTATAGTGATGGGTCCAGGAATATACGTATTTATGGCGTATATTCCCCTGGAACGTCACACTTAGAATGGAACTCATGCTTTAATCTCAAATATGTTACAGAGAAGGATTCCCAATGACATGGTTTTCAATGTTGATAATCTAAGTTTGGCTCGTGGAAATGGTCCAATCAAATTACCATGATCAACATCACTGCAAAATGCATAAATGTTAGCCATATGTATAGCTTAAAAATACTATTGGCATGTATTCAGGCACGTAAACAAGCATCACCTAAGCTGTAACTGTAACTGCAGAATCTCAAGGCCTACAGAACACCTACACCTACATGTATACATAAATGAACCACAAAATCCTTACAAGCACCTACCATAAATCACAAAAACCTTACCAGCACTTCATCAAACGCTGAAGATTACCAACTTGGGAATCGAACCCAACTGTTTGCCATAATGGTCTTTCCTTTTTTTTTTTCAACTTTATTGTTGACAAACAAGCCTGAAACTACGAGGAGGGATACAATCTTTACATTTAATTGAGAGTTCTCTCCTAAAACCGACCTTTTTATTGTCTATAAAATCCAAATCTCGCATGTACTCATGGAAACATTCCAACAATTTTCTACATTCCATGAGCGTCCACTCCTCTTCAACGTCTAGAATATATGAATGACTCCCTGCAAGGTTTATGTCCAATTGGATTGTGGGCGTCCTCAAACAATGCTCCTTCACTTTGGTTCCAAGACCAAGTACCATTGTCATATACTCGTTTTTTCCTTTGTACAAAAAAAATTGCAGATAGAGTTTGCTTTGGAATCCTCAGACCTTCAAGACAACAAAAGACAATCATCACAAGCCGCAAAATGATGTAATTGTAAGCATGGACAAAAAATACCTAAATACAAGGTCGCTTATGTCGATGGAGCATTCTCATGGTGAGCTGCCCACTGCTTCATGAAGCTTTGCTTTCCAAATCGCCAAAGAAAATAGTTTCAAGCAATGGACCACCGAGGTCACGAAATATATATGTTTGAGGAGCAGATCGGAAGGTTTGTACATCTTTAAAAAAATGCAAATGCATTTATTGGCAGAAACACCTAACTCCACCTCTTTCCTCAACATTCGGTCCCAATTTCCTTTGCAAAAAAAATAACGATATGTTGTCAAAATTTGCATATCATTAAATGTTCTTGACAAAACAAGGAGATTTGGAGCATCCATTAATGTAAGTTTGCCCGCCCTCCCTTCTCGCCTTCGTAATGATATTTATGAAACCAAATTCCATTACTTCTAAGGATTTGCACGCATAAAAGGAAACAACAACCCACCAATACTATAATGGTGAACCTCAATATGTCGCTTATGCTTTGAGTTGGAACTTTGTCTTTGAAATCAAGAGCAAATACAATTGGCATCCAACTTAGGAAATCTGGGGTTTTAGCAATTTCTTCCTTGAGCATGTCACGTGGACTATAAGCATGTGCAACTAGAATCTCATCCACAACTTTACCTCCTTGACCCATCAATGGCCGAAGCACTTTTGCTTTCCAATGCTAAGATAAATCATCCACCTTTTGTTTTTAACGTATGGTGGCCGATTGTCTAGGTTTCATTGTGACCCAAGATCCTACAGAGACGTGCATGTTAACCCAATTGCCATCTTCATCCTTATTATTTCTCAAAACAACCTTGCTGATTTCAGATCGATGACTACTCATGGCCTGCATAAAAAAGAGATGAGAAATTTTGTAAGTACCAGCACAAAATCGATCAGGTCCACAATATTGATCAGGCCCAGACAATAAGAAGAAGAAAAATTATATCGTGCTTGAATTGTAAGGAGATGGTGCTTGAATGCAGAGGAGATGGCGCGGTTTTTAGTTCGAGGGAAACGATTTCTAGTTGGAGGGAAGACAAAGAAAATTAAAAATAAAACTCAATAGTTTTTCTTTCGATTTCCCTCTAATTTTTTTTTTCGGTGGGTTCCCATTTTGAACTTGCTATTATTGTCGAGAATTAGAATTAGAATGTATATAGCACATTAATATTTTTGGTCATTAATGCTCTCATTAATACATTTGTCATTAATGTTAGGCTAGAGTTCAAATAGGATGCCAGCTATGAATCCATTGTCACATAATACCGAGATTAAGCCCAAAGAGCTTCTCTCCTATTGGCCAATAGGTTTTGCTGACGTGTTTTTTTTTTTTTTTCCTCAAAATGGGACATTCTGTGATCTCATCTGGCCTCTAATGCCGGATAAACGGGCCACGTGGACTTTTGGGGCCATTTTGCTGTTGTTTTTGGCATAAAACAACATTTCCGTACAACTAAAAAACAACTGTGGACCAAAAATTGGGGTCAGTGTGAAACGAGAGGTGTCCAAAGGCCCCAACATACGATCTGGGTCATAGGATCGACGAATTCGACGACTATGGTAGTAGTCCAGGGTGCACCTCGTTTAGAATATGTAGCAAAATAACCAAAATGCTAACCTTCGCTGTCATATTACATTTGAGTCAGCTTTGAACATAGACAGGCTTCGGGGACAGTAGTCTGCTTTTGTTGGGTAGCTTTGTGATAATATGGACAACATCAATCGTTGCGTATATCTTTGGCTGACTTGTATGGATACAAAATAATGGTAGGTCCAAGCTATTATCACCAGGGCTTCTTTAAGCATGGCAAGAGGTACCACGCATAAGAACATGAGGCATTATGACATGTCGTGGAGGAGCAGGATGAATGGGATCACTTGGTGTAATATGCTTTTGGACACTTCAAATCTTTTTTATTTGATTTTACTCAAGTTATTCGTATTTTGTGGTGTTGGTGAGGTGATGACACCAAGCACCTTGTCACATGTGACTGTTTGTGTTGGTGAGATGGTGATACTGCTTTTTTCTTTAATGGTTTCTACAATGCCCATAGGATGTAATGAGCAAGAATATTTGAGATTTGAAATTTTGGTTTTGTACTTGTTTGCCTTTCTTTTTCTTCTTCTTTTTTTGTACAGGTACTCCAATTTAATGGAAACACTCAAATCTGAAAATTATATGATCTCGCTACAGTAGAAAAAAAATATGCTAGACCTGCTCAAATAGGTGAGATTTTTGAATTTGATCGTGCTACTTTAAAGTCTGATGGTGGTTTTTATAGTCCAAGGGGTTGGTTTACTTCCAGTCATGCTACATTTGCTCTTCTTTCTTCTTTAGACAGATTGGTGCTATAACCTTGTTCAGAGATGTTTTTGCTCTTCTTTTCTTCTTCGGACATATTTTAGAACCTTGTTCAAAGATGTTTTTGCTGTTGCTTAATTGATGTGTTTAACCAAGTACAGGTACTGTTTTTGTGCTCGATGGCCATGCTTAGGTTTGGTTCATAATTAATGTATGTTTGCATACATTTGAAAACGTACAAATTTGAATCCTGCTGGTTTATCGTAACCATTGTGTACTCCTAAACTTAGATCTAGGTTTTGGGTGTTCTTTTCATAATTTGTATTCTGATTTTGACCCTATATAGCAGCTCAAGACAAAACCAACAAGACAAGGGGGAGTTTGTAAAGGTCTCGCCCATTCAACACGAGCAATTTCAGCTCCCAATAGTCATATGGGCTACCGAAGAGTAGGCAATATTTTTCTTCATGTCGATTTGTCTTATCGTAGTCGATCAGCTCGGGTGCTGGAAAGCACCAACGATCCTCCTAGGCTCTCACCCCAAGCCCCCACATGGTAGCGATCCAGAACCAAGTTCCATAGCTCTGTGTACGCTCCCCCAATCACAACCGCTGCCTACTTCCCTACCTACTGGGTAGAGAACTATTATGGGCAAGGAGGGATTCAAACCCCCGACACCGTGATTCGTAGCAATGACCACATACTCTAATCCTCTAACTAGAATAATGCGAAAACCGCATCGCACTTCGAGCCATTAGACAATGAAAGGCAACATTTATGCAATAGCTAAACACACTCCATGGATGCTTTTAAAAACATTCCGCCTTTCAAACTCACATGTCAACATTTAAAACATGCCAACAGGAACTTGTAAAAATCACATGCTTCCAAATCAGCGCAATCACATGCTTCCAAATCAGCGGTTTAGTACTTTGTTGTTAGCAACTTATTTTCTGCCGCCTAATGAACAAGTTGCAGGTTTTTATAGTCACGACTTCTAATCCAATACCATATACTTTATTAAATTTTGACAAAGCAAAGGATGTGTTTTCTCAATCAGCCTGCCACTGACACAATTCAAAAGCCTAATAAGATTCACAGAACACCCCAAGCCAACCGCTAAAATTTAAATGAGATTTCAATATTAATGCATCTCAATACAGTAAGTAGCACAAGATAATAAAGGACTTCCCACCAATTTCTGGTAAGATGACGGCATAGAATTTTCAGCAAACTGTTGATACAAAAGGAAACTCGAAAGAACAAACATGGGGGTCGGATAGATACACTAAATTTGAAAATGGGGGAACAGAAGACGAACAAAATCTCCTGGCCTGCCCCATCAATATCAGCTTTTGCCAACATTTATTATTCAGGGGATCCAAATTAACAATGCAGAAATAAAAAAGAGTGCCAACAGAACAACTACTTAGATAAAAGCAAAGAAAAACATGACCTAGTCGCCGAGAAAAGGTTAACTAACCACTCACTCAAAAGAGGTTAAATGGCCTGACAAGACGCGGATTATATCTCCATAAGTCACAATGCCAATGAGAGTATTGTCATTGTCTGTAACCCACACATAACCCGTTCGATGTGCCACTGCCTGTGCCATGACAGCAATAAGAGAACTCCACGGATGGCAGGTAAGTGGCCACATATTTCTTGGACTGTACACTCGTTTCAAACTGCTATTCGAGCGTTTGGGCACAGACCTGGACATTGCCACAACGCTTTCATCTTCAGAGGATTCAGATGACTCATCCCATAATGGTTCACTTGCTGATGAACTGTCAGTTACGTCAGATTTATTTCTGTACAACAACGAACTGGGTATCTCTACCTGTACACCATTTGACACCTTTTGCTCAGCCTGCTGCACCAGTTCCACCAAAGCTTCAGGTGGCTCCCATGCCTTGAGTGTACTCGGTATATGTTAGAAAGTCTTCCACAGAGAGGGTTGCTAGAGCAAGGGCCGCACCTTCATCACAATGCCTAAATGTTGACAATGATATATCGCCTATAAGCTTGAGCTCCTTGCTGTGACTGTCACCAACACGTGACAAGTCATCATCCACCACTGCAACAGCAGTGGAGTATGCACATGCATCCAGGATAAATGGAAGAGCTTTGATGGCTTTTGCCTTAGAGCTGACAACCATCACCTCTGTCTTGATAATGCCGAGCTCTTCAATACTTATCATTGGTAAGGGCGAGAAAACTGCAATGTTCGCCAACATAAAACGGAGCGCATCCTCTTGAGTAAGCCAGCAGAAATCCTTCCTATTTGTTGATGCATCCTTGGTTAACTTCAGATTTCCAGAGGTATAATAGCTTAATGCTTTGAGACGACGGATATCAAGAGGAACCACCAAATAATGTGCGCCACCAAGGAAGAGCTTGAAGGCATCAGCTAGCCTGGAGTTAACCACAAATTGTTAGAAAGCAAGGCCATACTAACTATATGCAATTGAGGTACCAATGGAATGTTACTGGAAATAAAATACAAGTTATCAAACAGAACATATAATACAACAAAAATAATGGATAAAGCTCCATAAATTCATTATATTAACTTTTTGTAGCATGTCAAGCTAAAATACAACGTCCAAGCTAAGTTCCTGACAGCATCACAACCTCTAATTGTGATGTATTCCAATTGTACTTGTTATTTATAGCATCACATACCTACAATTGTGATGCTTTCAACAATATGAATATTAAAACTAATAATTCCTACAGCTGACACCACCAGTTTTCAGCAGAGCCTGGTTCGTTGGCATGAGCTGTTACTACCAAGTGACAAAAAATGGACATCAGTGCTACTAAAGAAATTAATATACAGTTCCTTAAGGTTGATTATGAGCCATAGGCCCGTCCCTAGTCTGCTAACAGCATGGTATCTCTCCGGCACACAGCAATTATCTGTGGTCGTGCATACATATTGGGAACCTGCATGATGCCTCGAAGACCCACACTAGCATTAAAAGCTGCAGCGACCCTGGTAAGAAATACTCTCATAAACGATAACATAAGAGATGTACACCCAGGCTAAGGCCGAGTTTAACCCGTAGGCCAACCACCATAGCATTCCAAAAATAAAGAACTTACCTGCACAGCAGCAAATCCTTTTCCATTTGCTTTTATAAGTTGTCAAAAGCTGAAAGCTCAAACTTCACATGATCAGTGGCCTCTTTCAGAAAGTAATGATGCCATTGATAAGGATTGCAGCTTTGAACAGTTTGGAAAAGTGTCTTGGAAAAGTGCTTAGTGGTTATAAATTTCCAAGAATATAATTGGGAATTATGGCACTATGAACGACGAAACACGACTATATAACAAAAATACAGGCATGGACAAAAGAACCAGAGGATGAAAATGGCAAAACCAACAATGATCCAAGGGTCCAACGCTGCTCTCTTATCTTGAGACGCTAAACATCAGCATTAAGCAGAATAAAATTTTATAAGAACAGAAAAAAATCAGGAAAGTATCATCATTAATTATCAAAGGACAGAGCTACTACATGGCCAGGTAAAATGCATAATTGACCTACGAAGGTTACAATCAGCACATGCAAACATTCAACTTCAAATTCAGCTGTTAAATGACTAAAGGAACTCAAGAGTTTTCAGATATTCCAAGAGGTCAAGGCCTGTTAGGCAGCTATCCAAGCCTCCCCTAAGCACCAAGATCTACAGAATGAAGACAGGCATTTGTGCATAATACGTTGCAACATTCCCCTTCCAGATATTTCAAGAATTACTAGCCGATTTTGGCTCTTAAATCAGCCCTGAATTATCTTTTTATCTAAGATGTATCATACTGCTCAGACTAAATATCCTTTGTACAAATCCGGATTCTACCACGTAATGACAAAGTCGCCTAACAATCTAGTATGAGCTCTAAGAAAGATGGCTTCCAGTAGTCACATTATTTCTAAAAGCAGATCTGGCAAACAGATACATCCTATGTAAAGAACACATAAAAATAGCTGAAATAAAACAGCAAACCTTGCATGAGCATCAATGTGTTGAATGTAATGCTTTGCTCCCAGAAGGAGAACGGAAACAGGCTCCTTTAACGCTACATCCAAATTTTCCAGCTGATCTTTGGCCAGATAACAGATGATATCAACGATATTAACCTTCCCCACACATTCGCAGAGATTGCGCTCCCTTTTTCGAAGTGCCACACTCCTAGCTTCGATCTGGGAGTCGACTTTAATATTCTTGGCGCCAACAGAGTACTCAACTTCTGACGCACAGTCCCATATGCTGATTTCAGACAACTCGAGCTCCTTCAGGACTCGGAGAGCATCAGCCACAGAAGCAGAGCTGGGAAGCCAGTCTAAGGCAGGCTTGCCAAGAGCGATATCTGATACATCAAAAGACTGAAAGAAGCCGGCCATACAAAAAACTATAACACTGGTGGAAACCACCTTTGGCGCTAAAAAAGCAGATGCTTCTACAAGCTAAAAAGGAAGCAAGCGAGCAGCCTTTGTCGACGATTTCTAAGAGGAAGACTCCTCTCCTGCACTGCAATAAGACCCGGATCAGATGGAAAGGTGGTTCCATTAAATAAAAGCTGGCTAATCAAAAAAAGTGATTCATTATTGCAAAAGTAACGTGTCCCATCGCAACTTGCTAATAAAATCTCTATAAGAACGAATTACTGCAGCAGAGAAAATAAGGCCAATTCCATGTGAAAGCCGGTAAATAACACACCTTCCTCGAAGATGGCAAGAAGAGGACAAGATATACGGAGGAATAACAATACACCACGGAATTAGTACAAAATTGACAAAGGATGACATCTTTGAGACGGATCCGAACAAGAAAAAATCCCGGGTAACAAAGTAAAAAAACCGGAGTCTAGATTATTGCCAGATCAGACAAAACCAAAGGAATCAGAGAAGAAGGGTCTAAGATTCCTGTATAACAAGACAAGGCGAAAACCTAACGAAGAGACTAATCTACGCGACATTGCTGAACGAAGTACACAGAAAACGCGCAAATCGAATAACTGACCTGTTGATCGCGAGTGGAGCACTGCAGAGCTACAAAGACCACATATTGGGACTATTCTTATAGAGATTCTCCGGCGCCATGGCCACGCTTGTCCTCGAAGATCTTAAAAAATAGGTAACGCGGAAACATGAAATTCTTAGAATGCCTACGTGGCTGCCACGTGGCACAAGTTGCTGACGTAGCCGTGACCTGGCACTAGCTGCTTTTCAAATTATAGCTCCAAAATACGTGCCTCCAAAGCTACAATACAAACAGCGTGAACATTTACTTTAGTCATTGTGGTCCATGCATTGTGGCCCATACTTTCAGTATCACCCATTGCATTCTTCTTATACACCAACCAATACTTGTAGTGGATATCCACATTGCATGGTTTCCCAACACCCTCACATCTCTCAGTTGGACATGTGGAACTATCCTCGAGATTCATCTCCTTGTCTGATCCAGAAAAAATCCTCGAGATTCATCTCCTCGTCTGTTCCAGAAAAGAAGTGGACCTGATTGAAGGACAGGAATCCCCCATAAGCATCCCATCTAAGGCATGCTGATTCATATGCAATGCCAACACTTGGCATTAAAGCTTTAATTTATAATGAGGATGATGAAATGGAATTTGAAAACGTACTGCACTTGCACTTAGGATTCAAGGATAAAATACAATAATGGTGATGAAGAAAGAGCTAGGAGAACACAACACCAAGGTTGCCTCTATGGGTCCTACTAAAATGGAAAGACTATGATGACGAGTTTTGAATGATAAGCTATTGTGTCTTTCACAAGCATAATAGATGTCGGACCAAAATTGTAAATATTTTGACCCTACATTAACACCAAAACAAGACCCGTCTTAAATGAAGGTATCAAATCTAGAGAAAAAATTAATGTCATGACGCTAATTGGACCCCAAAAATGCAACCAAGTCTGTCTTAAATGAAGGTATCAAACCTAGAGAAATTAATGCATGATGCTAATTGGACCCCAAAAATGCAACCAAGTCTGAGATACGGCACAAGCACACGGGTATGTTGCTTTCTCAAAATTAATCCCACTAAGAGATCACATCCAATTTAATATACCATGAGTTCCTATAAAAATTTCTCTAGCCATAAACTAAAGCTCTAAGATATTTTAAGCGACAAAACCTTGCAAGCATTTCAAATCCTTCCATTGTATCCTTGATCCAATTATTCTACAATTTCAACATTTGAATAAGGGTCGTCAATCAAAATTGGAAGATTAACAAAAGTCTAGTTCTACTAAAATGGTTAAAAATATGACACTTGTAGCTGAATGAGAAAAAGTTGTAGATAAAATTTATACCACATGCAAAAAAAAAGAATCTTCCACAAGAGAAGGAGAATAAAATTTTTTTATGTCATGCCATGCTAGCAACATCATATTGGACATATGACGTGCACACTACATCAACAATGCTTTGTTGGCCCCCTAACAACCTTGCAATGAATGCGGATGGCCTCGAACTCGAGACGTATATTTATTCTGGGACAAGTGTGTTACCACTATCTAGACGCTTAGTCATGACCAAAAGTCCAGGTTTATTAAGATGATCGGACCTGCGAAAATAAAAAATAATTGCTAAAAAAACAAGGTGCTGCGCACGGAGGGTTGCCCTCCATGGCCGGAGGGTGAAGTGGCTTAAATCATAGTTCAAAGTCATATTTTGACAATCAATTCAAAACCATAACCCCGAACATTAAGAAACGAAATCCTCTGTAGTCAACGAACTACTTTATCTTCCAAAATCCCTAAGTGGGCAGACATCTCTATTTTTGTTGGGTTAGAAAAGACCTTTAATAGAGCCAATGTCGTAGGTGGGCATCAGAGCCTAGCCACCCACCAAACCACATGGGAATTCCATAGCGAAGTCTTGGTGAAACAACATGGTTCTCCAAGTCATGATCAAAGAGTGGGGAAGATTGAATCCTTTGAAGTCAATTTTAAGAATCAATGAAGATGATGTAAGGGTTCTATCACAATAGGTGTCTTCCTAAATGTTGTAAGGTTCATTATATGTTATTATTTTCTACTAGTCCTTTTTGGTAACATGTCTGATCAGCATTATAGTATCAGAAACATTGCTTTCTGCATAAAACTTGAGATGGAATTCCTGCAACATTGCATAAAATTGCTGGATCAAGCAAATTCAAAAGACTCTACTATTTTCTAAAAGTACTTAGCTTTGCCTGGTAAAATAGGATTACTTGGAGCATCATCATGTATTAAATTTAATATAAAAAAATTCTCTTCCCTTTTATAATTAGACTCCTATAGATTCTTTGAATGCCACTTGCCGCCGCCGCCTCGCTTATATTCAATCTGGGTACAAAGGAATATATCCATTGATGGTCCTCTCGCGAATTTGGAGGAGTTCACCAAGATTTGTATTTATCGCAGCGTGAGCATATAATAATTGACTGCCAGAATTCCGGCAAAGAAGAACAAAGCTATTGCCGTGAATAAAGACAGGAGAGTCTGCAAAGTTAGGAACCGATGTCATCAGCCCTCCACCTTTGTTGATCCATGGAGTGCATCATTCCAACAATGATGCTTTAAGCAATGCTACTTTTTAGATGATTGTGGAAAGCTTCTAGCCGATTTTCGTGGAAATAAGACCATAGCCATAAAGAGGTTTGCGCGGATGCAATTAAGTATGGGATTGATTGTGATAATGGTGACTTTCGTGCTTACTTAGATGACGACATTGATAGTAAAGTTGTTGATGTGTATGGAACACATATATAGGGCATTGAGACTTCCAAAACGATGCACAATGCAAAAGATAAAGTATACAGTGTTTTGAAGTGTTTATAGGTAATAAATTAAAAGGAGCCAAGAGATATCCAAGACCGTGGAGAGGAAGTGTGCTTCAACTATAAGGTCAAGGAGAATGATCAAAGTTCCAATTGTTCATCCGTGGCAAGAAGACAAAGGTAGCATATGCCCAAGGTGATACTAAGGTATGTGAATTGACTATAAGGCATATGAAGTTGAGAGATACTTTTTTGTCATACCTACATTTTAACAATTTAATGTGGCTGTTTTAAATCTATTTTGCTCTCCAACCAGGCTAATGGTAAAGGAGAATCATATAAGCAAAAAATATCAAGCAACTCCTCGATCATGGTCAATGTTTAAATGGTTTAACGTTTCTATTTTTTAGAGTTGCACAACCACAACTACAAATTTGTCGAGCATCTCCAAGAAAAGCCATACTGCGGATTGTTAAACGTGCCTTTTCTCATCTAATGTATGTTACACATCCCTTTGCATGACCATGAGTAAGATGAAGCTGCCAAAATATCAAGTTATGTCATCAAAGATGCATGCATGCAATGAAAAAACAAATTGCTGCAACTTGTTGCTTTAGGCATTCTTTTTTGCAGCAAGCTTCATCATCTTCTTCTGGAGCAAAATCTTAGATGCTCGTACCTACACATTTTATTCCTGTAAAAGGCTTATAAATCAGAGTTAAAACACGAGTGGAATAAAACATAGGCAAATACCCTAGGCCATGCTTTATGGAGAAGAGGGAGTAAGTAGTAAGATGTTATTGGCTGTGTTAAAACCAATGGTGTTGATCCAGATATAATAAAATAACATTGTCCTTGTAACAATAGATCATTACTATGAAGAAAAACTGGGAAAGACTTCAATGAGGGGAAATTGCATTGAATATCCAAACATTGCATTCCGATATAAGAAAACAGTACCTGTGCAAAGCATGAAATAGACTCAAAAATCCACTGACTCAACATAATGCAAAAAAATTATAACATTTGCTTCAAAAATGTAACTCTAGAATATACTCATGATATATCTAATGCATGATAATTTGTAGTTGTTTGGAAAATTGAGCTAGTCAATCATAAGAATTCAGTTTGAAATAAATAGAGGTTCCATGCGGCACTTTGTAACACTGGCAACAGAAGCAGGAAATAATTGATTTGCGGCGAGTTAAATTCTGCCTTTAATATTTTAGATTCGTCAGCATTTAGATATTTCTACAATTACTTCTGAAAATTGGGACACAAGTTGATCTCCTTTACATCATTTGTTCATTATAAACTGGTCCATAGCTGTGTTCAGCATTATTTGAGAACAAAGCTTAATCAAATTGTTCCCAACCACATAAACATATGCGCTCACCACATGTGTGCATGTCGACATGCATACTTGAAATTGAAATTAGCATTTTGAACTTATAGAATCTATTTGTAAATAGGCAGTAGCTTGCACCCCTGCAACAATATGCTACGTGGAGGTGATTGCAATGGCAAACATTCAGAAGGATCTTCCACAAACCCCTCCATGCCAGTTGCAAAAATGTAACAATTATGCTGACGGTTAAACCAAATATCAAGGGAAAAAAGGCGAAGAGTAAGCTTACCAAGCCATTTGAAACAATCTGATACCATGGCAGAAAGTGCACTTCCGGATGCGTGTGCAAAATCAGCAAGCCACATACCTGCAAGAACCGTTAATTGATACTATAATCGACAAAGAGAGCAAAGATGTCTAAACCGCCCAAAATGGCAAACCTCATTGGACGAATTATCTAAGCTATTGTTACAAATATACAGCAAAGTAGATAACAATTTCCTGCCTAAGTATTTCTCAAAAGCTTCTTCATGATGAGATATAGAATTACCTCCAACAAAGCAGCCAAGAAGCTCGGATGGGTGCAATCTGATTGTAAGTTATAAAAAACGTTTTGTCCTAAGCATATAAAATGAATCTAAATAAACCATGCGAAGCTAAACCAGCTAGAATGTCTTGGGGCCACTAGCTTTACCGCCAGCTTGAGTTGAACCATTCTTTATTTTGCATGTCTAACTATTCCCTCGAAGCACAATGTGCGCACCAACTATTAGATTCCTTGTAATAATTCAAAAAAAAAGGGACATTGATTAATGAGTGTATGTGAGACTCCTGAAATATTACAACAGTATTTAAGATGTTTTCCACTGCAGAAAATCTGCATAATAAGCACTCTATACCGATATACATACAGATGTAAAATAAAGGCTTCGGACATGTCTTTTTGAGTCTTCACGCTTGCATAACCGAACACCGTTGTTAACGTAATACCTAAATTGCACACATAGAAGCATGCATACCGATATATTTTTAAAACTTTCATTCACAACAGATTAATCAGTTCTCAAATCCTCATTTTCTAGTCTGCCCTTTTCTAGAAATTCAGCAATTGAGAGAACTTTGACGCAAATTATTGTATGCTTCTGCATATGATGAATTCACCAATATAGCCCTTTCTGCATGTGCATGCACTTGCAAATGGAACACAAGTTTAAGTACTTAAGAAAAAAAAAAAAATAGATAGCAAAAAGAGATGTTATTAGGTGCAGAATCCAATATCCGAATCACATTCTTGCTTGCATTCAAAACACGATTCTAAGACCTCAATAGCTTAACTACCATATGCTACCGTAAAAGCCGACAAGCGTTATTTTTCAAAGAACTCAACTTTCAATGCATGAGAAAAGCATCTTTGCACGCCTAGTTAAAACAATTAAAATATGACACGAATCCGCGTTGCTTCCTTATGTGCTTTCTTCCTTCCCCTCTGCTCTACCAGAGGATCCAGACCTTTTGTACACCTCTAAATCTCATTTAAGGGTGCTGTATGTTCTAATGCACATGTTTAATAATTAGGTAAAAATACATGTATAGAGGCAAAATTCTAAGACTTCGGCTTACCGGTTGTCGATAACTATTTGATTTACGATCTTCGTCAATATATTTTGCCCCTCTTGTATCCTAAAATTGTGAAATCACTCCACACAATCAGCATGCAAATCATACTAAAGTAGCATTGCATGCAATGGAAAATTACCATCTGGGAAAGCATTTGTTGATGAGACTGCAAAAGATTCAAATCTTTTTCAGAGACTGGCATTGAATTCAATTTCCAATACTCTATCAACATCGAGATGGAGAATACTAAACATTAAGCAACTGATTCTTTGAAGTGACGGTTTAAAACAGAGAAACCAACAGCAATGGAAGGGAGAAAAGGCCGGTTCAAAGCCAGCGCAAAACCTAAGAAGCACAAATGGATGCCGTACTTCATCTATCTTCACAAAAAAAGTTAAGATCTAAAATGAAACACAAATGCTGGAAGACAACGAACCCTGGCCAAGCCGGTTTTCTTATGGTTCCGCAATATCGTAAAAAGGCAACCAAGTTGATCTATCCGCAAAGACGCGTAGGGATAGAAAAAATGAAATGCGACGGTTTTCTTTCTAGTCCCCGATTATGTAACCGCAAAGACGGTGGCAATGACAACCGTGAATTCAAGCCACTCCAAAATCATTCACAACGGCATGTTGACGAGGAAGATGGCAAAACTTAAACTGGTTGGATCTTTACATTCGAATCAAAGACCGTAAGAAAAACAAAGACATAAGGATGATGCCGCCCCCCGCCCAAGAAACAAGGCATCTCTAAGCAGATACTCATCTACCCATCAAGAACCCCGCAGAAAATAAGGGTTAATTCAGAGAACCAAGTAAAGAACCAAGTAAAGAACCTGGGTCAGAATCGCAATGCCGTGGGATTGAATGGGAAGAGCATACCGACCTTGAAGCTTAAAAGCATGGCAAAGCAAAGCAAGAGAATGAACAGAGGAAGCCGATCAATACATCCCTCGGCAAATCGTATAAGGAAGAAGAAAGCATCCGCGCTTCGAGCTCCAATTTGTCGCCTTTTGTCTCGGGCCCAAACCGCCTCCCTCGTTGTGTTCTTATTCATCGATTGAGCCGCCAGCCATCCGGGTCCGTAACATCCTCGATCCACAACGCAACCGACCGCATTTACAGGAACAAAGGGTTTTTAGCAAATATCAACATATAATCGAAGTATATTCCAAAGATATACCAAGATATCCCACAAACCCACATAAACGAGGGTTTGCCCCCCTAGGGGCAACCCAAAAATAGCCATGACCACAAAAGAAAAAGAATGTATTGCCTTGCGATTCAGAATTAAATTGAATTGATGTCTTTTTGTCATCCCAAGAGACCAAGAGGTCTATGAAATGCAAGAAAAAAGGCACAATAAGCCCACCATTATATGCAGAATCAGAAGCCCATGTCCTAAAAGGGTTGGGGATGGGAACACCTTGACAGTTGTTAGCAGTGGATATATATAGGCTCATTGATCAAGAACATCCATAATGGTTGCATCTGGATGGTTATGTTCATCTTGCATCTAGTTCGTTGTTTTATTCAATGTCTTTTGACTATTCTATTCTATTCTATTTTAGACAAGATAGTTGACCGACAGGAGGGAGTTTGCTAGAGCAAAGGAAGGGGAATGCACGAATTCCTCAGCGAAAATCCTATATAAGGTATTATCTGGGTTCTCTCCTTAGCACCGACAGTTTTGTCAAAGGGGTCTAGCCTTACGCTTGCTCCACCCAAAAGGGAATCAAAAATGATATTCATGCAAAAATCGACCAGGGTGTTTCACGAAAATCATACCAATTTTTCCAAGGGTCGTTGACTGTCCGAGCAGCATCTGTGCATGGAATTAGGTCAGGGGTTTTACTACTGCATAGCCGTCCAACCCTAAAGCGGATATTTGGACTATTAGAAAATGGCATTCATGTATAATATCCTCCGTACTATTCTGCAAAAAAGGTATTTTTTACCCATGTTAATAACTACGAAAAGTTACCAGCATTACTTCATACAGTTTAAGTTTAAGACAGTTGTCATCTATGCTAGAACATGCGTTTAAAATCACGTCCTAAAGTGGATAACCCATCTACTTTCTCAGATTGGAGGCCTATCTCATTAACCAATACCTCATATAAGATTTGTGCCAAGATAATTGCAAATAGAATCAAAATATTTCTGCAGAAGAACATCTCTTTTTATCAGTCAGCCTTTCTGCCTAACAGATTTATTTTGGACAACTATATCACTGCTATGGAAGGTCTTCATTGGAATAGCATCTCCAAACAAAATTGTGTGCTTCTTAAACTTGATTTTAAGAGAGCTTTTGATACAGTGAGATGGGATTTTCTTGATCTTGCTCTATCTAAATTTGGGTTTCATCCTAAACTAAGGCTGCTGATTCATGGTTTGAATGTTTTTTCCCATTCTGCTGTCATTATTAATGGCTCCCCCTCTCAATTCTTTCCTTTATCTTGAGGAGTCAGACAAGGCTGCCCCCCTTACTTATTCCTGATAGTAGCTGAAATGCTTACAAGGGCTGTTCTTCACTTTAAGGAGCTTGGGATGATTAAGGGACTTAAATTGCCTAATAGTGATGAGTCCCTAACTCTTTCTCAATATGCTGATGACACTTTTGCCTTTTTAGATGCTGATATCTCTAACATTGATTTCTTTCTTGACATTATCAATCAATTCTCAGCTGCTTCTGGGGTCCACCTAAATTTGGCTAAATGTGTGATCATTGGTGATAATATCCAGCCAAACTTTTATCTCAAAAGTACCTCAAGTTTAGCCCTTCACCAAGTTCAATCCAATTGATCTCAAAGTTCTCAAAAGAGGCGTATTTCATAATGGAACATACAACTTCACAAATTTAAGCTAAAACTGAAAAACACAAGCTCTAACTTGTAACCCATATGCTGTGAGTAATAATGGCATTGATAGCACAGGCCTTACCCTTGCTAAAGGACGCACGCTTGCTAATGTTCATGCCACAATACGCGCTCAACGCCGTCAAGAAGTGCCTTCGACATGAAAGACTCCCTCACGCTCTCAGCCATATTCGAACATTGCTGCTGAAGTCGAACTCCTCAAGAAAGTCTCTGCGTCAATGTCTCAGACACCTGCCCCATTGGATCCTGCTGATCCTTTTGCTCATGTTCCTTTGGAACTACAAGAGAAGCTTGCAAAAATTAAGATTCCACTCAGACTTGCTACAATCCTAAAGCTATGTCCTGCCCTCAAGGAACAGTTGTCGCTACTTACGGTTCTGGTTGATGCGGTAGCCACTTTTACACACAGGTGCACACTACTGTTGGAAATCAACAAATAAACTATGTACAGATTGATGGGGTTAGTGCTGTCAACCTCATCACGGACAAACTTCGTCGACAACTGGGCATAACCCAACTTTATCGTGCCCTTATGACATTAAGCAAATAGCCACATCACGCAACCTCAAGGAGTCACTCCTCTTCTCCATATCAGTATTGATGATCTCAAATTCCCATTGGAATTTGGAAAGCTGGTGAGGATCCGGGCGATTATGAGATGCTGGTTGGATGCCCTTTCCTCCGACAAGCAAAAAGCGTTCACTACTGGGCTACTAATCAACTCGTCATCACCGACGGCACATTGAATGCCATGATGGATCTTGAAACTAGTCAACTTATCTTTGTTGAACACGTTGAACCATCCCTCTCTGATAGTGATTCGGAGGAGCTTCAAAACACCTATCACGTTCAAGCTCCTGCAGCTGGTTTCCCTTTGTCTTCCTACCCCGAGTATGTTGATCCTTGGGGCGATATGAGTCTAGATCAAGACCACGTTGTGACCACCTTGCTGGATCCTTATCTTGCGCCTTGCAATCGCATTTAGCATGTCGACATTTTTCCTGACGAAGACACTCCTCAATGCACTGTTGATGTAGCTGCCGTCATGAAACAGCCCTTAATCGACGCCTCTCAGCAGCCTCTATTTTTTCCTACTCAGAGTGCTGAACCACCAGTCGTATTTCAACCTCCTGCCCACACCATCACGGACACAGAAGTCATCCCACATATTCAAACTCTAGAAGTTGAAGTAATTGATCTAGGAGACAACCAACCCATCCAGTTGGCTGCTAATCTCCCACAAACATTTAAAGCTCGTGCTCTCTGCCTCTTCAAGAAATTCAAATACATCTTTGCGTGAAGTTACAAAGACCTAAGAGGTATCAAGAAAGAATTAGGGAAACTTACCATTCCCACCAAACCAGATGCATGCCCAATCTAGCAACGATAGTACCGGTTCAACCCCAATTATCGTGACCGTGTCAAAGCAGAAATAGATAAACTTATGGCTTCTGGATTGATTTATGCGATCAAACATTCAGAGTGGGTAAGCCCAATTGTTATTGCTCTCAAGCATAATGGCAAAATATGTGTTCGCGTGGATTATCGAAAGTTAAATATGGCCACAGAACGTGATCATTTTCCGCTACCCTTTACAAATCAAATTCTTGAAGAAGTAGCAGGCCACGAGATGTACTCCTTCATGGATGGTTTCTCTGGCTATAATCAAATTTCTATCGAAGCTGAAGACCAGTTGAAGACCACATTCATCATGCCGTAGGGCACTTTTGCCTACAAAGTGGTGCCCTTTGGATTATCCAACTCTCCCTCTACTTTTCAACGCATTATGCTCTCTGTTTTTTAAGATTACATGAAAGATAATGCCTTTTTGTAAGTTTTCCAGGATGATTTTTCAGCTTATAGCTCCATGGATAATCATCTTGACAAATTGGAGTTAGTTTTTCAAAAATGTGATGAATCTGGTTTTAGTCTGAATCCAGAAAAGTGCACTTTTTGTGTCACTCAAGGTCTCCTTCTTGGCCATGTTGTCAGTAAAAATGGCATTACCACGGACCCTGCAAAAATCAGTTGCGTGCTTAAAGCACAAGCATCTTCGAACATGAAGGAAACATGCTCATTCTTAAGTAAGGTAAATTATTATGCAACCTTCATTTCAGGACTCGCTGCCATTGCAGATTCCATTCATAAACTCACGGGTGATGAGTCCTCTTGGGCTTGGAATCCCCAAGTGGATGCAACATTCCAAAAAATAAAGGTTTTGCTTACTCAAGCTCATGTTCTTGTTCCACCTCAATGGGACAAACCCTTTCATGTTCATGTTGATGTCTCCGCCTTTGCCATTGGTGCTGTTCTTTCACAAGAATATGATTCCCACACTGACAAGCCCATTCGATATGCCAGCAGGAAACACAATCCTGCCGAGAAAAATTATTCTGCCACGGAACAAGAGGCGCTTGGGCTCATCTTCTGTGTACAAAGGTTCCGTCATTATTTGTTGGGTAGCAAAATCAAGTTTTTTGTTGATCATCAAGCTCTCCACTATCTGATCAACAAAACCACGTCCACGGAACGCATTGCTTGTTGGGTACTGCTTCTTCAAGAGTTTGCACTCTTTGAAATCATTCATAAGGCTGGTAAATCACATGTTGTGCCTGATTGCCTTTCACGCATTCACACGGATGACCCATCCACGGGTGTTTCGGATGCCTTTCCTGATGCACAACTCTTCTTGGCCACGGCAGTGCCCCATTGGTTTCACGACTATCAGCAATATCTGCTCTCTAGTGCATTCCCGTGCATCCCATCAGACCGTCCATTCCAGTTCATCTCCACCCTTGATTCACTCTCAGTTGGCTTTTTGGGATCTAACCAAAATTTTGAGTTCCGGAAACCTTCTCTCATCCACGCTGCCATCTGGCACTACCAATGGTTCAGATTCCTCTTTTGCAGCTGCCTATAAAAATCTCGCTTGAACAGACGTGAACCCTAAAGCTTCTACAACTTTTTGCTCTTCGTCTTTCGCCTCCATCACTCCTTCGTCAATCGCCATGGCTGCCTCTCCAGAGCTCCCTACTCTTCAGGCCACAGCGCCTATGGATCCTTCGCTCTTTGAATGAGTTATATTTTCCACTGCCACTGTTCATGACCCTCTTGAACGCCAATCGAGAAGTTGCTGAAAGGGCGGGGTTCTTCGAATTCTCCAAACAAGAACTCCATGTTTCTAATCCGACTCAACTCCGGCAGTTTGTCGCCCATCTAATCAAGATTGATGCAGGCTCCCAAACAATCGTCGATAATACCAGAATCACTCTCCACCAAGGTCTCTTGACCCAGGTATTTCAATTACTCGTCGCACTCTTCGTTGAATTGGGCTGCTTTGCAGGACTATGATGTTACAGTTTATGGTCAAACTCCATATGCGGCCACAACACACAAGCTCACGAATATTGCCAAGCCCCATGAAGCTTTCGTTAAGTTTTTGTGGCGGAAGTTTTATGGAACTCCATCAAAAATACCCACATCAACAAACACTTATTCCACATGGCCATTGCCACTATTTACTCCACACGTTTTGTCGATTGGCCTCAAATTATGTTTCAGCGTCTCCTCCATGAAGTGGATCGCCTCATCAATCTCCAGATTCCGGCCTTGAATCTGTTATGGGTGCCCATTTCCAGGCAATCATCAACCACTGCCTTCCAGAATCCAGTCATATATCAACCAGGAATCGGGAAGCTGCCTCTCAAGCTTCAAGTCACACGTCTTCAGTTATCCCTGCCATTCTGAAACTTCAAGAAGAAACATCTCGTCCACGTCCTAACACACAACCATCCCCACGCCCACAAGGACCACGCCGCAATCCAGTTATAAATGTTCCTTCCTCTCAGTCCACTCACGTTGACGATTCCAACTCCCAGCAAGTCTCGCAAAACATCACTCATATCATTCCGCAAGTCTATCCTGGCATATCCTCGGGCATTATCTGGAGATGAGGTGTTAGGGGCACGTATTGACAAGTGTGGTTTCCACCTTAGAGATTTCTGTGCTACGTAGAGAGCTTAGCTGGCTCAAGGATGTTTGTTGTGGTAAACAGGTAGCAGCGTCACCTCTCACGACATTAATCCCTAATAGTTAGGCAATTATATAATTGATGTAATCCGCCAAGAGGTTGAAATTCCAATGAAGTTTTAAGGGTTGCTACACTAGATCTTTAAGCCAAAATCTTACCTAGAAGCTTCTAGCCTCGTGCTGGTTTAAATGGGCACAGTTTGTTGTATACCTAGATTTGTGGCTACACGAAAAGGATGCATATAGAATTGGTTATAACATGGTTGGGCACACATAAAAAGGTAGTGATGTTTGAAACAAACTTCCATGTGTTCTAGTGCATGGATATGAAGGACAAAGCGAGCCACCACAAATCTTATCCGAGAAAAAGGATGAGGGTATGATCCTATATGGGCCCTAGCCTTTTAAGGTTATTCTATGAAGAATTGTGACACACTTGTCAACAAATCTTTGTTGGTTAGTTTTCCCAGGCTAGGCTCGAATTGAGATACAAAAAATTAGATTACTTTTTGCATGCAAGGAAAAAATGGATAGGAAATGTAAAAACTAGTGTATTCAAATATTAGGATATAAAACATCTAGCATCCACTAACATATAACAACCACCACTATGGTTATGTGAATGGGGTCGAATTTAGTGGCCCATCTAATTGGGGAAAATCTCGCCTTGTGTTTGGTCTTACAAGAGGAAAACTCATCTCGCCCACTTTTTAAGCTTATTTTACGATTTTTTTTCGAAAATTCTTAAGGATAGCCGGATTTTTGGGTGTAAAACCCCAGTGTCTGGAGCTTCAAAGCCCAAGGTAGTGACACGAGGAGTCACCATGTGATCTTGAGTTTTTTAAATCTCGGGTCTGTGACCTGATGGGGCCAGAGGGGTTAGGTCACCCTCATGTGACCTAACAAGAAGACATAGTTAACTTAATATAGATAATAGTAAAAGAATTGCATGGCTTTGTCTGTCACAAATGTGTGACAGTTAATCCCACTGCCACGTCGAGCTCTATTCTGAAAGCAAAACTCGCCACTTTTAGCAATCTGTGTATCATTCCCTTGCGCCATATCTTGTTGTACAAGAATCTTCGACCTGATTCCTTTGTTTTTGCCTGCTCCGACCATAAACTACCAAGAGCGTGTTTATCAATTACAACACTTAGATGAGCTTCACATGGATGCTTATCTTCGAGTTCTTGCTGGACAACAATTAAGGAAATCTTGGTATGACAAACACATCAAAATAAAAACATTCAAGGAAGGAGATTTAGTTCTTCTTTATGATTCCAGGTATAAAAGTTTCCAGGGAAGCTGAAATTTCGGTGGCTTGGCAATTCTTAAAGTGGTGCAGCCAAGTGTGTTTCAACGACAGAATTAGGGGGCACTCCATTACCCACTCTGGTTAATGGCTTTCGCCTTAAACCTTTTTACACAGACGAAACAAACACAATTCCATAAACAGAGACGCATGAGTGAGTACAAACACTTACTTATATTAAAAAAAAGCCAAGGATTACAACAAAATTTGGGCCTCGCCTTTACTTAATCGCCAAGGGCTCCACCCTATATACAAAATCCTACTTTAAAAAACATGGCTACTGCGCATTCGGAGTAGTGCAGGCCCTCAGGATCATATAGGCGGCCTGGTCAGGATCATAGCGGAGGTGCAGGATAACATCCTGATAATTAGACATGGGATCCGGGTTATCAGCGGACCCGGACAGCCAGCCATCCATAGGGATGCCGCAATTCTCCATTTTCGAGAGGTCGAGATCATTCATCTTGCAGGTAATCCACTCCAGACAGTTCTTCGACATAGTGTTGATCAAATCCATCACTGCAACTTGTGTGCTCTTGCTTCGACCCTTGCTCGACTTATTTAGTCCTACCGCCTCAAGGCTGCCACGGTGGCCCAATCAGTTTTCTGCTGACGTGTCCACATGCAACGTACATTCCAATTCCAGATTCCGCTCTCGCCAGCAAATCTATTCGCGGTACTATCTCTCTCCATTGCTGCTTCTGCCACCACCTTTCTTTAAAGTGTTCGGACTCTCGAGTTGCCCCTATTAATTATGCTCACTTAACACCACGACAGTCTCAAATCATTATTCGTACCACACCATGACGTCCCATCAAACCGTCCATTCCAGTTCATCTCCACCCTTGATTCACTTTCAATTGGGTTTTTGGGACTTAAACCAAAATTTTGAGTTCCGGAAACCTTCTCTCATCCACGCTGCCATCTGGCACTACCAATGGTTCAGATTACTCCTTTGCAGCTGCCTATAAAAATCTTGCTTGAACAGACGTGAACCCTAAAGTTTCTACAACTTTTTGCTCTTCGTCTTTTGCCTCCATCACTCCTTTGTCAATCGCCATGGCTGCCTCTCCAAAGCTCCCTACTCTTCAGGCTACAGCGCCTATGGATCGTTCGCTTTTTGAATCAGTTATATTTTCCATTGTCGGGCGGGGTTGTTCGAATTCTCCAAGCAAGAACTCCATGTTCCTAATCCAACTCAACTCCGGCAGTTTGTCGTTCATCTGATCAAGATTGATGCAGGCTCCTAAACAATCGTCGACCCAGGTATTTCAATTACCTCATCACACTCCTTCGTTGAATTAGGCTGTTTTGCAGGACTATGATGTTACAGTTTATGGCCAAACTCCATATGCGGCCACAACACACAAGCTCACGAATATTGCCAAGCCCCATGAACCTTTCGTTAAGTTTTTGTGGCGAATGTTTTATGGATACTCCATCAGAAATACCCACATAGAGGTTGAAATTCCAATGGAGTTTTAAGGGTCGCAACACTAGATCTTTAAGCCAAAATCTTACCTAGAAGATTCTAGCCTCGTGGTGGTTTAAATGGGCACAGTTTGTTGTATGCCTAGATTTGTGGCTACACCAAAAGGATGCATATAGAATTGGTTATAACATGGTTGGGCACACACAAAAAGGTAGTGATGTTTGAAACAAACTTCCATGTGTTCTAGTGCATGGATATTTATAAGGACAAAGTGAGCCACCACAAATCTTATCCGAGAAAAAGGATGAGAGTATGATCCTATATGGGCCCTAGCCTTTTAAGGTTATTCTATGAAGAATTGTGACACACTTGTCAAAGAATCTTTGTTGGTTAGTCTTCCCAGGCTCGAATTGAGATACAAAAAATTGGATTACTTTTTGCATGTCAAGGAAAAAATGGATAGGAAATGTAAAAACTGGTGTATTTAAATATTAGGATATAAAACATCTAGCATCCACTAACAACCACTAACATCCACTAACAACCACTAACATACAACAACGACAAATTTGATGGTTATGTGAATAGGGTCGAATTTAGGCCCTTTTTCCACGGTAGTGCTGTCTTATATTTCTGAAGATCTAATTGGGCCACATAAGCATAAAAGTCTTCATCGTTTTTCCACTTAAAAATTTAGGACATGTCGCATATGAAGGCCGTACAGCTGTGGAGCCTTATTTTCTTCCGGGGGAAACCCCCCGCCAGAAAATGCGACAGCCACACCTATCCAATGGGAGGCCTTCGTTGCCTAAAATTCAGGGAGTCTCAAAAAAGAGTCGAAGAAGAATCGCAGAAGCAGAAGAAGAAGAGTCGAAGAAGCAGGTCTAGGTGTGGATTTGTAGAGGAAGGCAGGTCTAGGTCGCTGCTGCATGTCGATCTGGAGTTTGGAGCTCGATTGGGGCTCGATTGCTTCCCCGATGCCTTTTCTTGGGTTTTTTTTTTTGCTTCTTTTTTAAAATCTTGTCTGCCGCTGTCGTTTTGCCATGCTTCTGCATGGACGGCCGGAGCTACCTTCTGCATGGACGGCCTTCTGTGAGGAGCTACCTGGCAGAGAAATCGGCCTGTTCCAAGGCCCCTGTGGCAAGTTTTATCCGAGTTTTGGGAGGCTGGCCGCATGGTCTTGCCTTCTGGGAAGCTGGTCTGGGTCTTTATGTGCAGGCTAGCGGAGCGGGATGGCGAGCAGTAGCAGGTCTATGGACGGAAGAAAAACTGGCAGACCAAGCGCAGAACTCTAGATTGACAGAATTTCATGCTGCAAAACTCTAGATTGACAGAATTTCATGCTGCAAGATATGCAAACGGAGAGATTGATGAGTAGTGGAAAAGGAAATTTTTGAGACATGTCTTATATTATAAGACATCTCTTATAATTAAGCCATGGAAAATTAATTTTTTTAAGACATGTCACAATAATGATGTGGCACCTCAAATGCTGTCTTATAATTTTAAGACAGCCATATTTTAAGCCAACCGTGGAAAAAGGGCCTTAGTGGCCCATCTAATTGGGGAAAATCTCGCCTTGTGTTTGGTCTTACAAGAGGAAAACTCATCTCGCCCACTTTTTAAGCTTATTTTACGATTTTTTTTCGGAAATTCTTAAGGATAGCCAGATTTTTGGGTGTAAAACCCGAGTGTCTGGAGCTTCAGATCCCAAGGTAGTGACATGAGGGGTCGAGCTCTATTCTGAGAGCAAAACTCGCCACTTTTAGCAATCTGTGTATCAGCCCATATCTTGTTGTACAGGAATCTTCGATCTGATTCCTTTGCTTTTGCCTGCCCCGACCATAAACTAGCCCATCGGCTCTTCACACATCTTTTTCGATCTGCTGGTATCCCAGCCGATCCTTATCCGTTTGTACTCATTCCGTAATTGGGGATCTTAGCTGTGGCAGAATGCATGCCATCTCTGAGAAAGCTTTCGATTTAGTATCTTTCTCGAAATTGGCTTTCATACGACTCCCAATTTCCCAAAACTTGACGTGTCTTCAGGGACGATTTATTCATTTGTGTTTCCCTTTTCATTCAAACGAGTAACCTAGTAAAATGCAAAAACTAATTAAGTAGCATTCTGCCCTCGCATCCTATGCCTACTGGAATATAAGTATTGACTTCACGTTGCAATTTACTTGGACATTTCTAACTTTAAAGTGACATTCTGCCGATGCTGACATTTTGCTACACCATAGTTTGGACTCTTGCATCCCATACCCCACTAGACCAAATGCCCAATGAGGTCCTTATGCACTTATTCATTATTTGAACTAAATTGCACTCTAGCTGCCATTGAACTAGATGATAAAACTATGGCCAATATTAACACATGCATTAGTCCTTTTCAAGCGTTGAGGTTTGTCTCCTTGTTGCCAACCTAGACATGTCAGCCTGCCCACAACTATTTGGAGAGACTGGTAGGATGTGCTTGCACTTGGCACTGGTGGATAGGCATTGATGAAGCACGCAGTTGTTGGACTTGACAGTGGTCGTGTCAATTTGAAGCTAGCTAACTAATAGTGAAAGGTTGCTACAACATGTTCTTTGATGTCGTTTGCTATGTTAGGTTTTGCACTGGGCATATAAAAACCTTATGTCAGGGCAAAGATCTATCAAAGAATGGTAATATGGTAAGTTATAGGGTGGACCAGAGTGTTGAAGGGAGGCAAAGAATGTATGGCCTTAGAATGGAAGGGCAAGGGAGTTTGGCTTTTTGAATGATGAATATGTAGCATTATAACAGGGGGTCTTTTTTGTATTTTTGTACAGTTTTTGCTATGGTTTTCATATGATTTGATGGGCGTATTGTGCGAGGCATACTAATTAGTATATCTAGAGCGCACACTGTATTCTCATATTCGAATGCCATATTATCTATGATTTTGCAATGGTTTAGCTTTGAATATTTCTCCATGAAAAAACCAATTATTTTTTAGTCCCCAGAAAACACATGCAAGCATCGAGCTCTCTTATTTTAGGGTTTGTGGAAAAGAGGGCATGCTTTAGGGTTCTACTAAATCCATTTTTTTTCTCCCCGAATTCCGGATCTTGGTTTTCCTCATTGTTCTATCCTTCCGCTGGTGGACCGAAGTTCTCTTTGAGGCACCGAATTTTCTAAAGCGGCGGCGATCCTTGTGTGCGGATGCGTTTTATGCTTATTCAAATAGTCATCAAATCCTACACAAAACTAAACTTGCCGGGATGTTGCTACCGGGATTTGAAAGGGTTCGAATAAGAGCATTTTGAGTCCCAACAAGAAAAGGTAATCAATGCCTCGAAGCTTGATTTCTCTTTTTCGATTATTTCTTGAGCTTTTTCTCGGAATATCTTGTGAATTTCAAATGGAAATCAAAGTTTTTAACCTCGATTTAGTGAATACTGCGGGAGCAGAGCTCACCGGATTTGAGGAAGAAGAGGATAGGATTTATGATTTGTGTTTTCTCAATTCCATCCGGCTTGTCTTTGCTACATTCCTATTTTCATAGCAATTTTGTTATTTACAAAGATGATGTTGGCGATGTCGCCATTTCCAAAATTATGCTTTGTGAAGTATGTAATCACTGAAGCTATTTGTAGAAACCGCAATTTCAAGAACTGTATATGAGGTGTTATCGTCATGCTTGCATTGCAATAATATCATAATCGGTCCGGCATGACTATGGTGGTTGAAATGTTTATTGGGGTTTCTAACAAAGGGCGGGTTCAATTTATATCAATTCTCGGTTTTGTTTGGGCAATAATTATGGACAACATATTTTAATTATTTGGAAGACAAAATTTCGATTTCTATTTGCAGATAATAAAGACACGTTGCTTTTATAGCAATGTGTTTGGATATTTTAAACCATATCGGTGACAATAGCAACAAAGCAAACCTAGTGGGCCTCCCAGAATAAGCTTCTCCCAAGAGGTTCCATCGTGAGCACAAGGTCGGACTCTTACTAATGCACAAGGTTTTCATGAGCCGTAAATTTGGCAGATGGCATTTGGGGGCCTCACTTACGTGCACTTGGCATTGCTTTATGTTATTGTATCTGCTTTTCCTTGTTGCATGGTTGTTCATGTTAATCGATTTGCGGGGACCAAGCGGATGCAATGGATGGGCGATGTCTTGCCGACATCAAGTTCGGGAGGATGGCATGCACAACTGTTTGGGTTTCTAATAGAAAGGAGGGGCTTCTCTTCAAGGTTTGATCTCAAAAGTTATGGTGTTGCCTATCTTTGGGCGGGGGTTCAAATCCCCTTATTTCCATCTACGTTGACCTATATGTTGACTTCTTCCTATGGCTCAAATCTTATCTTTGAGATGGAAATGTAGGTTTGACCCCATCGATGATTTAGTGGACGGCTTGGAATGCCCCGGTAGGGAATATGTAAGAGAATATGCAGAAATCAATGGATGAAAACAAGCAATAAGGGAAAACAAGTTTAATAGATAGGAATCTAAGGCAATGCGTTATGTGAAATACAACTCTACTTGGCTATTATGGCTTCTACATTTGGTCAGTATATATGATTAATGCGTATGTGAAATACAACTCTACTTGGCTATTATGGCTTCTACATTTGGTCAGATATATGATTGCCATAGTAAATTATAAAATGATTAGTTAGTTCATTCTTACCGGTTAGTTTTCCAACAAGGGTGGCTTCAACGTAGCATAGTGGAAGAGCAATTGCAGCTTATCTAGCATCTTGAAACTACTAGGATATGATGGGTTTAAATCCCCTAAGATAAGGTGTGGTAACATCGGGTTTAAGAGGCTTAATTAAATTACATTATCCTATAATATTATACTTATTCAGGCTTCTTCTGATTTCCTTTATTTTTGTTATAATGTTAAATATTAGATTTCACATATCTGCTACATGTGTTTGCATGTTTTACATGTTTTTACGTATGTTTTTTTTCGGGCCCGAAGGGCCCAAAAATTTTTTTGGTATAACAACCAATACATAACTACCATTAACATTAATGAGCACAACCATTGGGTTTGATATATTTAAATTAAAATCCCCCTTAAACCCCCTTTGGTTTGGGTGCTTATTCACACGGGGGGTGACGTAGGGCAGCGAGAGCCCTTGTGATTATATTTTCCACGAGAGCCCTTGTGATTATATTTTCCACGTATAAAACCAACACCATATAGTATTTTGCTTAAAATCTTATAGTATTTTGCATATGTTGTTATACGGTATACCAATTTGTGTACTTGCATACCCCACAAACGAGGAACTTTACGTACGGTGTAGATTAAGGAATAAGGGGTGAATATGCCTATCCAACAGCTCTCGTTGCCCGGAGTCACGACATATTAACATTACGAATGGATTGATCCTCTTGCTTATGTAAAATGGATCAAAAAAAGAAAGAAAACAAGCTGCCAAAGCACTACGGATCACCCCAATGCCATGGAGAATGGTGTATTTTTAGCATAAGCTTTAGTAGAACATGAACAAGTTTATGTTCTATGTATTTATGCTAAAGAGATGTTGCTTTGAGCACAGAATGTGGTCATATAGGTAGCAAGAATATCATGGTTTTGAAGGCACGCATATATGCAAGCAAGATATCATCAATCCGTTAGTATTTGCATTGAATTACAATTGACCAAAGCTTTATAGCGAGAATTTCTCTTTTCTACAAGATGTTCTCTAGCTATACAAGAAATTTATTGCGACGGCCAAGGCCGCCGTGAACATTTCTCTTTTTCAATCCCGTTGTGTGTAGGGGTCGACAAAAAAGAATGTTTGCTAGGTATTGCAGCATAAATTCATTGCAACAATCAATGTAAAGAGGTACTAAAATTGTTTGTCAAAAGTTGCAATACTGTATAAGCATTAAAAGACCCTAACCAGACTCCCCTAAACCTTCTTTTGAGTCTTTTCCAAAAGACCATTGAGAGGCCAGAGACATTGATTTTCTTGTATGGACCCATCAAGAACAAGAACATGCTCTTTATAAATGAGGAGAAAAATAATTTCCACGAGCACTTTCATGGCAACAATTGTCAAACAAAGATGCATAACTCAAAATGCTTAACACCTTGAGGCAAACACCTGATTGAGTACCACAATCAGAGGTTCACAAGATTAGAGTGACTATGGATTAGGCTAAAGTTTTTGTTAATGTTGATTTTTTGTCACCTAGCTCCATCTATCCAACCAGTTTTCAACTTCTCAAAACAAAAACTTCAAGAGAGAGAAAAAAAAACATAAGCATTACACTGCATCCACCCAGATAATTTGAGTGCAACCAATTAACTGAAGCTCAACACACCTTTGTCACATTGGCTTCCATGTAGAAGACATTGAGCACTACAAAAAAATACTGGCAAGATTCTTGCATGCATGCATATTTGCTTTCATTCCTTGTAAAACTTTCCTTTCATAATGTTTTTTATTTGCCAATCCGTAAATAAGGATAGTCCAGAGTCAGAAAGTGCAAACCTGCCCGCTGTGCATGGTAGTGTCCTAAGAAAATAGAAAGACCTTACCTATGATGGCATGCAATATTGGCCAACCAGGCATGCTTTCTTCTTGTAACAATAACCTACTTATTCAAATCTTACGGTTGCATCCAAGGATGAAGCACCTCATCTCTGATAGAGATAGATCCTCAAATGTACTTTAATTCAATTGGAAACTTCAAGCATGCATCACTGAAGAAAAATCCATGATTTTTCAAAATGTATTAGCGTCAAAGTGCAAGTTATAATTTAGAAGATAAAGAAGAGGTTTTGCCAAACATATCAATCTATGAATTTGCAAGTTTTGGATGCTAACAAAGGATCCAAATATTTAAATGCGCAACATCATAGGGAGCTCTTGAAATATTTTGGGCAATTCTGGGTTGCTCCATCCTGCACAAAACACCCAAAGGAAGAATAAGTTTGCAGTGGAGAAGAAGTGGAAGAATGCTTTGAAAGGATTTGAGAGATGAAATAAAGGATTGAGACCTAAGTAAAAGGTAAAAGGGAGCCAACTTCTTCCTCTTCCGTTATCGGCTACTTCGGATTGAATGCATGGAGCTTCTGCTATGACCAAATAGGGATGCAGCATGAACAACTCTTGTTGATCCAGCTAAAAATGTACAGGCATCTAAGTTCTGGCTATAGCAGATTCTCTTGGCTAAGCTTAGCAACGAAAATTGGAGGACTTACATTTTTCACTATACCAGATGCAAAAACGTCTGGTCTTGTTTGTGTGACGTCCCCCTAGAATATACGATATAAATATGTATATCCAAGGCCCACGTCACTATACAAATTTACATTAGTAGACTTGTATGCACCAAGTGTGGGGGCATGGCCAAGTTATTTACATAACTTTGCCAACCTTAAGAGATGATTCATTTCCACATGGCTTCGCTCTATAGGTGACTCGCCACATGGACGCACCCTATTGGAGCCAAGTGGCCCTCATGTGAACCTTAACACATAAAAGGCCAAACCCTAAACCTAGACCACTTTTGGCTCCACCAACTTCTGATCCACCAGTCCGTGCCCATGGCTCCGATTCGAGGATCGCCTTCGACATCCGAGGTTGCAATAGCAGTCTGCAAGCGCAAGCATAGTAGAGGAGGGTCATCTCCTCGAACCATCTACTAGAGATGGAGAACCAGGGAGCTGGCGGCAGCTCGTCAGGAGCAGGTACTTTGGTACACTCTGGGGAGTTACACATTGTGTCCTAGTAGAGCCATTCCAGAACCTATAGTTCTGAGCATGAACCCTAATCAATGAACCCTAACTATAAGTTAGATGTATGTGATTAGGATGCGTTCTTCTCCATTTACTATCCTGCAAGCTCACAAAAAAATAATCGGCTTTTGAGGTGATTAAGGGTCTTCATTATATCCTCTTAATAAGAGCTTCTAATTCAACCTCCCAATCCAAATGGTGGATCTCAGGAATGCCAAGAACATCCATATTAAGGCAGATCATAAAGTTTAAGTTCTCTAATATAATGGAACACAACTCACAGGTTTGAAACCGAAGCCTATTATGCCTTTGTTAGTATGAGGGATGATGACAGATTATACCAGAAGCTTACTAAATGATTCATCTAGTCCCAATCTATAGAGTCTAATATAAATGCAAACTACATATGCTCAATGAGAGCATAATGACACCGCCAGTGTCCGTATCATATTGCATCTCATAGATAGAAAAGGCTTAATGAAGAATTTGATGATTCAAGGAAGAAATAGCGAAAAAGCCACGGAGCATAGAGTGAATGAGCTTACATGTACCAACTGCTTCATGGGATTCCCAGACCCTTTCTTCTCTAGAATCTCTGCTGCCATAAATTTCTTGTTTGTGTACATTCTGGAAATCATAGAATGCCCTTGCTTCTCTGCTGCCATGAAGCATGGTAACCATTTAAGAAACCTAAAACTGGTGCATCAAACAAATCTCTGGGATGGTCTTCAAGAATGAATTAGTGATATTCGTGAAAAATATTGCGTATTCTGGGATACCTATTGCGCCAATTCATTCTTTGATCTTCAAAGGAATAACAGAAGCTTCGCCAAAAATAGATTCAATGATTAAAGCTTCAAGCTGAAAAAACTTCATGAGGCTGCGGATTTGCTCTGATACTCTGTAAGCCTGGATATGGTAGTCTAAGGAGTTTGTTATTCACCGAGATATATGCGCCTACTTATATGAGTCTAACAATAACCTACTTATTCAAATCTTACGGTTGCATCCAAGGATGAAGCACCTCATCTCTGATAGAGATAGATCCTCAAATGTACTTTAATTCAATTGGAAACTTCAAGCATGCATCACTGAAGAAAAATCCATGATTTTTCAAAATGTATTAGCGTCAAAGTGCAAGTTATAATTTAGAAGATAAAGAAGAGGTTTTGCCAAACATATCAATCTATGAATTTGCAAGTTTTGGATGCTAACAAAGGATCCAAATATTTAAATGCGCAACATCATAGGGAGCTCTTGAAATATTTTGGGTAATTCCGGTTGCTCCATCCCGCACAAAACACCCAAAGGAAGAATAAGTTTGCAAAGTGGAGAAGAAGTGGAAGAATGCTTTGAAAGGATTTGAGAGATGAAATAAAGGATTGAGACCTAAGTAAAAGGTAAAAGGGAGCCAACTTCTTCCTCTTCATTTATCTACTTCTGGATTGAATGCATGGAGCTTCTATGACCAAATAGGGATGCAAAGATGAACAACTCTTGTTGATCCAAAATAAAAATGTACAGCATCTAAGTTCGCTATAGCAGATTCTCTTGGCTAAGCTTAGCAACGAAAATTGAGGACTTACATTTTTCACTATACCGTATGCAAAAACGCTCGGTTTGTTTGTGTGACGCCCCCAGAATATACAATGATATAAATATGTATATCCAAGGCCCACGCCACTATACAAATTTACATTAGTAGACTTGTATGCACCAAGTGGGGGGCATGGCCAAGTTATTTACATAACTTTGCCAACCTTAAGAGATGATTCATTTCCACATGGCTTCGGCTTTATAGGTGACTCCGCCACATGGACGCACCTATTGAGCCAAGTGGCCCTCATGTGAACCTTTTAACACATAAAAAGGCCAAACCTAAACCTAGACCACTTTTTTTTAGCTCCACCAACTTCGATCCACCACCGCGCCCATGGCTCCGATTCGAGGATCGCCTTCGACATCCGAGGGTTGCAATAGCAACATCGCAGCGCCAGCATAGTAGAGGAGGGTCATCTCCTCAACCATCTACTAGAGATGGAGAACCAGTGGAGTCAAGCGGCAAAATGTCAGAGGTACTTTGGTACACTCTGGGGAGTTACACATTGTGTCCTAGTAGAGCCATTCCAGAACCTATAGTTCTGAGCATGAACCCTAATCAATGAACCCTAACTATAAGTTAGATGTATGTGATTAGGATGCGTTCTTCTCCATTTACTATCCTGCAAGCTCACAAAAAAATAATCGGCTTTTGAGGTGATTAAGGGTCTTCATTATATCCTCTTAATAAGAGCTTCTAATTCAACCTCCCAATCCAAATGGTGGATCTCAGGAATGCCAAGAACATCCATATTAAGGCAGATCATAAAGTTTAAGTTCTCTAATATAATGGAACACAACTCACAGGTTTGAAACCGAAGCCTATTATGCCTTTGTTAGTATGAGGGATGATGACAGATTATACCAGAAGCTTACTAAATGATTCATCTAGTCCCAATCTATAGAGTCTAATATAAATGCAAACTACATATGCTCAATGAGAGCATAATGACACCGCGAGTCTGGTATCATATTGCATCTCATAGATAGAAAAGGCTTAATGAAGAATTTGATGATTCGAAGGAAGAAATAGCGAAAAGCCACGGAGCATAGAGTGAATGAGCTTACATGTACCAACTGCTTCATGGGATTCCCAGACCCTTTCTTCTCTAGAATCTCTGCTGCCATAAATTTCTTGTTTGTGTACATTCTGGAAATCATAGAATGCCCTTGCTTCTCTGCTGCCATGAAGCATGGTAACCATTTAAGAAACCTAAAACTGGTGCATCAAACAAATCTCTGGGATGGTCTTCAAGAATGAATTAGTGATATTCGTGAAAAATATTGCGTATTCTGGGATACCTATTGCGCCAATTCATTCTTTGATCTTCAAAGGAATAACAGAAGCTTCGCCAAAAATAGATTCAATGATTAAAGCTTCAAGCTGAAAAAACTTCATGAGGCTGCGGATTTGCTCTGATACTCTGTAAGCCTGGATATGGTAGTCTAAGGAGTTTGTTATTCACCGAGATATATGCGCCTTGCCAAAAATCGCGACTCCCTATCTAATGAACGCTTCAACACGCACCCTCTAATTCGAGTCTCAAAAAGAGATTTTTTTGTTGTTATCTCTAATCTGAAAGAAGGAGCATATTCATACCTTCTATCATGATTCACGTGAAAGAATTGTTGGATTCTCCATAAGGTTGCGAAAAGGGCTTAAATTAAAATTCTATAATGCAAACTGACTTACAAAACCCGATTGTCCTTGTATGATGGAAAAGGAGCTTTACCTAGAATTTAAGGGCAGTCTCAGAGGCCCAGCAAATACATAGCATGGCGATGCTTGGAAGACAATGCTTCGCTGGAAAATATATTGATTCCAATTTTAAATATTCTAGATCTTTTTGTTGAGTTCTAGATGCCCGAAAGTGAAGGATGTAATTTTATATGTAAGAGAAGATAAAGCTTCTTTTGATATGGTATATGTTTATTGGATCTTTTACAACTCTATACACAAAAAGTTTTTTCAATATATTTGGTAGATTTTACAAATCGAAGCACAAAGATTTTATGTCATAAGAGAGATACAATAACAAAGTGCTTAAGTGATTTCTTCTATGCGAAGTTTTGTTCAAAGGTTTCATCTAATTAATAAAGAGATACCTGACATGTGCAAACAGCCACACTTGAAGGCATAATGGGGAGTATTTTGTAGTTATTATTTTGCTTACTATTATGACAAAAAAAGAGATGTTCTAACTGAAAGATGGGGAATCTACGAAAATGAAAAGAACAAACGAAAGAAGAATGAACTTTGCAAACATGAAAACCTTCATAATGAAATTGAAATTCATAAAAATTGAAATTGGATTTAGCCTGCTTGAAATTCTAGATGTCATGCTTCTGCTCAGTGACCATGACCGACCTACTAACTCCAATCGTATGTAACCAATGTCCTATTTGAATTTATCATTTAACAGCTCTCATTAGGTAATGTGAAGAACAAACCGAAGGACATTGTTTATTGGTTAGCTGCGAATATTATAAGATTATTTGTTACCCCTCATATAAATGAGGGTTTTGCCTTAAGGACAACCCAAAAATGCGATGTGGAGTAGAGGATAAAGGATCCATGTGTCAGCACCTTGTTATTTATAATCTTAATTTGATTGCTACTTATTTTCATTCAATATCACTTGGTAGGACCTAACATTCATTGATCATGGAAATATCATGGTTTTAGGTAACACTAGTTATGGTGCCCGGCGTTGCCGGGCCTAGTAACAATTTGGAAGGTGGTTGTTTAGAACCAGAAGAAGATTTGGAGCATGAAAATATGCATTCGAAGATCGTAGGAGCAATGTGGAGCATAGAGTCTAGGATGTGCAATGCGTTGAAGAATATCTATGTTTCAGTGTCAGGTTCGTTGTCTTCATGGGATTTTTATTACATTTTATTGAATGTAGAAGGCCGAAAAGTAAGTGGGCTACGAACGGTAATCATTGTTTTGTTATACGAACATGAATGCACATTTGACATGAATAAATGTTGTAGGTATAAGATGAACATTTTTATTGTACTGCAAAGATTTAATCCTCACTAAAGAGAATATTATCTTGTTGGTGCTAAATGAAGTAGGATTTTTTATTAGAAACATAATGTGCCATGTGCCATGCTGCATCGTTTATCTAAAAGGCATGTACATTATATGTAGTGCGATGCATTATGAAGAAGAGCTGCATTTCAAGTACAACAACTATAGGTAAAACGTGATAGTCGCAGAATGAATCCCATGACCATGGTAGATGCCATAGGTAAAATGTGATAGTCGCAGAATGAATCCCATGATCATGGTAGATGCCTGGGCCAAAAAAATAATGATAATGGTGTCAACGTTTGTGCAAGCTACGAAGAAATCAGATTAGGCATTCGAATCAATGTGGTTTAGCTGAATTAAAAGAACCGTGATGGATACCATGTAAATGGAAAAAGCATGTAAGTGTTTTGAGCGTAACGGAGTTGACGTATATCTGAAGAAGCCACGGTGTGATTGAAGTCGATCCATTGCGAATGTTTGGAATGATGGCTGAACATAGTATATGTGTTATTGTTTTTCGAAGTGGTTGCCCCTGCATGCAGAAGTTTTGTGTAGCATAATATGTAGCATAATGAAATATGAAAATGATACATAAATGCAGCATAATATAAATCTACTAAGAAGATATAGAAGTCTAATATGTAGCATAATGAGATATGAAAATGATACATAAATGCAGCATGATATAAATCTACTAAGAAGATATAGAAGACTAATATAAAGAGTTAGAAAATGATATCAATCTACTGAAAATGAAGGGTAAAACGAAAGGATTTCGACCTAATGCACTAAGAAAATAGAGGACTCATATAAAAAGTTAGATAGATAGAATGTAGTGGAAATAAGGGATAAATTGAAAGCATTTGCACTTACTTTAGTTAATTTGAAAGGTTCTTCCTGGAGGATAAGTCTAAGAAAGTGTTGTTGTAATGGATCTACAGCGGTTGGAGTATTCGTCCAAGAGAAATAGTTGTGTGAGTCTAGGAAGCACACCAATCTCTGTGGTGGATTTGGGAGCTGCTGCTGCCACCTCTGCCTTGTCCAGTACCCGTAGAATCATAATAGAGTAATGCATTGGATGTGTAAAGTTGCATGAAATAATGAGAATAATGTTGCAAAAAGGAATCGAAATTAGAAAAATGAATTTGGGAAGTATTGTCACCGAATGTGGGAAGTTGAGATTGGAGAACTGCAGAGATGTGAATATATACCTTTTTTTACCAGCTGTAATAATGAAGGAATATACGGCTTATGTGCTTACCATAAAATATTTGAGCTGAGTTCTTCGCAACCTCAAATAAGAAGGAATGGTAAAGTTCCCTTTAGACATCTAGCTTCCTGAAATAAAGGAACAAAATGCTAGATTTGAAGAGATTGTGTGTGAAAGAACTTTGATACGAATGCAATCTATTGAGTGCAGGTTGCATTTGTTACATATGAGAGGAAGTGTGAATTGCATTTGTTGCCTCTGTCATTGTATCTGCATAGATACTTATCTAATGACATAAAGAGGACCCGTAAATAGGCAACATGTAAGAGCACAAATTTCAATAAGTAATAAATTTGAGAAGAAGTGTTGGAAAAAACATTTACCCAAGTGTAGAGGCAGAAGCTCGAACTCCAATTGATACTGGGTTTGCACAATTAGTGGTCCAAGATTTGAGCAGGAGAAATCCATTACATAAACCTTGTTTGAATGTCTGCAAATATGCAGTGCAGTGATCGTATAGAATATGGAAGTCTGTGTAATGTAGAAAGTGTAGATAGAGGTTTCATAAGATTAAATTCCTTCTTTGCAATACGTAGATATTGCAACGAATACCCCTTATAAAAGAAAGCCAACTGCATAACCTTCTAGTATGCAAACTTTCATTGCTAGCATGTGATGAGAGTAGCGGATGCTAAGGATGATTCACACCATCTATACCTAGATGACTTCCTCGACCAATGTTCATGCTGCTTAATACAACTTTGCCTACAAATGCAAATCATGCCAATGTGATTATGTTAGGATACGAAGAATTGGGATAACTATGGCATAGGCATTTAAATAAGCGAAGGAACAAAAAGCAGGGCAAGTGCATTTTCTGCTACATGTTTTAAGGAAAGGAGAAATTAGAAATGAAATCAAGCCTCGAACATCTGTTGTACTTCCTAAATCATATAAATGCGAAGTACTTGGAGTGAAGATCCTCTGTGCCCAGCTAGAAACATGTTGCTATTATGATGGTCTAAGCAATAGCAATCATTAGACATATGCTTGCATATAACTGAATGATAAAAGCCTTATCTACCATATATGCAATAGTATTGCATATTCTACAAATCAACTTTGCCTAAAATTTAGCATGCATTCTTTCTTCACTTAATCTTGGTGCATAATCACTATTCCATAGCTAGAAGACAAAGTAACATGAGGAGTAAACATAACGTGAAATGCTAGAGAACATAGTAAATCATGTTTGAAACTGAAAATGAATGGTAAATGAAATGAAATGGGGAATTTAAGCATATTTGGTTTTGTTGACGTTTTTCTGATGGTCAAGTGAGCAGTTCATGGTAATGGTAATTTTACCAGACAATGGTGTGCAGAAGGGCTTGTTGCATACGTGATCCTCTTGAGGATGCTGTTATGGAGATAATGAAATGTTGGATCCAAAATAGTGGTCTAGAAATAAATGGGAAACCTTGAGGTCCATCAATGGCATTTATTAGGCGTTTAGTTGCCATACACCTTTATGTTAGAGTAAACCTCTAGTTTAGGGATTTGAAGCTGCGATTACGGGGGTGCGACCACTAACGGGCTCGCCGGCCTTATCATGCATAATGGCCAGCCAGATCGTAAGCTTTATGTTGATTAAAATTTTAGCCATTTGGAACTGACGATGCCTCATTTGAATAAGTTGACAAGAAGTTACAAGGTGTAGAATTTGGGTCCCTTCCTGCTCACCTCCCTGCACCAAATGCCCAGTCATTGCGCAAGAAGTGCCCACTGATTGCTTTCAACGAATCCAGAAGAGACATCAAGGCAGATGCACATCATATGAAAGCTCTTCAAGAGAGGTTTAAGATGCAGTAATAAACGTGTCAATCCGACATTGGCGAGAAGTTAGGGTATGCACAATACAGGGGATATGGTGGGGTCAGTGGCAAGAGTGCGGAATTGAGCCGCGCAATAGCTGGGCACTGCGCTGATAGTGGGCAACCTCCCCTAGGATATGAATTGACCAAAATACTTAAGCAGATGAATTGATCCGGCGAAGGGCAGGAACGGACTTGAAGCAGGGGATCCACCGAAATGTACTTCCTTTTAAAACTCTAATTTCTCCTTCAAGAATGGGTTTTCAAAACTCTGATTTACTTATATCGAGAATGGTTTTACAGAGCGAAGGCAAAGGAAGAACCATACCAGAACAGGGAAGCAGGAGCCGGATTTGAAGCCACGCACCCAACAGTCGAACTGTGATGCAAATCGGCACTCTGATGCAGGTTTCAAGCCAAAAAAAGGTTAAATTTTAGACCCATACCTTTGAAAAAGAAGTGACCAGGCTGTCAGACAATAAAGAATAAGAAAATTGAATCAGACAATAAAGAATAAGAAAATTGAATCAAAGTGAATGCTTAATCCCGCTGTGAGAAGTGGAAATTATAGGCCTTCGCAGGATCCTGGCAAACAAAAATGGATCGACGAGGCCCTTAAATCTGCTCAATCCAAACGGCAGCTATCCAGATACGTCGCTTACAATTTGGTTCGCGAGTGTACAAAACTGCAAGATCTAGACTTGGGCAAGCGGGTTCAGTTCGTAATTGTTGAAAATGGACTAGATTCTGTTCCTGTCTTGGCAGATCATCTTATTCGCTTGTTTGGTTCCTGTGAAAACTTGCCTGAAGCTAACCTTGCATTCTCCAGAGTACCAAAACCAAGTAAGTATACATGGCATTCAGTTATGGATTCTCATGTCAAACTAGGTGAAGGTAGAATAGCCCTCAGTTTATTTGACAGCATAGAAATTAAAGGTATAAAGGCGGACAAATTCATACTTAATAGCATCTTAAAAGCATGCATTAGCATCTGTTTCATACAGCACGGTAGGTATATACATCAGCACATCATTGAAAATGGGTACCAAGATGATGTTTTTGCTAGTAATATACTCCTTGATATGTATGCCAAGAGTGGATCCTTAGACGAAGCAGAAAAAGTCTTTGGCAATTTGCCAGTTCCAGATGTGGTGTCATGGGGAGGAATGATCTCAGGATATGCCCTGAATGGCAAAGGCTTACCTTTGCTTTCAAATGTTTCCATAAGCTGGAGCTACATAGTATCAAACCGAACAGGGTTATATTTTTAAGCCTTTTGAAAGCCGCTGCAAGCATAGGTGCATTAGAGCATAGCAGATATATGCATGAATGCATTATCCAGAATGGTCTTGTATGTGACACTGTTGTTGGAAACACAGTTGTTGATGTTTATGGGAAGCTTGATAGCTTGAAGGAGGCACAGAATACATTTGAAATGCTGCAAAATCCAGATGTTGTATCTTGGGCTGTAATGATTGCAGCCTATGGCCAACATGGTGAAAGTGATTGTGCCATGGAATGTTTCAAGAAAATGCAAGATAGTGGCATAAAGCCAAGCAAAGTCACATTTTTGAACGTCTTGAAAGCATCAATTGGGATAATCCACATATGCCAGGGCAGGGTCATCCATGAACAAATGATTGAAAATAGATTTCAAACTGATATTGCTGTCCAGTGCATCCTTGTTGACATGTATGCGATATCCGATAGCTTGCAGGAAGCACAAGCACTTTTTAATAT
Organism: Isoetes taiwanensis; assembly: GCA_021234155.1. Classification (NCBI taxonomy): domain Eukaryota; kingdom Viridiplantae; phylum Streptophyta; class Lycopodiopsida; order Isoetales; family Isoetaceae; genus Isoetes; species Isoetes taiwanensis. Next base: position 23,762,370 of record JAJEKV010000006.1, read on the forward strand.
CTCAATTAATCGAAACGCAGTATTATGGGGCGCAATAATTGCAGGATGCTTGCAGCATGATAAGTATGATGTTGCCTTTGAATATTTTGATCAAATGCAAGACAATGCTACAGAACCTGATAAGGTGACATATTTGGGCATTCTAAAAGCATGTACTAGCATACAAGACATCAGGCGAGGGAGGTGCATTCATGAACAGATTCTTGCACATGGATTCCACTCTGAGGTTGCTATAGGGAATACTCTCGCTGACATGTATGCTAAGTCTGGAAGTTTGAAAGAGGCAAAAGGAGTATTTGACGCATTGCAAACTCGTAATGTGGTGTCATGGAATGTGATAATTTCAGGATGCGCTCAACATGACGAAGGTTGTCTTGCTTTAGAATATTTTGAACAAATGCAGCATGATCAAATAGAGCCAGATGAGATAACATTTTCGAGCATTTTGAAAGCATGTGGCAATATAGGTGCTATAGAACATGGCAGGCAAATTCACCAGCAAATTGTCAAGAGTGCTTTCCACACTGGCATAATTTTAGGATATAGCCTTGTTGACATGTATGCCAAATGCGGAAGCATAACAGAAGCATGCAAAGTATTTGACGGTCTGCGAGATCAAGACCTGGGCTCATGGGGTGCAATGCTTGCAGGATATGCTCAGCTTGGCAATGCTGGATCCACAGTGCAGTGCTTTAGAAACATGCAAAAGGGTGGTGTAACGCCAGATGATATAGCATATGGAAGCATTCTTACTTCTTTCAGCCACATGGGCCTCGTGGATGAAAGTCTCTGGTATTTCAGAACTATGAAAGAGTTACATGGTATTAAAGCTAACGTGCTTCATGTGGCTTGCATTCTAGGTAACTTAGGTCGTTCTGGAAGATTTAAAGAAGCAGAAAGTGTATTAGAAATGAGTGCGCTGTCACATGTATTCCTTTTTTATATGATTTTTCTTGATGCATGTAGATTACATAAAAATGTGGAGTTAGGGACCCGATGCTTTCATGCCATTATTCATTTAAGCCGTTAGTCATAGAATGTCAATCCTTCATAATGAGCCAATTGTTGCAACCTAGGTGGTGATTAAAAATGAGCCAATTGTTGCAACCTAGGTGGTGATTAAAAATGAGCCAATTGTTGCAACCTAGGTGGTGATTAGATTTTTGATAAAGATGAACATTTGGGGACCTTCTAACTCAACTCCTGTGCTTCAACCTCTTTGAAAAAATTAGGTATTTATTAAACATACCATGGTAGACTATTCCAGTTGCTAGTAATTTGGGGAGTAGCCAAAAAACATTAAAGCAGACGAAACTTTAATCTCACCATCATTTGTGTTGATAAGTAGTACGGGTTCTTGCGACTTCTTGGATCATTCTTGTTAAGAATGACAAATTGCCTCCAGTTGACATCGTGTAACGGAAAGGATCAGGAATTTCTTTCCAGCCCCCTGACTTGTAGAACCTGGAAGCAGCTACAGGTTAGGGGGTTGGCAAGAATGCTTTCCCCTTTCTGTTCCACATCACATAACTTAATTGCTTAGTATTTAAGTGCCAATAAAATTGAGGCCTTGAGTAACCAGGTACTTGCGCGCTACAGCTTGTCCAAGCTAATTTGTTTTGAGATTCTAGAATTAGTCAGTATGAGGCAATTCTTCTTTCCGTTTCAATTATTCATATTTACGACTTTATACCATGTGCTCGAGTTACTAAGCTCCTTACCATTGTAGACAACAAGCCATGGTGCATAAATGAAACTATATGCAATCAATGTTTGTTATAGAGCTATTATTAGAAGAATTGCACAATTGGTTGTCTTCGGGTTCTTTAAGGTTAAAATTGATAGCTAGATTTATTATGAATTTTAGTTTCATGTATTCAAACAAATCCAAATTGTGCAATACATTTGTAATGGGTTCTGAGTGCATGATTTGAAACTTAAATACAGAACACAAGCTCAGGCACTCATCGCAAATCTTTGATTTGCTACTTTTATTTGAAATTCTTGGCAATCATTTTTGTAGATACTAGGCAACGTGAGATTATGTTTATAGTTAGGATATCTTCATAATCAACACATTTAGCCAAGGAGGCATAATTGTACAATTATTGTGTTATTAATTCCAACAATATATAATCAACTTCCACAAAGTGCAATGGCCAATGATGCTGCAGAATTGTTTCGTATATCAACCTTAAATTATCATCAGTAACCATTGTAAATAAGAAGAGATGTTTAGAGTCTCTATTAAGATAAAAAACTATAACAATCAAAGTCTTTCGTGGCAAGAGATTTCATTCTTCTGTCAAGAGATTTCATTTTCAAAATCAGCATTGCTTTCCCAATGCTAATCATGCTGCTTTTGGCAAGAGTTGTGACGAATCTATTGATGCGGTATTTTTACTTTTAATAGCCAAAACTTGCGCCATAAGAACTTGGCAAAAAGATTCATAAGGTTTAGCAAAATTGTTTAACTTGGTGGAAGTGGCGTATCAAGGAATTTCCACATAAGCAAAGGACATCATAACCTTCCAAACCGTACAAAGGAGTGTTCTCGCTAGAGAAATGAAATACCCGAGAAAGCAAAGGCCCGATTGAGGTTAATCTTGGTGCCATCCACGAGATTGGTAGCCGCTTTTCGGTTAGCACTAACCGCGCCACAATGCGCCGATTTGAGTTGGGAGTTTCGACCGCAAAGAGGTCAAGATCCACCGTTTGCTGCAACCTCTCTATTGATCCCTTGCAGAGGCGCGGGAGTAGTGGTTGTAGAAAATTTTATCGAGGTAAAGGTAGCAGCATCCATGGATATGGTTGCATGCAGAGTAGCAAAGTGAGTAGAGGCAGCCATAGCGAGGAGAAACAAGCTTGAAGAAATGGCAGAAACAGAGAGGGTGCAGAAAGGAATAGGGTTCCCAATGGTTCACAAGAACAACTTTATAGCATCAGCAGAAAGAAAGATTTGAATCCTTGAAGAGGACAGATGGCAACATCTAGAGAAAAATTGAAAGGAGGGAAAAAAATTCACCAAATCCTCTGGTGCTGTGCAAGAGAATGTTGTGCAGATGAAAACTCCAATTGTGGGATGTGGAATACGCCAATCGAATATGGATGTGACACTACCATGAATGCGTTAGAGGAGTTTGGCGTAATTAAGAAAGGCAGCTCAAGGGAGCGAACATCTCAATGAAAATGATGTCAGTTCTGACTGCCAAAGAAGATGAACAATAATCAAATTTGCAGCGTAATATGGTAATCTCCAAAGATATCGCCTTAATGAGAGAATCAGTGATAAGATTGAGATGGGACAGGTCATATTGTCAGTGTCCTATATAAGGACAGTGTGGGTTGCTAAAAAAAACACCACAGGAGCACCATGGAGATGAATAACACGATGCTGACAACTGTCTGGAGTGGTTAACTTGCCTGAATAACACGATACGGATAATTTAGATATTCGAAAGATGAAGAAGCGTGGAATCCCCATGGACGAGTGGTTGGGAGGTGTGGCGGACGACCCCAGCGAATTCTGATTACATAGGTGGTGCCGCACCTGCGATGGCATCCAGAGCAGGGATATACTATTTTGCAGGCATGCGCTGCTTCAAATCGTGAATAAGGATTGTCTACATAGGATTTAGAAACTGCGAATATGTAGAGGGGAATCTCCTTTTTAATGTAATATGATGGTTTGATAAATATAAGAACAAGTTCTCTGTGTCATATGTCGTGTTCAAAAATTGTAGCCTGATGTATGTCGAGATAGAATGGTTGAAGATAAATAGCTAGAGGTAGAGCTTGCATGAACCATACTAAAATCTAGCTCTGGGTGGGATACTCCATGAGTTTGCCAACAAGAATAAGCAATTGGTTAGCAAAGTCGCATGCACTCCATGGTCTCATTATTGCATTATTGAGTTGTTTCAAAAGTTATTAAGGTCGTCGAAGAACAAAAAGGGCTAGGAATGCCATTTTCATGTTATGCCAACTTTGTTTCCAATGGCCTTTGTTTGCCATAAACCATTAGTGAAAGCACCTCACAGTGTGGTGGAGAAGATATGAAACTTAGTCTGGGGCTGAGAGTGACCATTGAAAACAATAAGAGCCTCAAATTCTTCCATATATGCCTGAGCACTCTGGTCAACAGTGAGTTTGCCCTTGGCGTTTCCAAAAATGGGATAAGGAAGTTTCGAATGGAGCCCCGAAAGGACAACATCATATTGAGCATGAGGCATCGGTTATTGACTAGGTAATGGGGCCTGATAAGAAGGATATGGTCCTTCTATAATCAAGGTAGGTGGCATCATAGTGAAGCCCGGATGGTCCCAACAAAGCGTAAGTCTTAATGTCCGGAGGTCGAGCCACATGGCAAACCATCGACATCAAGAGTAAGATCACCCATATTGTAAACATTAATGATGGTTAAAAAGATGGGGAGGACAGAAACTCGTTGACATAAGTTGGACCAAAAGATACATAAGAATAACCCATACTATATTCTGGTAATGATGATTGTGAAGGATGCGGGGTCTATACTGGTAAAATATGAACATAATGACTCTCCAAAGTCTGAAAGTATTGTGGAATCTGATGAACAAGAGTGTGATGAGGTGAATGTGGCCGCAAACAAGTTCAACAATGCGTGGGAGAACCAGGATGTGAAGAAACCTGAGGTGTGGGAGGCATATGTGTGCAACCTCCCTCGATATCATAGTCTCCCAGATAAGGATCACAAGCAGCTTCCCGACGTTGGTGTCTGGCCAGTCGAGCAACAGTTTGACAGAGAAGTTCCTCTTGAGTGAAAGTCGAAAGAGACATCTTAGAGATGAAAAGTAGAAAATAAGGCCCGCAGCGGCAACAGTATTTTGGTCCGAAGTTCGATTGATCGCAACCGCCCTCTGTGGAGAACCCCGATCTAGGCAGAAAATCCCGAGGATAAAGTGTCACGCCATTTGGCGAAAAAGAGAATTTAGAACAAACAATGAGAACAAAAAGCACACGCACTGTAGAAACTCAGATGTCAAGATAAGAATCCCTTGAAAGATCTCCGAATACATGAAGTCTTGCGTAACATAGAGCCAAAACAAACCGAGATAAGACAACAAAAAATACTAAGTCATGTCTCAAGCTTTCTAAGCCTAAGCTTTTGATATATATTGTACAATGACCTTGGGCCCAAAATTGCAAAGAGACTGCCGTTTGGTTACCTAATCCCAAAATCTCTCCTGGAAGTGCAGGAATCTTCCATATCCTTTTAGAATTTTAGTTATGATTTTCGTGATTCTTGCTGTGTGAGTCACGTTGCAAGGTCGTGATATCCTCATATTGTGGGCTCCCTTGGTCTCCTCTTCTTTGATGACGTGGTCTTGGCGCCTGACATCGATGTAGGGCTCTTGCTCTTAGGTTCCTTTGTATACCTTAGAAATAGTCCCGTGCCTTTGGACACGAGACTGCATATGCAAGAGTTGAATTCGATCATTGTCATGTGTTCTTGATAAATAAACTTCAAAACATGTGAGAGTTAAACTTGCATTATTGCCATCTATTCCTGCTATGTGTTCCTATAGCAAGTACCAAATATCATAACTTATTTCTATACCACTTTAAGATGTTAAACTGTAAATAATCAAGACAATATATTAAAATTCGTAACAAGTATAACATCTGTCGTTACCATATATGAAAGTATTGGTGAAAAAAAAGGTCTATTCCAACACTTAGAAATTTTTATTCTTTTTTAAGCCATTATAATTTCAATTCAATAGCTATTTGCAGTTACATACATTGCAGTTTCATGAATGAAGCAAAAGAGGTATCATTTGTTTTATCCCACGTTTTCAATATTAGATATAATAAGGGGAGACATATGGCTTGGATTGCACCCATCCAATACCAAGTCTTATTGAAACAGAAGAAAACATGGGTGTTCTGCCTTCTCATCTCTAAATCCATTGGTCTCTCTTTTGCTCCGTTCTTTCGTTCTTGAAATTGGAGATGTAAAATAACAAAGCAAGATCCGCCCATATTGCTAGTCGATCACTATGCGTTGTAAATCAAATAAAGCATGTTGGAATACATATGTCGTGGAATTGCAACCTGCTAAAATGACCCTGTAGCAGGGTATTTTCTGCTTGAATTCCATCTTGAATTGCCTCGCACTGGTACTCAAGTTAGATTGAGGTCGAGATTGAGATCAGCAACATAACCTTATGCTGAAGAATAGGAGCTGGCGGATGGCAGACTTCGATGCAAAGAAAATAAAAGCGAGAAACCTTAGGCTTATGTAGTCGTTGGTGTTATGTGCCGAACATATGTGTTTTCTTTTTAACAATTTTGAAAAAGGGTAGAAAAGCGTATATGCCAATCCCAACATTGTCCTCAACCCAAAAATATTAGAGTTTTAATTTCTACGAACGGAAACTACAGTGCTTTATATAGGTGTGATAATATACTGGAACGTTACAAGAGTGGTGTGAGATGCACTTTCATGTTGCTTGTTAAATGGAACAGACTTGGATATTGCTATTGCTAACACCGCGATCTAGCACTCAAGACTACCACCACCTTCACATCCCAAAAGTTGTAGTGTTAACCATATTAGAACCAACATTCAAGAATTGTCTCAGGCATCCTGGAGCTCCTCTGTTAAGTTGTGAGGTCCATGTCCAGAACTCCTTAAGCCAAGGACATTCAAATATACGATTTGAGGTATCTTTTCTCCCACTTTTACATCATATTTACATCTAATGAGGTTTGTATATAAACTCTAATGTAGTACCAACCATCTAAAAACCTTTATTTTATTTGCAATATAAGTTTTCAACCCTTGGAACATGTATCAGCCAGCTAGGCTTCCTCACACAGCCATAGTGAATTGGCTCTTGAAGGTTTGATCTTCATCAATCCATTGTAAATATCTCTGATCATGTATCCTTCTTTTTTATTGAGAGTCCAATAGTTAGATGCTTGTGCCAATTCTTGGTGCTGACCTATTGTCCTTTGATTTTTTTTTTTGTTTCTTCCCAATTTAACCACCTATTTCCAATTCTCAGATCTTCAATTCTCCAGATCCCAGCCCTATGCCACTGCATGTATTTTTGTAGGTGTTTGAATGAAAAATATCCAATATCTTCTGAGGCAAAGCTGGGATGCTAGAACATATTGATATCTTTACATCTTGCATTGATCTCTGGAGGTCTGTAGCGAAGGGCTCATTCCAAGCCGCCAACGTCCTTCTTATCACATTTGAGGTACCCGAAGAAGGGAAAAGAAGAAAGCAACATCAGGTAATAGGTGTCTATGGGTATGACTGCCTACTGGGTGTGACATCTCAACCCCGTATTGGATAATTTTTAAAGCAAGGTAAGGATTTCTATAATATATGGCCTCCAAATCATTTTGGCAGCCAAATCTTGAGCTTAAATGAACATGTCTTTACATCCTAATTCCCCCTACTATCTTGGTTTAATGAGATCACTCAAAGCCACTTTATACGATCCATGCTATATGAATTTCCTGTTGTTTGTTTCAAAAATCTTGTATGACGCCTCGCCCGCCACCAAGATAAGGAAAAAGAATACAAGAGTACTAGAAATTACTGCATTGGCAATCTGTATCCTTCCAGCCAAAGAAAGGGAACATGGATATATTAGCAGCTTTGTTTTTTATTCTGATTAACTATCGAATCGCATAGTCTATGGATGGACATGTTGAGAGCAGTTGGGATTCCAAAAATCTTAGTGGCTTCTATTTTGACAATACCTTCCAATTCAGTTTGATATGTGTCTAGGGTAATGGCACATTTTGCTTTGTTGAGTAGCACTTCTGATCATCAAAAAAAGTTTTTAAGACTATCATCATCTGCTCTAAGAAAAGCAAAAGTGTCATCTGCATATTGCATAAGGACAAAGGATCCAACCTCCTTTACGAAGTCCGAGACAATTGACCTTCTTCCCCGCCATGTAATCCCCGGACTTCAATATTAAGAACCCGTGATAGACCAACATCGCGGATCGGGTAGGGTTTTTAATTGGCAAAGGGCTCAGAGATCTGCGGGTTGGTTGTAACGAAAACCAAGTTCTAGCAAGACTCAAAACGTTAGGTGGTGGGCGGAAATGGCGCCCCGCATGGATCCGTGTAGGGGTATAGGGCTTCTTATTTGGATCGACAAACTGATATATATCAATAGCGTACTTTAAGTTTATGATGCTATTCGGGTAAAATTTTGAGCCATTTTCTTAGGTTTTGTCTTTGATAGTATCGGTATATGAGCCCTATGAACTTGGAACTTTTCATGTCTTGGAGCAGGTCATTTTTGGACGTCCCGATTTTGGAAAGAGCTTGGAGCAGAACCGAGACTTCAAAGCTGACCTTTAGAACACAATGATTTTGGAGCTGAGGTAATATTTGAGCTCCCCTTTTCTTTTTGATCTGATCAATGATCAACGTAAGAGCTCTGTGGCACTTGGCTTTTTTGTTTGTTTGATCAGAGCAGCAGATCATTTTTGCAAAGTCATGTTCTACAAGGTAATGATTCTTCTGTTTCTTCTTCAGACTGGAAACAGATGTAATAAAGCACGGCTATTTCTTTTTGTTGATCTGTTATTTTTGCTGCTAATCATCTTCTAGCTTCTGTTCTTACCAGACCGTTACATTGGGAGAAATTTTAGGCATAACTTTAGGATATGAAAAGTGCTATAAGGATGTCACCTTCACATGCCGTTCATTTCAGGTGAAGCTCCTTACTAGCATAAACAGTCTTTCCATAAAATGTAAATAGAAAAACCTAGCATTGTTATTAAGTTCCGTGGGCAAACTGAGCTGTTGATACAATTTGGTTGAATGGTCTATCTAGACGTTTCTCTAATTTGATTGTCCTATTTGCAGGTAAGAAAAACAGGTGTTCCATTCTACACACAGGCTCCAACTTCTGAACAAAAGACTCTATCTTCGTCTCAATTTACTTAATTCCTTACGCTTCTTCTGCATCCTTAGGACTGGAGTTATGCAAAGGAAGGAAAGGCATTAAAACATGACATGTGTTATGATGCATCCAAAACTCCCAAGATTTATAGAGTTATGCAAAGGAAGGAAAGGCATGAAAAACTATTAGGCATTGGAGTGTGTTATAATGCGCCATCTTTCACAAGTGAGAATAGTTTGCAACTAGATTTATAGACCACATGAAACGCCTACAAAATGCCATTTCATTGAGGTATTATCTTTGTGCTATCTTCTCTTCCTAAATGTCATTGGAATAATTCATCTCTTATAGCCATCCTTATTTGCAAGAAATATGTACATGTCATGTTTTAAAAATGGTGTGTATCGAATAGATTGTATGAGTTTATCTGTTGTAGATATTTGTATTCTATTCTTTGCAGCCCCATACAAAGATAGTTTGCTTGCATTCAATTTCTATTTCGAAGTTTCTTTCTTTGTTCTTTAAGTGTTAAGTTTTTGAAGTTTCTTTCTTTACTGTATAGATAAGTCCTTAACATTCGACTTTTAAGAGACGAAATTCCATAAGCTTAGGGCACTATTGAGCATTCAAAATAATCCGTGAGTAATATTAGCAGGAAATTCAATGCAGATATGTAGTTTTTGGAATATTTTCGTGCACACTTGAACTTATATTGATAAAGAAGAACCGAGCAACCTTTTACAAATTGGTCTCTGTCTTTCTCTTGCATCACAGAGCAGAGCCTAGATTAAAAGCTTAAGATTTAGCTTAATTTTCTGCCCCAATGCTTTATTCTGGATTTAGTTTAATGTTTGCAAGGAAACTTGAAATTTTGCAGACACGACGGTAGAACAATAAAGAGATTTTCTGTGCTACAGCTTTTAACCTTTCGATTTTCCCTCTTTTGATTATGCAGTTTCCCTATTTTGATTTTGCCCTGCTTTGTCTTTCTCTTGCATCACAGAGCAGAGCCTCATTTTAGATTAAAAGCTTAAGATTTAGCTTAATTTTCTGCCCCAATGCTTTATTCTGGATTTAATTTAATGTTTGCAAGGAAGCTTGAAATTTTGCAGACCCGACGGTAGAACAATGAAGAGATTTTCTCTGCTACAGCTTTTAACATTTTGATTTGCCCTTTTTTGATTATGCAGTTTCCCTATTTTGATTTTGCCCTGCTTTGATTGACACTTCCTTTCTTTTAATTCATTAAGTTCTCTTATTTTAATTCACTAAGTTTCTAATAAATTTCAAGTAACTAAGTTCCCTTACTTAACTTAGCTTCATGTTAGGTAGATACCTTAACCCCTTCAACACATGCAGTGTAAACATTAATCTGAAAGGAAATTGCTCTGTCATTATTGCTTCATAACAACACAGTTTTAACCCTGTTATTTTAAGCTATATTAACTAAATAGTTAACATACAATTTGAATCGAATGAACGACTTTAACATAAACACGGGTGCATTTAACATAAACATAAAATGCCAAACTTTAACATTACACCACAAAGTTAATTGAACTTTAAGTTAGATCACAACACAAACTTAAATGAACTTTAACTTAAGATCACAACACAAAGTTGACTAAACTTTAATTTGGATCGCCACAACACAAAGTTGACTAAACTTTAATTTGGTTGATCTTGTTGATCTTGCCTTATAAACTTTGATCAACTTAGATCCCCCTTTTAACCTTGCATTATGATGTTAATCCCCCTTTTAACCTTGCATTTAATATGGGCTTCTATTTGAATAATCAAACTCCAAACCCCTACAACAAACTAGCTTAGAGCTCTTGTAATGACTAAATGTGTTACCATATGTGCTACAAGGGCTAGGACTTTTCTTATGGTGTCCAGTATATGTATGGGAAAGGGTATAAGGATTGCTAGTTGGGACTGGAGTACATGTACGGATAGGGGGCCAAAAATTAAAATTCATATGTACGTATGGTTGGGGGTTTCGCCCGCAAAAAGCCGTATACAAGGGGGTTTCAGTCGACCCCTTGCACACACATGCCATATGCTCTATATAAAGGGGTGAAGCGCCCGGGCATGTAATCTGATGGCCATCATCGTCACGATATTTGCCATCTATAAACAATAGATAAGGAGCCAAGGGAATCCTTGTCTTACCCCCTTTCTATATTCAAAGATCTTAGTAGTGAGAGTGATAGGGCGCTATGTCTCTAGTTGTTTAGCATTCTTTTTTTTTTTGAAGGACGACAATCTATTATCAAGGAATATCAAGATACATACAAGGAACCTGTAACATGGGACTCAAAACCTAGAGGACGAGATGGTCCACTAAGCAAAACCACCCAAACACAGTACGTCTCTAGTTGTTTAGCATTCTTGACTTTTGGGATTAGGGCAATGTGACCAGCATTAATAGCTGGATTCAATTTACTGTGACGACCATACGGATATTCGCATCATACGAACATTATACTGAGCATTATGTACAAAAAAAGATGGTCGTCACACCTCTCATTCTTGTGGCGACCATATATTGGCATCATCACGAACATTATACTCGTATGTACAAAAGATGGTCCTCATATGAGGTGTGACGACCATCTTTTGTACATACGAGTATAATGTTCGTATGATGCGAATATCCGTATGGTGAGGTGTGACAACCATCTTTTGTACATACGAGTATAATGTTCGTATGATGCGAATATCCGTATGGTTGTCACATTTACTTGCCTTCCATGCATCTTGAAAGAAATTGGTCAAATCTTCCTTCATCACGTCCCAAAATTCCATAAAGAATTCTGGATGTAGCCCACCTAGACTAGGACTATTTCCCTGTGGCCATGGAACTAAAGGTTTCCAAAATTTCCTGCTCTGCTGGAGTTTTTAAGATCTCATCTTCAATATTTCTTTCAAATTTTGGGATTTCTTCAAAAAAAATTTGCAATTTATCCTAATCCACCGGATGTTCAACAAATAATTTAGAGTACTCGCCATGGAAGAAATCTTCAATTCCCTTTTGATCTTCAATCCAACTATCTGTACTATCTTTAATCCTCATAACACCATTGTTTAAAATTCTACTCTTAGCTACCCTGAAGCAAAAAGTTGAATTGCCCTAATCCATATGGTTAATGTATATGCACTTACTCCTCACAGCCGGAGCCACTGCCTCCTTTTCTTCAATGCCTTTGATCTGAATTTTCAATTTTATTTCCCCGTCCTGCAACATGATATTATATTTGTCTATGAAAAGATCTTTTTTGATGGCTTTGATCTCATTATAGATGGTTTATTTTCTCTTTTTCTTCTTCAGGCACCAATTCTTTCCCCATTGCTTGACCCAGGTCTTGATTTTTTTCATCTTATGAAGAAATCCCTTCATGGATTCTGTTATCCTGACCAGAGGAAGTGACTAGTGATATTTTTTAAATTCCAAGTACCACTTTTTTGTTTTAACAAATCTGTATTGAATTTGAAGGATATATTTTGTCCCCCTTTTCAAACCCCATCCATCTATTCCAAACCCCAGGATAGTGATCTAGACTTGAGTTCCCCAAATTATTGGTCACTATGCCTAACAAACAGTAAACCCTTTGATCCCCTTCTCTATTGTTACTCAAGAGTATGTGTTGGAGAATGAAGGAATTTCGCAAAAATTCTCCATTAGTTTGTTCCAGCTTACTCTTTCTTTGGCGGTCATATTAATTTTTGCCCATCTTTTGGTCCCAGGCGGTGTTGTTGAAGTCTCCTCCCATTAGGATATTGTTGAGCTTTTTGATCTCGCAGAACAGGTCATCAATTTCTATCCATTGAACCTCCCCTTTCACTGGTTCAAGGGAGGCATAGACATTTATCAGCCCAAGTATTTTCGTTACCTATCTCAAGAATAGTGACAACTCATCTTCATCGATGGATGTACATATTTGTCTATACATTTCAGATTTTTCCAACTAGTTCATATTCCTCCTTTAAGCCATCAGCCTCCCAAACCGAATCTCCATTTGGGTTGATCCATCCGCCAAGTCTAGTAGCTTCGATTTTGGGAATCTATGTTCCCCCGAACCATGATAATATATGCTTTCATTTCCTTTCTTGCAATGAGGCTCCTTTTTTAAAGGGATCCCTTAATGCCCCCTCATATTCTGTGACAATCTTCATCAAGCGGGATATTTTCTCCTTGGCTGAACCTAATACAAAGCCGGGACTATTTGTTATAAAATACACTTTCTTATTCTTTATAATCATTGGAGTAAATAAGTTTTCTTTTTAATTTGATCCTTCCATCCGGTTTCACACTTAAATTCAACTCCTCTTCACCTCCAAAGGTACTCTGATTCTTTCCAATTTATGTCTTCCATGAGGAATTTAGAAAAAAAAAATGATTGCCCCTGATTATGGGTTTGAAAGTTTTTCATGGGGGCGACTGGGACTACTTCAATGCTAGGAGTATTTGGAGTCATCACAATATTAGCTTCCTTTTGCTCTTATGTCTTCTCCATTAGGCCGTTCATTTGCCTCGCAATCTTCACAATGACTTTATGCATGTCCGGGTCTCGACCACTAATCGAGGACATATCCACCTCAAGATCCACATGATTCTAAGCTGGATTCTCTTTAGAATGATGGGGTAAATCAAATACCATTATGTTTGGGATGACTAGTGACTGATCTACCTTAGAGACCTCCCCTTTTGTTAACAGAGTGCCCCCAGTAGATAAATCAGAATTCGAGGTTTCGAGGTATTCATTGATGGGAGGTTAATTGGATTTCATAATTATTTGACTTCCTTAACAGATGAGTGGGGGTGATTGTCATAATACCAGTTACCATTTCCTTCCCCTTTTATATTTTGATAACTCCCCTCCCTAGTGGGCTTATAGAGTCTTTAGTTTGAGACCCAATCACTCTCTAGCTAGTTTGACAAAGGTCCACTGCTCTTACAGAGCCATTGATTTGGGTTAAGCTAACCTCTTGACCATTGTTAACTTCATTAGAATACTCAATTTCTTGGCCACGTGGATTTATGGCCTCAGACTGATCATGATAGGGACGTAGAAGAACCATGATTTGACTGCACAGTTTAGAATTCTGGATCTTTCTTCTCTATTCTTTCTTCCTCTATTTATTTTTAACCTTTTTGACTCGTACCTCTATTTATTTTTTTTACCTCGGTGGACATCATGATAGGGACGTAGAAGAACCATGATTTGACTGCACAGTTTAGAATTCTGGATCTTTCTTCTCTATTCTTTCTTCCTCTATTTATTTTTAACCTTTTTGGCATTCTACTATTGACCATATCTTCACTCTGTGAACACTCATAGAGGATAGCCGGAATCAACGCCCGACCTCAGATCGTTGCTTTGTGGATTTCGCAAAGGCTTTTGACACCGCGATTAACCTCGGGATAAGTTGTGGGACATTGAGACAATTTGGGGACCCCGGCCGACTTGCGCGTAATGCTATATACGCACTATCTGAGGAGGCTTGCTCCCGATTAGTCTCACAATCGTCGGGGGAGCCCGTTGTTAGTAGCATTGGGGTGTGCGGGGCTGCCCTCTATCCCCGCTCTTCGACGTTGTACATTGACCAGCTAGAAGAATGGCTAGGCGAAAGCACCTGGGAGGCGCCATTGATGCACCACATAATCCGGCAACTCATATATCTTGATGATGTTGACTGCTGCGCATATACCCCCGTGAGGACATGCAACGCCACCCGGATGCTTTGGACACTTTTTGCCAATTCAACGCATGAGAGTTAACTTGGCGAAGACGAGGGGTCTTCTTGGTCCCATCATCCAAGCATCCACGCCTTCCCTCATTCACTTACCAGGGGCAAGTAGTGGAGGTGGCTCGATCTTATAAGTATTTGGGCATTGAGTTTTCTACTACCACACACCGGGATGCATCCATCGTTATGTGTCACCGCAGTGGAAAGCCCCCGTATGCAATGCAAAACAACATCACAAGGCAGAAGGCCAGTATGCATGGGGTCACCAGGCACACTTGTTCGGGGGCCTTGGTTGAACCCGGTCCTCCTCTATGGGCGGCGTGTGGGGCCGGTGATATCCCTCACCACTTGGAACGATCTAGAGCGATGCGAAGGCCTTCTTGGCAGAGACGCGGGAGTGAAATCCACGGTCCCATATCAAATCTTGCTCAGGAGACAAAGCTTCCTTCCATTACAGAGGGTCGCTGGAACGTCACATTATTTACTTCCGGAAGGTGGTGGCTATGGATGAAGCCCCTGCCCAACCTTGCTTTGGCGGAAGGCGATGGGCCCTGGCGACTCAAAGCCCTGGCTGGAAAGACAAGCAAGCCCATGGTTCTCGCGATGGAATGTGCAGCCATACGATGTGGACCAAAGCATACACCAATCGGAACGCTACCGCCTTTGAAGCGCATTTTTTGATGCTTGCTTCATGGCCAAGCTTTGGGATCTTGAGGCCCCTGTCACATGTCAAGGTGGCAAATTATCGACAAACGAGTTAATCCCATGCTCACGAGGGGCCCACACCACTACCCCTCGCACCCATCTACCCATGAAAAAAAGCGCAGGGTGATTGCTTCCATTCGCAAGAGACAGTGCACACCACCTCCGCATTGAGACGGGGAGATGGATTCGGGGCCGCGTGGAGGGCCAGTCTGCCGTGTTGTCGGCGCCGTGAGGATGAAAGTCACGCCCTCCAGGGCCCGGCGTCTGCGAGCATATCCTGGCTCGGTATGCTGGGTTAGTTGTGCCCATCAAATCCTCGCCAGAGATGAGCTACCGAAAGCACCGGCCAGAGACTTGTTGGGATCGTACCTCACGGGAGGTAATGGATAATGGGGACTTCGCTTATGCCCCCCGTCCACATTAACCTCGGTTGTACTTGTGATTATGTATATAATCAACATGCGGTATGTCGAAGATCCTTATTGCTACTAAGGTTTTTCCCTAAAACCCTTCGGCAGGGGTTTTTAATCTGGTAGTAATATCGCTGCTTTGCTCTCTCTCGTACTTGGGTCCCATGGGCGGTTGGTCTCAGTGGGCGATAAAATCATATTCTATTCTATTCTATTCTATTCTTCTTCCTTCTTCCCTTTTAACTGTTTCCTAACAATTCTGTTTGCACTTCCATTTCTGTTTCTTTTTCTGTTAGTGGCAGGTGTCTACCTTTCATTCAAAATCTTATGATTAGATTTCTCATTTTCTTTGACCATCTCTCCCACTTGTTTGTGTATTTCTAGCATATGGGTTTGTTTCTGACTGCCTCCTTCATTCTTCATCCATTTGTCCTTACAGACTCCCCCTCCATGTAGTCATAGACAACATATATTGCATGGAATTGGTAATCTAGCCCAGTTTAAATTTAAAGTTTTGGGGAGCACTAGTTTTAGTATGTCTAGTTGAATCCAAACTTTTGAGGCCCTCTCTGAAACTAGTTCACATCCAATGTACTCTCCAGTTCCATGAAAACGATTCCTACAAATCTCTCCCTGCCAATATATTAGGCTCCTTGTATTAAGAAGGAGGTCGGATGGAACAGTTGATCTAAGTTCTATGGATCAAAATTAGCATTCCACTTCTGAAAATAAAATTGAGAGTTTTCTTGGTATATTATCCTCTGTTTTAAGAAAAACTGCACCACATTCTCATTGGTACATTCAACTATAAAGAAAGGAAAATTGAGCCAGTACATTCTGGTAATCTCGACCATTTTGTCTATTTTGCACAGTTCATTTCTGATAATTTCAAGTTTAACCCCTTCATGTCAAATACAACCTATAATTGCTTTTGATTCCAAAGCCTTTAGTATTAGGAACAAAGGAGTATCTCAAATAGGGTATATCTTTGAATTCCAGCTTCCTTCGAATGGCTTGAGTCTTCACAATATTCCTTTGATTCTTATTGATTCTATTCAAAGTTGTTTGAACCATCTGTGATTGCATTTGCACCGGTGATAATCCTGCTCTCATTGGGTGATCCTTTGACTCTCCATTTGGTTGAGATCAATTAGCCACTTACCATTGATACAAAGGTGCTATGTTTTTCCAGATTTTCTAGAGTTTTAATATGGTTTAAGACTTGCAGCATTTGGTGATTTGATCGAATTTGATAGCTTCCCACATAATGTGATGAGCTCATTCTTGAGATCTAATGATGGCCTTTCAACAATTTCTGACTCGGGTCGTACCTTTCCCAAATCTAGGGCTTTGGTCCCCATCGTCCCTTCCTTGTCTAGCTTGAGGGCTTGTGGTCTCCCCTCTCTAGAGTGTTTCTATCGACGTTATGAGCCTATAGCTCTCCCAATCTCATTCATGTCCCCACCTTGTTATTATTAGAGTGAGCCATACAGCCTGCTCCTATATCTACACTATCTGTGGCCCCTCTATCCCTTTGTTCACTTACCTAGGTGCGAAACCTAGTGCCTTCTGTCCATACATATCTCAACTAATATACACTGATTATGACTAATTGGTTAGTGTATTTTTCTATGAATTCCAATTGGATTCTCTATCACAATTCCCAGAGTTGATTCCCATGCTCCAAGCATTATCATATCTTTAGACCTAGGATTAGCTCCTTTCAGTGATTTTATCATGCAGAAAACCAATAGTATGTCCCTTAAGAATGATGTTCTATAGACAAAACACAATACACTTTCTAGTGTAATGTTTGGTCTTTGAAGAGGTTCGCTAACAGCAGACATGAAGTGTTTAAACTCAATCCTAGAGTAAGTCAAATACGGGGGTTCACATTTGTTTTGTGTAAAAAACCATCAACGTGGAAGACATGGGGTTGTATCCACAATATGTATAGGTGAATCCCTTAGGAATATTCCTAGATCTTAGAAACCCAGCTACTTACATACATACTACTTTCCCAATAAGGAGGGGTAGTTCCCTCTATGGGCCTTGTTAACTATGCTATTGTATGTTTGGCCTTGCCAAGACAATGCCATTCCTCTAGGATAAGTCTAACAACCTATATGTCATTATGTGAATTCATTAATTATCAATGTTTTGGGTTCCACATTTACATTCCAATTAGCTACCCATTTTTCTTAGGGAAACTTGTGCTAAGCAATCTATTTTCATCAAGCATATCCTAGACCATCTACTTTCATCAAGCATATCCTAGACCACCATGTGGTAAGTTTGATGTTGCTACTTGATCATGGCGTTCTTTGGGCTCATGCGTGTGTGACATGCCCCATGCTAACTGTGGCCATTTTACATTTTTTATTCAAGCTATCTTGTTTATTCTTTTCTAAGGCTAGAGCCCCCCCCTCCCTCCCCTCCCTCCCTCCCCTCCACCCACCCCAAAGAAAGTTAGCTAATCAAGCAATCCTTTGCTTGTAGAAGTGAATTTTAAAGCTATATGAATCCAATTTACAACTTTACATAGAACTCATCTATTATTCAGTTCGGATGATATACTTACAAGAGTTTTGACCACTTTGTAGGCCCTGCTTATAAGAGTCTTGACTTTATTCCCCAGGGTCTGCTTATAAGAGTTTTATAAGTTATATGCCTATCATCCAAAACAAACTATTCCCAGGTAGTCAAATTCCATGATTAGTACTTGAATATGTAGCATAATAACAGGGGGTTTTTTTTGTATTTTTGTACGGTTTTTCCAATGGTTTTTATATGATTTGATGGGCGTATTACACAAGGCCTACTAATTAGTACATCTAGAGTGCCCATTGTATTTGCATACGCTTGAATTAATTTTAATGCCTCTTTTCAATGGTGTAGACCCATATATGTAGTATTTTTCAGTTTTTTAAGTTTTATTTTTCGTATTATATTTTATTTTGCTCGACATGCAAAGCTCGAAAGCAGCTCATTTTAGGGTTTTTTTTCTGTAAGGCGCTGGTTATGTGGGTCGGATTCAAGCAAAGATCGGTTTGGGCAGCGCTTAACCGGTTCCAGCAGAGAGCTACCTGAGTGCTTGAAGCAGATGCTTGCCAATCCATGAAAGTCCTTCCTCCTGCTTTTGTGTTTTGAACGATGGAGCTATTTTCCTTTTTTCATCTCTGTGAACATGTAGACGCCCTTCAGCTTACGGTTTGGAGGCCATTCAGCTTAGGGTTTTGAGGCCCACAAACAGATTGATTGGTTTGCGGTGCTGGGGATGCAGAGATTTGACTTCTTCTTCTCCTCCTTGGTATTCCCTCCATAGCTGAGAAACCATCTCTTTTCTTTCCTGCATTCTTACCACATCCTTCATCTTGGGAAGATCTTCTGCTGAAGCTCTTGTGCACAACAGAGCCATCTGCACCAACTCTTCAATGTCACCAAGGTTTGCTTCCATTTCCAACAGAATACGCCTGTTTTGAGTCACAAAAATGGATTTTTCCATTTGGGTTTTTGATTGAATGGCGCAGGATCTCCAGTTTCGCCTATGCTGGAGATTTGAGCAGAAGAGGGTCGTTTGTGTCTGGGTGCAGACCAACCACCACAAAGTGCTCTAGCAGCTGCTTCTGTAGTTTGTTTAAACAACGGTTTGGTTATGTTCTTAGGATTATATGACATGCTCAAGTAAGTTCACTCATATTCACACATTGCATGAACGGCTTCCGGTTCTGAGTTATGGAGGTTTGGAGCCCTTGTCTTTGAGCCAAGAACAATGTGGAAAAAGGGAGATGGAGTGGCTTTTGTCGGGTTAGCGATTATATCGTGAGAGCTTGTGCCCTCTTGGCAAAACTTCTCTGATGGAAGTAACATGGAGGTATGTTCAATATGTGGTCGAGGATGCATTAGCTAATGTGTAAATTTTAAATTCATCTGCTAGCATCTTCTCATTTTTATGAATTGGCATGACAGATTATGGTCACTTTCGACCCGCTCGGATCAACAAATTCATTCATCTTTCCAAATAATAACCGTCTTCACCTAAAAAGGAGACCAGGAAGGAAGGTTACTTCACCTTTGCCAATCCAAAATCCCCCACTAAAGGTTCAAAGTTATCATCCAAAGAAAATGTTGGCAGCCTTTACATCACGGTGTATTATCTTGGTCACAATGTTCATGAAGATAAGCAAGACCTCAAGTGCACCTAAAGCTATACGTTTCGAATCTCCCAAGTAAGTGCTTTTCTTTCACGATGTTCAATAATGGTTTGGATTGCATACTTTTATAAGCTTATCAATTTTTCAATCTCATTAATGTTATGGTGTTTAGTCTACGATTCTCAGAATGGTCCTAGAGAAGAATCTTTCCAAAAGACACGATGTACGGTGAAAAGGCGGTCTTGGGTTACAACAACCTGCAGCTTGAAAAGGTAGTGCTTGTTGCAACAACCGGTTTGTGTTGTGAAGACGAATTTGATCTTGCAAAGTTGAGGATTCAAGGTCCATGGTCCAAGAAGATTCAAGTGTGAGCTCTTTGTCTATTTAATTTTAAAACGTGAATATGGTTCCTGTTATCAAACCGTCTGCGTGATTATGGCTTATATTTGAGAAGTGTTGTTCAATATTCTGAATATAACTCTAGCCATTACCATATTATCTGTTATTCTATTATCATGTATGTAAAGCGATGATTGCTAGATGCTTGTCAAAACCTCACCACCATCGCTTACCAAGCACCTGACCAATCAATTTAGATGAGGAAACAATGTTATTTGGTCGATTCATTGTAAAGCCTTGAAATATAAATTCTCTTAGAAGCATCCCTCCGAAAGTATACCATTTGGTGAATTTGCTATACCCTTTGTTTCAGCTGGTTATCCTACTAGATTAGTTAATCTTCTCGGTTGAGCCTTTTAATGTTCAAGCTAATGTATTTGAAGAAGTTTCTAAAAGGTGAGCTTCTAAATATTTAAACGATGGTTATCTAGTACACTTCAAATATTAAATCCTTAGTGCATATTTCGATTCCAAGGTTCAAGATGCAACCCTACACTATCTTTATGTTTTAAATGTCTTTTATATTCTCACGTCTGTTTTTTTTTTATGGCCCGAAGGGCCAAAAATTTTTTTTAGTATAATAACCAACACATAACTACCATTGACATTAATAAATATAACCATTGGATCCAACACATTTAAATTAAAATCCCCCTTAAACCCCCTTTGGTTTGGGTGCATATTCACACGGGGGTGACTCGGACATCGAGAGTCATGGGATTGGCATATTAAGCCCCTTATTCCTTAATCTACACCGTACGTAAAGTTCCTCATTTGTGGGGTATGCAAGTACAAGATTTGCTATACTGTATAATAAGATTCGCAAACTACTATAAGATTTCAACCGGAATACTATATTTGCACCATATTGCTCTCCTGGAGATGACACCTCTTAGTCCTTAGAATCCCTTCAACAATACTTACCTTGTAAAAGATAACTTGTTGCTCTTGGCATAAAGTCATAGACCTTTGCTTTTGTTAGTCCAAATTGTAAATTTGAAGCACAACTTAAAAACTACTAGTGATGGTGCCCGACATTGCCGGGCTTAGTAACAATTTGAAAAGGTGCCGATATGTAAAGCAATCTCACCATTTAGAAATTGTAAAATGGGGAATAGAACTGCATGAAAAATCTCTCTGGGGTCTTGATTTGTTCACATGCAATTTGATGCAGTTTTGTATAGCTTTGTGTTGACTTAAGCTGTGTGTCAACAAATACATCGTTATTGCACATCCTAAAAGTGGATTTAAAATAGTATAGTAACATTGCCGGGCATTGTTGTGCTTTAGTAAATTGGATTTTGGTGGGTTTTTTTTTTTTTTGTTTAGGGATGGAGGTTGTCTTGAAGTTGTATCTTTTTGGACTTAAATGTAGTGGATTTTAAAATACCATACTTTTCACGACATACTATTTTATCTCTAACTTTATGGGTTTCTTATTCAACGTTCATTGGGGGCCATTGATTGGCAGCATATTCCTAGTATTGTACCACATCCATGGCTATTAACATTTTGCCAAAAAATCATCACGCAATTCCCTATGGTCTCGATTCAAAATAACATTCGCATAATAAACCACAGCATTAACAATTTCTACAAAAAACCATGGTCTCTTTGCTACACCAGACTGATTGTGCTAAACCAAACTGCCTCAATCGATCCTGCACTGCTCCCCCAATTACTCCTGCATTCAATCCAAAATCTCGAACTCCTTGAATGAATAAATCAATCCTGCACAATCTCGGAATCAATCTCGCAACTGGATCTACCTCTACAACAGAGATGGCTGTTTACACCAGGGCTGGAGGATTCGAACCTCCAGGCTATGCCGGCCTCACCAGAACCCTCCATCTTACCTATCCTGCATAAATGCATAAATCCTACAAGCAAGCAACAACAAAGTAAGGCATTCAGATGCATAAATGCAAGCAACAACATACAAGTAAGCCGACATGCCACAGCCATGATTAGTGCTGCTCATGATTAATGCAAGCCGACAAATTAGTGCTGCTCATGATCCAGCCATAGCCGATGGCCTCGTCCGCCATACCATCTGTGGGTTATGAACCACATACCACATACGAAGCTAAAGCCACATACGAAATTTTACCTATCAAATTATTTGGTGGTCGCAGATTGCCAGACACAGACATCGCCGAATCAACAACGGACTCAAGAATTTCTGGAATATCTTAAAGAGGTCTGCTTCTGCACACGGCTGAGGCGAAACCCCATTACCTCAATAGAGAGCGAGGCAGAAGGCAGGCATAGCCATGCCGAATTTGGCAGCCAAGCCTAACATGTTGTATGTACACAGCTTCGGGTGCCTGCCCAGACTCAGGAAACCGGGGCTCCAAATAGAAACCACCGTGAGTTCTTATCCACGCCCATGAAATTACGCTCCTTCCTTTTTTTCCAACCATGCCAATAAAAACCATCCACAACACACAGGAAAGGAAATTTGACCTCTAAATAACAACAAGCTGCTCAAATGTGACAAATCATACAGTTTTGCATACAATACGCACCAAGAATCATAGTCCCAACCATTGCGAGAAGGCCCTCCCGCAATACCAAACGGATTAGGTAAACTTAATGGATTTTAAAATGATAGAGAAAGATTAAGTTTTACATGCAATAATGCTTATGCGCATTTTCTATAAATTCCCACATACCAAAGTCAAAGTCAGTTAAATGCCATACAAACCACTTTGGAAAAAAATTACTAAAGCTATGGTTCTCATGTTGAAGCCACTAGAGCGATGTTTAAACATTGCGACTGCTATGCATTTCAGTAATATATCCAGATGTAAAACATCTTTCACCACCGATAGTTATGCGCTATATTGAAAGCATTCAAATCCATATCAAAGCTCACAAATATAGACAATGTATCAGAAGAAATCCTAATGCATTTGCACAAAATTATAAAGCAGGGCATGCTTATTGCACTATGATGAAGAATTTTATATCTGTTTGTAGCAGTATCTTTTCAATAGGACTATTGCTTTGCATGGTGTAAGACAAATGTAAAAATTACTACCCACACATTCCTTATCCATGAACTTTCAAGCTGGAACTCCATTTCCATTTCACGAATAAGTATTCAAACCTATTCAGTGACATAAAAATGATTGTCGAATTTTCTACAAACAATTCCTTGAAAATATATCATTATGTATTATTTCTCCTCTTCTCGAAGCATTGATTCCAAACTACTATTCAACCTTTTAAATAATATAATGAATCCAACAAATATGATTGCCAATTTGTCAATGCATTGACAAAATTGTTGGGCACTGAGCACATCTCAACAATAGTATTAGTGAAGAAAAGAATGCAAAAAGAAAATTTCCTCTTGGGATTGGGTTTTCTTTTGACCTCCTTGGATTGTATCCTCTTTGGATTGTTGGCTGATGCTAATTTTATTGAATTGAGTATTCTTAACCAACTTTGTTTTGATAAGCATCCTAGATGCATGGGTTTGGGGGTTCAATTTCAGTATTCCAATTTACCTCTTGCTTTGCTGTAGGTTTGGTCATGCTCATATATGTTGACTTTCTATACTAGAGTCACTTAGACGGACGAAGGGATGATGAGAAAATTTGACAACATGAGCCAAAGTTGGACACCATGAGTTTGTATGCATGCAAGCATTTTAGATGGCACACCAATGTACTAGAAGCAGTACCACCTTATCCATCATGCCATATCTTATATCACATTAAGTCATGTGTTTGTGTTTACTCATTTACCAACAAATTCCATTAAACCAACAATTAATCATGATCATTTTGTACATTTGTACTATATGCTTTACTTTACAGATCTATGTCTCAAGTAATTCCTTTGTCTCAGGTACCAAAGTTCTCTATAATCTCTGCCTTTGATAACCGCCCAGGTAATGATCACGTCTTGAGATATCTTTCAAAATCATTCAGGAAATAATAGCATCTAAAATATCTTTGCCAACATATGCAACTGCAAGTCTGCAACAGTAAGTAAGAATTGCAAATCTGGAACAGTACATAGGCATATCATGGCAACAACATCAAACATAAAGCTTGTATTACCTTGCATGTCGCTAAGAATAAAGATAGCTTTGCCAAGATATGCAAAATCTGGAAAGAGCATTTGTTTACATGTCCATTGTAGCATGATTAAAACCATGGCGCAATGGATAATCAGTTTTTAATTAGTAGATAACACAATAAATGGATAGTTGCATCGTGATGGCAAAGGCACGTCATATAATACATTATTAGAAGCATTATAGTACATTTGAACCTGACCCAAGGATGTAGACTATAAGTGTGACAACATGAAAATTATGGCATACATTACCTGTAAATTGACTTGCAATGTTGCCTAAGGAGTATGACACGAATCAAATGTGCTGAGTTGCGTTCCATCTTGAGAACGTATCATTGGAAGTGTACATTTCCTAGAAAAAAAGTCAAGCACGAGCGACAAACAAATGCAAGAAATAAAATTATCAACATCAAAACATTAATTGTTTAAGGTAAAAAATGAAGCAGTAATAACAAAGTAGGAATCAACTGTAACATCTGCAATTGATGTATCTTTATTGGCTTGAGAGTTATGAAGATTACAGACATAGGTTAGAGGGCTTATAACAGTAACATGTGGATGCGCATCCTCCTTTTTTAGCAAGCAAAGGGCTCCTCATTCCTTCGACCCAAACCATCATACTTGGAGCTAGAAATTGGTACATGGGCTCTCTCCCCCTAATCTTACTTCCTTACGTTTTGTTCACCAAGCATGAATTTGGGCAGAGCAGTGCCAGTAGCAGTGGTAAATCAGAGCATTGCAATAATAACATCCATACTTTGCATTATGGAGCATCATAATGGCTTTCTGCTACACAATTATATACAGATCATAGATAATCTTATTCAATACCTGTTGGTTGAAGGATGAATATAATTTCATTCCATGTAAGAAAATCGATCGGGCGACTGCCCACGTGGTTATACTATTCATGAAATTGAAAATCGTGCAGTTAATTCCTATTTGTATAGCATATTACTAATCTAAAGATCAACTAACGAAAGACATGAAACATATATCATAGTAACCTTTATGGCGCTAGCACTATCTCGCTCTCAATAGCCTTAAAAATCTAGGCATAATAATGCCTTCAACTTTTCAAGGAAGGTTCTGCCTATGCCATCCCCATCTGAGCATATGTCCTGATTTTCATGCCTGGACTTCACTTATCAATTTAACTCAATGATGATATGACATAAGGAAATTGGAAACAAACATTCTATTCTAGTCTTTTCAGCCAGTATTTAATAAACCCTAGGTGATGCAAAGAACATGATCTGTCTCTGACCATTCTGTCTACCATCCAAGTCATAGAGCATATCCAACACAAACTTGAACTCAATCCAAATAGCTGTATCACCAAAATCATCTCGCATAGTGCAATCTTCAACCATATAAGTATTTAAAGATGGGATCCTTCTCTATCCAATATAGAAGTGCCTCTCATGTTATCCATTGTGGACATGCAGTTTAAATACCTCACTTGCACGTTGCTGGGCATGCCATTATATGGACTGCATCCTGTAATTAATAAGCAAACAAAAGTAAATAATCTCATCTCAGGTTATGATGATAAAAAGTTCCATCTTCCTGAGATAGGCAACTTACCAATAAATGAAATACATCCATGTTGGACTAAAACCTACCCAATTTTCATGCACGTCAATCCTCACAAACATATCAACAAATACCAAAAAATACTTCCACGTGTAATCTATACTTCAATAAGTGTACATAAGTTTGCTATTTGCGATACATTTCTTACAGTAATAAAGTACTATAGGCCGGTTAAAGAAACTTACACACCTTACAATGTACAATAGGCCATATACACCTTACACACCTTACAATGTACAATATTAATTATACAATCAACCCTTTTAATTTGGGATTATCCCGTATGACCAAAGTTTTTGGATTTTTTTTTTTTTCCCATTTTCTAAGGTTTAGGGGGTTTGGCTGCCTAAAATATTTAGATGACCAAATCGATGAATTTACATTTTCTATGATTTCAAAGAGGGAATTTCTAGCTGTCATGTGTTATCCTTTCTTTGGAAATGTTCTGGTGAAGGGGCGGATCCTAATGCATATCCTTTTACGTGGAGCTATCCGACGTGCATCACATGAATCTCAGATCCGTATTCCTGGCTGGATATTGTGTAGGGCGCCACAATGTATAGATCTTGGGATCTTGCAAGCATGCAATTTTGGCCAGTCCAATCGGCTATTTTGCAACTTTGTGGTATCCCGGTCGTATAGAAGCTACACTTGGATCAATAGTTATAGTTGGAGCTCATTCATGAGACCACTGATCCAAAGTTTGCAAGTTTCACGGTGCTTACATTAGTTTATTCTTTCTAGATGCTTGAATTACTGCTAATTTTGTGTCGTTCTGTCACATAGATAAATTTTTTGATGAACCTGCAGCACTTATAAATAGCACATATGATTTAATTATGCACAGGAAGGCATTCAAATTCAGGTGTTTTGCCTTGCCACTAGCTTTTGCACAAGTAACTGTGATGACGTAAAAATCTATAGCTTTGTTTATTTTTACTGGAACTCCTTGCAGGCAGTTTTTCAAATGGGCTCTTGCAATCCCCATCTCTGTAACTTTCAAGTCCAGATTAAAACATCTTTGTTATTTATCCACATGATTGTGCCTGTCAGAACCTTGAGCTACAGACCCTGACAACCATTGATTTTGTACATGAGAGAGTCCCGGGGGGTTCACTTATAGTAAGGGGGGTATGCCATGTGCGTGCATAGGGTGATCAAAAACACCCCCGTATACGATTTCTTGAAAGGCAAATTCGACCCCTTCCGTACAAAGTTTACCCCAAGTAGTGGCAAAAAACCCCCCTACCTCTTACGTATACGTATGGAAATGGGTCGAAAAAACCCCCCTACAAGTCACTCAGGCACATTGTATGGCATTTACAGTGAATCCCCCTTGGAGAGAGTGCCCATGTTAGTTATTCTTGCAGAGATAATCAAGCACTACTTTTTTCTACTATTCTACACCGTACAATACTTTTCTCCATCTTAAGGCATTCGGCAACATTCTCTTGCAAGTATACCAATCAAACATTAGTAAATCACCAGATCCATAGTGAGGGTCATCAATGAATGTAGCAAAAGTTTGGAGAACATGCTACAACGCATTTGGTTATAATGATTTGGATAAGGCAGATGGAACCGTAGAAAATCAGCAAATAGTTCTGGCTCCAATCTTAGTTCCATGCATAGCTAGGGTTTTGTGCAATTCCATGTCTTCATCTCAGGGTGTATGCTTTCCATAAATTTTTTAGATTCTGTTGTTTCCCTGAGTCAATGATGGTAGAGACAGAATCGACTAGATACTTGCCAGCATGAAGAATTAGATTATTTTGTGAGGAAGGTATGATGAACATGTATATCCTCTTTGGAATTCACGATTAAGAAACTTACTTTCTCAAACAAAAAATGAAACTTGTTTATATATGTTGTGATAAGGTGTGTACGGGTCCAAATTTTTTTCGGTCCCTTCAGGGCCTAGGGGTGTCTTATGTGCTTGTTTGTCAATAGTTGTTAAGAAGCATATGCATACGGAAATATAAGCCACCAATCTCAATGCATAATTTTTTGTCCTTCACAAGTGTATGGGATTTGTCCAATATGTAGCATAATAACAGGGGGTTTTCTTTGTGTTTTTGTACGCTTTTCACCAAGCTTTTCCTATGATTTCGTGATGTATTCAAATGGATGTACTAATGCGTACATCTAGAGTGCACCATTTCTGAGCCATTGATTTTAGCCTTTTTTTGTGTGTGTAGTGCATAATGGTCAACAACCAATGGCTCACAACAAAAGCCCTCTTTTTGTGTGTGTGGTGGATAATGGGCACATGAAGGGCTTGAAGGGCGCATGTAGTGCAATTTCCCCGCCGGCAACACATTTCTTATCATAAATTTTGATCCAGAGCTCTGTTTGAGATGATTTTTATTGCGTTGGAAAGCTCTCTCCGAGATCTTTTTGATAGTGTATGATATGGATATGTTTGGTTAAGTTATCTATGCTAAAACAGCAATTTTTCGGCCGGGTTTGGTAGGCTTTCACATCCTACCAGCTGATTAATACAGGATTGCGCTATTGGATATTGTTTTATGGCTCATTCTGAATGAAGCTTGCAAAAAATTACCATGCATTTTTAGATTTTGAGGCAGTTATTAAGCAAATTCCAAGGCTTCTAGATCCTTGTGCTAACAAGCAGAAAAGTTTCCCACTTTGGTTTCTCACCACAAGAATCCATGGAGGCCAAAGGCTGCTGTTAAATTCCAGTTGAAAAATGTTTGTGTATGGGTGTTGCAAACTTTATGACTTTTAGAATAATGGGATCAATCCGCTCTATCTTTATGGTAACTTTTACTTATGTTCTATTTGTTTTATTGTGATGAAATTCAAAAGCTACAGGTGATGAAAGCCTCAAATGAATTCTAGTTTTTTTCTGGTTTGAATTCTAAAATTTTTGTCACACCGGGGAGGGGGGAGGGACGTCCCTAAGGCCCCAAAGGGGCCAAATTTTTTTTTTTTTGCAACACAAACCATTAACATCCAACATATAAAAATTAAATCCCCCAACACATAACAACCAACACATAACAACCATTGACATTAACAACCAACACATAACTACCATTGACATTAATTAACACAACCATGGGTCCAACACATTTAAATTAAAATCCCCCTTAAACCCCCTTTGGTTTGGGTGCATATTCACACGGGGGGTGACGTAGGGCAGTGAGAGCTATTGGATAGGCATATTCACCCCTTATTCCTTAATCTACACCGTACGTAAAGTTCCTCATTTGTGGGGTATGCAAGTACGAAATTTGCTATACTGTATAACAAGATTCGCAAAATACTATAAGGTTTCAAGCGGAATACTATATGTGAAGCCTCTAAATGCGAAATTGTGGAACAAACAAAAGGAAAATGACATTGCAATTGGATCAAGAAGCCAGTTTAAGTTCTATATTTTCAGGTACTCATACGAATTGTAAAGCCCTTGAAAAATATCAAGTGATATGAATAAGACATTATGAAGACAATACTATAACATTGTCTCTTCACACATGAGTTGCATGATACGCTTTAAGGGGACTTAAAGGCGTAGTTACTTTGAACCACAATTATATAGACAAGATTAAGAAGATAACAATCTTTGATAAGAACAAATAGCTTGGTTTCCACAACCAATGGATTTGGGCATCCAGTTTCCACCCAACCGGATCCAGATAAAACTAAGGCAATTTCCAAGGGAAAAGAATGAAAGGAATTGATCGCAGCCTATTATCCACTTCAGCTTATGATCAATCCGATCTTACAACAGCATTGGGCTTAGATGTGCTCCAACACAGTCGACCAAGCTTAGAATCAGTCTTGTGAAGAGTAATACAACACACTTCAATTACTCACCTACTAGAAATGCAATGCACTAGCTTAGATTAATTCAATTCTTTCTTTTAACTTCTAGATCTAGTGCATTCACATTATCTAGCACAACCATGTACCAATAATTTTATAAACCATTGGACACAATCATATGATGTACTATTTATGCCGATTCAAAAGAATCATCAAAACTTTACATTCCCGATAGCACAAGCATATGTTACAATCTTCGTGAAGCTCCCATTAACTCCACCGTCACACTGAACTCCATCGAATCCCTTCATTTAAACGCAAGGTGTCGGTGCAGGCAGATCGGCAAGCCGAGTTTCAAGCTCTTGCTATTTTCTGCTCTTCGTTATTTAATATCCCACAGTCATTTTTTCAATCTCGGGCTAGCTGAGTTTTCATTGAAGATTATCCCACAGGCGTTCTTCCAATTTCACGACCTTCGACCATTAAGATAATCTACTTTAGATATTATCTTAACTTATTAATAATCATGAACTCAATGCAACCCTAATGTATAAACATCCTGCAACTGTGTTATGCTTCTAACCCTTTAATGATCATGCAGATCATCTTGTTCAGTAACTGCATCACACCTTAGCTGTGAGATCATTTCACACCTTCAGTAACTGCATCACAACTTAACTGCATCACTGAACAAAGGACCATATAACATGATTACTACAACAATTCCCCCTTCATGTTATATCTGCATTTTGAATAAGATTTCTGAGTTCCACAAATCTTCCTTCTGCTAACACCTTTGTTAGTATGTCTGCAAGCTGAATTGAAGTATTAACATATGTCATCTTTATTATCGCTTTACCTACCACTTCTCTAATGAAATGTAATTCTAGCTCGATATGCTTCGACCTTTCATGCAAAACAGGATCCTTTGACATGGCAATGCAACTTGTGCTGTCACAACATACTTCTGTGGCGTTTGGTTGAGGAAACCCAAGCTCAATTAGTAACCTTCTCTCCCAAACAACTTCTTTTGCACATAATGTGGCAGCTGCATACTCTGCCTCAGCACTTGACAAAGCTATTGAGCTTTGTTTCTTACACTTCCAAGCTATTGGTCCACCACCTAACATCATTAGATAGCCTGAAGTTGATTTTCTTGTATCTATATCACCTCCCCAATCTGCATCACAGTAAGACTTCAAAATTAGATTCCCTGTGCAAAAAGTCACTCCAATGTCCACTGTTCCTTTAAGGTATCTAAGTACTCTTTTTGCTGCCATCCAGTGACCATGTCCAGGATCATTATTATATCTACTCAGTACATTTACAATGTAGGATATATCTGGTCTTGTGCAATTGGCCACATAGGATAAACATCCTATTAGAGACCTATATGGGGTATTATTCATTTCTTCCCTTTCTTTGTCATTAGCTGGACACATTTGCTCAGAAATCTTGAAACCTGGAACTGCAGGTGTTTTGCAAGTATTACATCCTTCCATCTTAAATTTTTTTAGCATATTCTCAATCTGATTTTTCTGAATCAGAACCAAAGTCCTGTTGACTCGATCCCTTTTAACTTCAACTCCCAAAAATTTCTGCAACTCTCCAAGATCTGTCATCTTGAATCTTTTGTTTAACATATCCTTGCAATGTTGTAGACAACTTTTCCCTTTTGCTATCATGATGTTATCATCCACATAAAGTGCAATAATGCACCATTCATTTCCAGCTTCAAATTTATAAAGGTTTCCATCATTCCTGAACTTGTGGAATCCCTGATCCAGCAAATAAGAATCCATGCACTTGTACCATTCTCTAGGTGATTGCTTGAGACCATACACAGCCCTTTTCAACTTCCACACTTTATTTTCCCCTTCTTCAAAGCCAGATGGCTGTCTCATATAAATATCCTCTTCAAGCTTAGCATTTAAAAATGCAGTATTAACATCCATGTGATGTGCTTCGAGATCACAAGCATTGGCAATGGATAATAACATCCTTATACTATCCATTTTCACCAAAGGGGAGAAGGTTTCTTCATAATCAAGCCCTTTCCTTTGAGAAAACCCCTGAGCTACTAATCTGGCCTTGTATTTTGGAGTCTTCCCATCTGGTCCAGTTTTTAACTTGAACAACCACTTATTTCCAACTATGTTTTTCCCTACAGGTGTGTCCACTAGTTCAAAGGTTTCTGTCCTTCTAAATGATGCCAACTCATCATTCATGGCTCTCAACCATTCTGATTTATCAGCCATAATCAATGCTTCATTGTAGGACTTAGGTACATTAGTATCTAAGTGCATTAGAATTTCATACAAATCATAAATCTCACCTTCTTTTTCAAGTAGTCTCTTGCTCCTTCCCAGCTCATCCCTCCCATGTTGACTTAAATCCAGCTTGTGTTCTCCTTGTAATTTCTGTTCTTCAGTTTGTCTTCTTTTCCTGGTTTGTTTGGCAGGTATTGTATCAACATCAGGTTCAGCTGCTAGCTTTTCATTATTTGATCCTTGCATAACCAAGTTGTCTCCCTCATTTACATCAATACCCAGACTAGTATTGTCATCAATAACTTCTGCTCTGTTAGTTACTAGATCCTCATCTTCTGAGTCAGTGTCTATGTCTTTGAAGGGTGTACTTTCCACAGGTTTTTCAATTTCTGTAATTTCATCCTTTGGTGTGTCTTTTTCCTCCTTGCATTCTGCATGGCTATCACTTGCATTCACTTTTGGTATTACTTTATAAAACTGATCTTCATCAAAGAGTACATCTCGACTGATCACTATTCTTCTTTTGTGAGGATCAAATAATCTGTAGACCTTTGATTGTACATCATATTCTACCATGTATGTTATCAAAGATTTGTCATCAAGTTTTTTTCTGAGCTCATCTGGAATGTGCACAAAAGCCAAGCAGCCATATGCCTTTAGGTCTTCATAGTGTGGTATTCTTCCTGACCATAACATTTCTGGAATAATCCCTTTAGCTGATAATGAAGGCAACATATTCTGCACATGCACAGCACTCTTGACTGCTTCATCCCAAAGAAAATTGGGCAAACCAGAGAATTTCAACATGCTTCTCACTGCATTCAAGATTATTCTATTCTTTCTTTCTGCAATTCCATTTTGTTGAGGTGAATACCTGCAAGTAAGCTGCCTTTTTATTCCTTTACCCTTGCAATAGGTTTTGAATTCGTCAGAAATAAATTCTCCTCCTCTATCTGACCTCAAACACTTGACCTTCCTTCCTGTTTATGTTTCTACCTCATTAACAAATTGTTTAAAGATGTAAAATGCTGCATCCTTTGTCTTTATGCAATAGACAAAAGTCTTTCTACTGAAATCATCAATTAAGGTCATAAAGTATCTCTTCCCTGACAAACTGGTCACATTCAGTGGCCCACACAAGTCTGTATGTATTAGATCCAACACCCCTTTTTCTCTTTTGAGAGTTCTTCTAAAGGGCAGCCTGCTGTGCTTTCCCAAAATGCACCCTGTACATTTGAGGCCTTCAGTGTCCTTACTGAAGTTTATCATCCCTTTCTTCATCAGCAATTCAATAGTCTTTGAGTTTACATGGCACATCCTGTGATGCCATTTTCTTAATGTCAAATGACCAACATAATTAATGCTGTTTATAACATGCTCATTGCATAAACCAAACAAGTTCCCAACTCTTTTTCCCAAAAACATAACTTTATTATTCAAAAGAACTTTACATTGTGGTTTCTCAAATAGGACCTTATAGCCAAGGTCAACTAATTGAGAAATTGATATCAAGTTTCTCACTAAGCCTGGCACACACAAAACATGTTCTAATTGAACCTTCTTTCCTTCTAGATCAAACAACTCCAAGACGCCTACATCTTCTATTTCTTGCAGCTCCCCATTTCCCAGTTGAACATGTCCTCCTTTCCTTCCTTTGCATTTTTTTAGAATATTTGGATTGGCAGCTACTGTCAGCTCCAGAATCTAGTATCATAACATCATGGTCAACTTTATTTTTAGTCAGAGAATGCATTTCTGAAATACTTATCTCTGCATCTTCATCAATCTCCTCTTCTTCATCATGTTTGTCCTCAGTCAAATTAACTGTAGGATTTCTTCTTTCAGCTCCTTTTCTGTTTTCATAACCTCTCCTAGTCAATGTACTTCTGTCCTTTCCTTTACCTTTATACCCTCTAGGACTAGGGCAGCTGGCAGCCATGTGTCCTTTCCCATCACAGTTGTAGCATACAACATTTCTTCCACTTTTGGAACAATCTGCCTTAAGATGTCCATAACTGTCACAGTTATAGCAGGGCCCTATTTTTTTCTTATCTTTAATTTTTTTAAACTTACCAGCATACAAAACTTCTGACCTATCCTCATCCTCATCTTGAAGTTTGCCCTGCTCAAAGTCTGTCCTTACCATTTTGATAGCATGCTCCTTCGACCTAGCAATATTTCTTATCAATGTGGCAAGATGAGCGTTGTGGGATACTGCCCTTGATATGGCCAGCAGTTGATATTCTTCATTTAAAATGACTCCAGCACCTTCTAAGTCTGCAATGATTGAATCAAACTTTTCAAAGAAGTCAGTTACATTATCCTTATCATGCAATTTCAGTCTCCTCAACTGTTTTTCTAAGACATCAATTTGAGAGGATGTCTTTGCTTCATACTCCTTAATCATGTACATCCACATTTCCTTTGGAGATTTACCCCTGAGTTTTAATTTTATAACAGGGCCTACCTTGCAGCAAATATTTGCTTGAGCTTCCATCACTTTTACTTTTTCTTCTTCATCACTTCCTGTTTCTCGAGATGAGCTCACCTGTGCACTTCTAGATCCTCCTGCAGTGGTACCTCCAGACCCTCCAACAGATGAACCTTCTTCACTAGAACTGGAATTATTTCCCCCTTGACTGCTTATTCCTGCACTTACAGTCACATGTCCAGTAGTTGCTGGCTCAATCAAATACCATAATGCTCTGCTTCCAAACTTGGAAGCCACTCTCACCTTTAAAAACCTCAATAGAGTTTAGCAAGTTAGCACCAAATCTAGTGGCCATCTCGAGCAACCTGGCTCTGATACCAATGAAGAGTAATACAACACACTTTATAATTACTCATCTACTAGAAATGCAATGCACTAGCTTAGATTAATTCAATTCTTTCTTTTAACTTCTAGATCTAGTGCATTCACATTATCTAGCACAACCATGTACCAATAATTTTATAAACCATTGGACACAATCATATGATATACTATTTATGCCGATTCAAAAGAATCATCAAAACTTTACATTCCCAATAGCACAAGCATATGTTACAATCTTCGTGAAGCTCCCATTAACTCCACCGTCACACTGAACTCCATCGAATCCCTTCATTTAAACGCAAGGTGTCGGTGCAGGCAGATCGGCAAGCCGAGTTTCAAGCTCTTGCTATTTTCTGCTCTTCGTTATTTAATATCCCACAGTCATCTTTTTAATCTCGGGCTAGCTGAGTTTCCATTGAAGATTATCCCACAGGCGTTCTTCCAATTTCACGACCTTCGACCATTAAGATAATCTACTTTAGATATTATCTTAACTTATTAATAATCATGAACTCAATGCAACCCTAATGTATAAACATCCTGCAACTGTGTTATGCTTCTAACCCTTTAATGATCATGCAGATCATTTTGTTCAGTAACTGCATCACACCTTAGCTGTGAGATCATTTCACGCCTTCAGTAACTGCATCACAACTTAACTGCATCACTGAACAAAGGACCATATAACATGATTACTACAACATCTTGGGCTTCAGAAATACCAAGATATCAACACAAACAATAAATCTTGTGCTTGCAAGGCCTTCAGCAGAATCGGGAGTTTTGCTAAGCCGATTCCCGAAGAAACAGACAAGTTCCGGGTTGCTGATGCCGGAATCAAAGACAGATGATGACTTAGTGCCGGATTGGTGCAGGCGACCCTTATTTTATAGTTTCACCATCCGTTTTCTTCAGATAAAGGCTTTTACTCCCTGCTATTCTGATCGCTGCCGCATCTTCCCTTTTTATACGCCCTGCCCAAGTTGCCTCACCTTCTGTTGTTCGCACATCTCAGGCTGCTTCCACTACGCCACCCCTCTTAGCCGCTTAACGAAGTCTCCACCGCTACCCCGCCAACAAATAGGAATTGTGCCTCCGCATGGTCTCCTCGAATTGTCGGGCTTCCCATGGCGTAAGGAGATAGTCTCAACTTCGGTTGCCGCAGACATGGATCTCATCTTCCTCATGGAAACATGGGAGCATGCGAGACACAGGATACCCGACTTGCCGGGATACCAAAGACTACTCAATCTTCAATGATTGCACAGAAAGCTGGGCATGGGGTTGCTCGCTACTACCGCTGACAACCTTGGCAATAATCAATCTCCTTGTTCAAGACCAGATAAGCACAACCCGGTACCCTATGGGTGTGTGCAAAACCGCAGAAGAGTGCACCCCTCTTTGTGGCGGCTGCTACTTTCCACATGCAAAAGCAACTTCTAGAGTACCGATGTGCTTTAGACCTGGGGCAGAGGTGCTTTGGGATAAGCCGCCCAAGGACGGACCTCCAGAACACAACCTTCCCATCGTAATCAATGGTTTGATGCGAGTGCAAGAACACAAACGCCGGCTCGCCAAGTCACAGACCGCTTTAAGCCCACATGTACCGACAAGACCGCATCTTTCTTAAAGCTAAGAAAGCCGTGTACATTGCCAAGATCAAAGGGAAATGTTTTACCTCCGAACGCCATCCCGGACCTTCCGGGCGAAGGGTTCTTAGAAAGCCGGTACAGCCCACGTGGAATATCACTCCGGCAATGGAGACAATACTTGCAAATGTAAATGCTATCGACCCTCGGGGTGCACATGCGGCATTACCCTTGCAAGAAGGCCCGTCTTTGAAATCACAAATTCGGGGCGGGAACAAGGCTTGCGGCGCCTTGCCAATGGGAAAGCCCCCTGGACTTGGATGGTATGCGCAGAGTTGCTTAAGTGGGCAGGGGTAGTCCATAATACCGATCTCGACCGCCTTGTTGAACAAGGCATTACAGAAGGTTTCCCCCGGCAGCGGACCAATAGCGAGTTGTTCCCATATATAAAGGCAGGTGACCCACAATCGCTCCGTACCAATTACCAACAATCATGGTCATTCGGTGTTTTGCAAAATTGCTTGCCGGGATTCTCGGCGGCAGCTTGATCTCGGCCGGGCGAGGCAGCCAGAGGTCGCGGACCCTCACCCAGCGTGGATTCGCACCGAAGACTCAACCATTGACCACATCTTCACATTGCGAACCTGATTGAAGACAAAGCAGGAACCGCCGTCCGATCTATATTGTTGCTTTGTGGATTTTGGCGGTTAGGCGCTTTGACATCGCGGCTCCTCTGAAAAACTATGGGCAAGATCGCAACAAATGGGGTTCCCAGTAGATTTGCGAGAATGCGATGTACAAAGCTATCATAAAGATGCTCGGCGGTTGCGGCCAGATAAGCCAACCATTTGATAGTAGTATCGGGGTTCCTCGTGGATGCCCTCTCTCCCCAACATTGTTTGGGCTTTACATTGATCAATTGGAGAGCTGGCTTTGTCGATAATGGGGCTTACGGAGCTCACCTTCTCTATCGATCATCGAGACGCTTAATATATGCTGATGATGTGGACCTCCAAGCTTACACACCAGCAGACATGCAACGACATCTCGATGCCTGGACACATTCTCGCCAAGCGATCGATATGCTTGGCAACCTCCGCCAAGACTAAGGTGGTTTTCATATCATCTTCACGTCGGCCGAGGGTCCCCTCCTTCGATTCTAGGGCCAAAATGTGGAAGTTGCATCCACATACAAATATTTGGGAGTGGAGTTTCCTTCTACTATGCACCGGGACACATCCATACGGCTATGAGTGACGGCAGGCCGAAGGCACTATATGCAATGCAAAACAATAGTCATAGAGCTTGGAGTTGTATGATTGGGCCCATCACCACACCTGCTCAAGGTCCTAGTGGAGCTGTCCCTTTATACGTGGTGGAAGTATGGGGCCCAGTAGTATCACTTGCTACTTGGAATGACTTGGAGCAGGTCCAAAGCCTTCTTAGTACGAAAGCACTAGGGGTGAAGTCCACAAAATCCCATATCAAATTCTACCGCAGGAGACATGATTCTTGCCTCTTCGTGAGGGCTGCCCTTGATCGCCACATTGTCTATTTTCAGAAGATGGTCAATATGGACGATGCTCGCCTCCCTAAACTAGCTTATATCATGGCAATGGAACCGCAGCCTCAAGGCCTCGGGCTGAGGGAAAAGAGAGCTCAATGGTTGGCTAGATGGAATGTGCGTGGAGCACATGTGCATACATGTGCAAACAGAGGCAGATCGCCATAGCTTGAGGCAATATCTTGACGCTTGCTTCCTCATCAAACTTTGGGATGCCAATGCCCTTGAACAGTCAAGACAAAGACACTACCAAATACCACATAAATCCCACATTGGAACGAGGCCCGCAATGCTACCAAGGCACCCACTTGCCCATGAAAGACGCACTCATTGCCTCCATTCGCATACGTGGGCACATCATCTTCGAATTGAGAAGGGCGATGGATTGGTGAGCCACGCCAGATGTGCTCTGTCAATCCGCCAAATGGGAGTCATTGAGGATGAATCTCATACCCTTCAAGGTTGCCCAAAGATATGATCAAATTCTGGACACGATATCTTTGAGTTGGTCGTGCCCGCCATCCGTTACATGTGACATTGAGCACAAAGATTCGACGCTGCGGTCTTTGGGATCATATCTTCGAGAGGTTATGGACATGCGAGATCAGCTATGTCCTCGGGCACACACTTGACATGTATATATACATTGATGTATACTTGTACAGTTTGACAGCATTCTTATTACGGCCACGGGTTTTCCCTCGAAAACCCTTTGGGGCGGGGGTTTTTTTAACCCGGACAGTAATAAGTTTGTTGCACTCCTTATGGGTCCCATAGGCCGATTGGCCTCAGTGGACGATAAAAAAATCATTCTCATTCTCATATAAAAATAGTAGCCCAAAGCTTAATTTCGATGTCACCCGATCCCTGCCTTTTTGAGGTAAGCCTATTTTGCACGAAAGTCTATTTCTGATATCTTGCCTTTAAGATAAGATATTTTCCTTATCTTTAAAATATCTCCCTTATCTAATGGTTGCTTGAAATACCTTGCCCCATGATATCTTGTAACCATTGGTTTTAATTCCCCCTTTTTTTGAAGGACGAAAGCCAAAAAGTTTATTAATCAGAGAAAAAGTACAAAATTTACATGTCTCATCTAACTGTGTAAGCACACAAAGATGCCAGAGGAGCACGAGCCTGGAGCACAATGTACTTATTCCAGAGTAGGAGACTAATGATAAGAATCAATCCGAAGATACTTGAATCCGGATCGTTCCACCGCCCGAGTCAAGGGAAGAACACTCATAGGTCGTCAATATCTTTTTCCTCGGGCCACCGTAATAACACCGCGGTGCGATGAATAAATGCCCCGAAGATGTGGTGTCTGCGACGCTCCCATATCGACCATAGAGCCAACCGAACCAAGATGAAATGCCCTTTGTTTAGCCGAGGCCATGCATTGGGATAAGACGCCAAAAGGATGCATCGGCAAATCCAATGTACCGTTAAACAAACCTTGTAGCCAGACCACGCTTAGTTGAACCTCGGGACAATCAAAGAGACAATGCTCAAGAGTCTCAACGTCCCGAGAGGCGAGCGGCATACCGCAGATATCACGAGGATCATAGCGATGTCGTCGAAGGCATTAACTCGTGCACACTGTGGATAACCCGCCACCACAAAGAGTCTTGAGACTTTAGGGTGGAGCAACCTATCCCAAAGCCATTGCCATGTAATGACACAAAAGTGGGTCGTGGAACATGTAGGTGCCACCCATCCGCAACCGGAGGGGTTGTGGTGCTAAAAGAAGGCGATATCTTTGATCGACAAATTGCTTGCCTTTGTGAATATTTTCATGATGCAGTCCATGGTACCCTTTCATGACAATCCCATGGTAGGCGGCCCTCCTCATACCATGCTTGAATAGAGACAACACCCGCAAAGAACCCACCGCCTCTACGTGTAAGGGGATGAACCGAGGTCGCCAATGGAGGTGCTGAGGGTCCGAGAGGCAGGTGCCCACCACCATGGAGTCTCCAATAGGGTGTGGATAGAGGGCATGGCCGAAAAAGATGTCCGATCGCCTCCCATGCGCCAACAAGCCATGCAAAATGGAGAAGCTTGGAAAAGGTCAAGTAGAGTCTCAAATAAAGCCCAAGGTAGGACTTGTTTGACCCTTCTTGCCTAGAGGGATACAAAGACCAAGAGCTTGTCTAAGAAGGCGTGAACCGAGAGTCATCCTCACCATTCGTGAGTCTCCAAATGAACTTTGAAATAAGCACTTTGCTCTGCAAGAAGAAGTCCATCATACCTGCACCACATTCCCATTTTGGATGGATGCACCACCAAGCCACCTTAACCACAACACCTTCCCTCTTAAGACCCAAATAAAGTTCCGAACTATTGCAATGAGCTCACGCACTTTGATCTGTGGTGCTAGCAGTAAGGATGCCATATAAACATGGGTACTACTAAGGACTGACTTGGCCACTGTAATGCGACCCGCAAGAGACAACTTAGCAGTGGACCACCAGAACAAGTGCTTCTCCAAACCCCTAATGATCTCCTCCCATGCAGCTCCATAGTAACATGGATGCCAACCGAATCCCCAACAACTTGATGGCATATCCATCGCCGTAATTTCCATGGATAATCGTGAACACATGCTCGGATTTTATCCAACGCCCACAAAGCCGCATACATACGCCACCCCCACAAGAACACCTAAGCCGGTGAAAAAGTGTCTAAAAGCATTTTGGCAGCAACAAGATTCTCATCATTAGCGACTAGGAAGAGGAACGTGTCGTCTGCATATTGATTGCAAACCTCTTGGGTGCCGTCCTCCATTGCAAGACCATGGAGAAGTCCCTCTGTCGTTGCAATGGTGAATAACTGTGACAAAGCCTCTGCAACAATTGTGAAAAGCAATGGTGCTAAAGGGCATCCCTAACGAATACCACGACCGAGTGAAAAGGCATGTGACGGCTCACCATGGAACAGGACATCCGCGAGATATGCAGCTTCATAATATCTAATGTGAATTGTTCCCCAAATCCCAGTCTTAGCATACAACGACGCATGAACTTCCAGCTGACACTGTCATAGGCTTTTGCAAAATCAAGCTTAAGGTATACAACTGGTTCCCCATTGCCTTAATTCTTCCCTTCTGGACCACTCCCCCTAGCATGCCCCATATCAATCCATCCCTTCTTAAAGAAGATCGTCCGCGATCTTCCAAAGACACTCCAGTGGGACCCATCCCTTCTTAAGGTGATTGCCCCATACGTCTGAAGGTTCTGCAAAATTCAAGAAATAGTTACGGATATGCGCGTACTTCCACAATACGATATATCCTTGTACCTCCGCGGTACGTTGCTATCGTTTGTACCTCCGCGGTACTATTTGATAGTATCTCCACAATACTAAACTATTATATCTCCACGATACGTTAGTATTTTTCGTACCTCCGCGGTACTACTTAATTGTATCTCCATGATAATCGATGTAATTTTTATTAGGCCTATTGTGCAATAACAACAATTACCACCTTTCAAAAATTACATCTAATGCACCATGCTTTCATAATAATTTAATTTTTATTCCACATAAAAATCAAATCTTACAAATCAAATCAAATCAAATTTTACAAATCTTATCCTAAGAGATGTAAATTTTACTATTTCTTTACCCCAGAGTTCCAATTTGGAGCCACCTCCGTTCTTTGGCAATAGCCTTTGCCCGTTCCTCATCTTTCTTCCGGCTCATCAACAAATTTTTAGAGGTCTTGATTATATCCTCCACGGGCTTGGGACCTTCAATAGCATGCATTTGTACAACCACGGGCTTGGGACCTTCAATAGCATGCATTGGTACAACCTTTTGAGGTTTAGATGGTTCAACTTTTGTGATTCCCCCTTCTCCAAAGGGGCAATCCCTTAGGAAATGATTTCCTCCGCATCTGTAGCAACCTCCCTTTGGTTCCTTAGTTTCCTTCCGCAGTCTAATTTGACTTCCCTCCTCACGCTTCCTTTCGGAACCATTACCATTGCCATTATTTCTCTTCCTCTTGAAGTTCTTGGAAGATTCCTTACTTCCGTTTTTTTCTTTGCTACTCTTTTTGTCCTTTTGATCTGAAGTTTCCTCATCCCAAATATCAAACTTCCTAGATTTTGGATATAGTTTCCGCTCCACTGCGGATGCTAGTTTTATGGCTTCATTTAAATCTTTTGGGAAAAATATTTCCATTTCCGCATAAATATCATCCCTACATCCACTGACATATTTTCTTAGAAGCTCTTTCCCATCTAGATTCCTTATTAGTGCCGCTAAATGAGTGAATTTGGAAGTGTAGGACTGAATACTCTCAGTTTCTCCCACTTTCTTTGACGATGCCATTCCTCAGCGTAACTCCACTGTGGATGGTTAGAGGGTAAATAATGTGCTTCAGAAGCCGTTTTGAAACTTTCCCAATTATTAATCCTGGGATCACATTCTCGCCTGCCTTGCCACCATGCTTGAGCTCGATCACAAGTAAGTGTCCATGGCTTGCGATGGATTTCCACATCATTTTACTCGCGACTCGTTCAAAGAACTTTTCCCAATCGGGCCGATAAAACCGACAACCTTGGCCGGACTTTTGTCTTTCCCCTTTGAAAGACTCGGTATATCCGCTTTCTCTAACCATTTTCGGCTTAGGTGGCGGAGGAGGAGTTCTTGGTGGAGGACCATTAGGCAAAGGAGGTTATGAAGGTTGCGGATAAATATCCGGAAGGAAGCGGTATAGAATAGACGGCAATTCCACTTGCCCTTTTGTCATACTCTTCTTGGACCGGCTTCTGGCAATGCTAATCGGGATGCAATGTAACCAAAGATTAGACAAGGCTTGCGATATTGTGCTTCAAGAACATTGAAGTTGGGCCATTGATCGATCCGAGGATCGGTAAGCTCGATACCACTTGATACGCTTTTAAGGGGACTTAAAGGCGTGGTTACTTTGAACCACAATTATATAGACAAGATTAAGAAGATAACAATCTTTGATAAGAACAAATAGCTTGGTTTCCACAACCAATGGATTTGGGCATCCAGTTTCCACCCAACCGGATCCAGATAAAACTAAGGCAATTTCCAAGGGAAAAGAATGAAAGGAATTGATCGCAGCCTATTATCCACTTCAAACATGATCAATCCGATCTTACAACAGCATTGGGCTTAGATGTGCTCCAACACAGTCGACCAAGCTTAGAATCGATCTTGGGCTTGAAAATACCAAGATATCAACACAAACAATAAATCCTGGCTTGCAAGGCCTTGGCCCAGAATCGAGTTTTTGCAAAGCCGATTCCCAAAGAAACAGTAAGTTAGGGTTCTTCTTGCCTAATCAAAGATGATGATGACTTAGTGCCAGATTGGTGCAGACGGCCCTTATTTTTTATAGTTTCACCATCCGTTTTCTTCAGATAAAGGCTTTTACTCCCTGCTATTCTGATCGCTGCCGCATCTTCCCTTTTTGTATAAAAATAATAGCCCAAAGCTTAATTTCGATGTCACCCGATCCCTGCCTTTTTGAGGTAAGCCTATTTTGCACGAAAGTCTATTTCTGATATCTTGCCTTTAAGATAAGATATTTTCCTTATCTTTAAAATATCTCCCTTATCTAATGGTTG
Organism: Isoetes taiwanensis; assembly: GCA_021234155.1. Lineage (NCBI taxonomy): Eukaryota > Viridiplantae > Streptophyta > Lycopodiopsida > Isoetales > Isoetaceae > Isoetes > Isoetes taiwanensis. Next base: position 23,806,036 of record JAJEKV010000006.1, read on the forward strand.
CTTGAAATACCTTGCCCCCATGATATCTTGTAACCATTGGTTTTTAATTCCCCATTGCCTTAATTCTTTCCTTCTGGACCACTCCCCCTAGCATGCCCCATATCATTGCATCACCTTTGCAGTTTGCCTATGATGAAAAGCATAGATCAAAAATCAATAAATCAATATAAACCGGATTAAACTTGGTCCAGAGCTTTTAAAATACCCATCTAATGGGTATATGGAAATACCTGCTTAATGTTTTGGCCAGTATACTAGGGTTTGTTTACCCATTGTAATGGCTATATTCCTAGCCGGTTTATATAGCAACATAACAGCTGGTGCAATCATGAATGTGGTAAGAAGGACTATAATGATTATGATGGCAAAGCATTCATCATTCAAGACCTGGCAAAACATGAGAACTTAAACATTAGCTAATTTATCCCCAAAACTTTTCTAGCACCATTCGATTTGCATTGATAAATACATCCTTATGCTAAGGGAAAATAAGAGAAGGTCCTTACATTTTGTTCCCTACTAATGTTGAGCACAATAAGCTCCACCAATGCCTTTAGTATTCATTAGAAAATCCAAAGTGAGGACCTTACGGACTTCCAATCCGAATGCCATTGAGATGATATCAAGATAGAGGGAATTACTGAAAGAATACTAACGAAAGAATTGCGATGAACACTTTATTACAGATAAAAGCTTCAGCTTGCAGAAAAAAATGACAATCGGAATCCATAGCGAGAACTCACATTTTAATTGCTAGATGCTCGGCAAAATTTTTCCATATCCCTTCTAAATGCAACGTAAGCACTATCTATACCTCGCCATCTCTTGCCCTCCAATATGCACAAACTAGCCAACAGTTGTATGGCATCGGTCCGTTTGTCTATCAGCCAGATCAATCACGTTCTTCTAGAGCTATGGCTATCCCTATGCCGCATTGGCTAGATCATACCATCAAAACTTATATGCATATCTAACAAATTATTACACAAACCCATTAGGGCTAAATGCATATGGCCAATATGGATCCTCTATAGGAGAAATGATTCAAGCATTTGGATGTGGAGCAAAAAATCATCATTATGATTATGATTATGGAACTCTGGCATGGAATCAGAATATGTTGAATGGCCCATGTCGATAACCTAATAATCCTTCAATGTTACCACTAGCCACGAAACCGATCGGTGGAGTGAAAAGCATGGCTCCTATTCTACCTCGGTAGCAAGCCGCCTTCTTCGATCTATCCATCTCACTTACCAGCTACAATGGCGTCTGCAACCAAACCATAAAGTACAGCTGATCGTTGGTTGCATGTGGAGCACATACAAATATATACAATAAATACATACATGGGTAAAACCATTGTGAAAGAAACAATGGAGGATGAAAAATGTCGTGCACGCTCTATAAATACATACTTTATATGAGACACTAAATACATACCCCAAATCATATGAAAACTATAGCAAAATAACCGCATACGTTTTGCGCAACGAACCATTTTTTGTGATATTCTGGCCTCAGACATAAGCCTCGGTCATGCATTTTTGGTTATTAGCCTTGGTCAGACTGATAAATTTAATTTCCATAATGAAATATGTCCTTAAGGGATGCAGCCAATGTGGAATGCAGATAGTGTGAGCAAGGCCACTACCTACCTCTATGGTATGTCCATTACAAATACTTCATAAACATTCAGATGAGAATGAGGAAATCTGTTTCATAGGAGAGTGCGGTTGTAGTTGGAATTGGATGATACGTAAAATTAGGGGGGAGAACATTTTGCCATGTTTCAGGCCCATATTAAAACAGGTAGTCTCCTGCGGTTGGCTTCCTCTCCTCCGACGCTTCCTCTCTTTGGCTGATAACGGATTTCTTCAAGTTCAGTGGCTGCGATGATGCCACCTGGCAGTGAAAAGTTCTCCCCCCTAATTTTACATTGGGTAATGGGCGCAGGCAGGCCCTTACGCAGGGCTCGGGCATGGCTCGCCTTGCCGGGCTCATCACGCCCTTACCCTGCGTAAGGGCCTGCCTGCGCCGATTATCCCTAATATAACTTAAACAAAGCTTCTTGCAGAAACTTCTCCTTGGATGATCACATGGTGGTGGCACTCAACGGCTAGGATCACTTGAAAATTTGAGAACTTGATATCGTGGCATTGTTCGTAGCCGTTGGAGTATCCCTATATGTTTTCCCAACAAAACAAAGGTCCAAAATAACTAACTGGTAAAAGATTAAATCATTTGCAGGACCTTCTTCCCCCCTTTTCTTTCTTTCCCACATCCATGGAGCCTCTCCGGCACATCTCTTCCTTCCCGTTCTCAAGCTTCCTTCTTACATGATCTACCGGAGTTTGCCCACAATCTCCATGTTAAAAATCCGGAGCTAAATGTATCATAGAAGTACAGAAAATGCCTAGAAAGAAAAGTACCCCAAAAACGGGCAAAGCCTCTACTCCTGCAGCTTCTTCTTCAGGTATCAGAGCTGGGTTCCTCCCGTAGAGAGCTTCTTTTTCTTTCCATGTTTCTTTTTTTTTTGTTCTAAGTTTTATTTGATAGTTGATGAACAGCTACAGGAACCAGTTCTAGAAGAGTAGATGGTGCGAGTACTAGTAGGGCAGGAAATGCACGTAGTTCGGATAGGGTTGTAGCTCCTGTGCAAAAACGGAAGCACCGGTTTAAACCTGGAACTGTGGCGCTTAGGGAAATAAGGCATTTTCAAAAGAGCTACGGATTTCTTCTCAGGCCTTTGCCATTTGCCAGAGTGGTAAATCTTGTTTTATCCCCTCTTCTGAGTTAGCTTTTTGCTGTTTGCAAAAGCTAGACCATGTGCATGCATTCTGAAATAATTTTCTTTATCTTTTTGTTCTTTCGTATATTATTGGCTTGGGAACCTAATAGATTTGCATTTGGGTCATTGCAGGTGAGAGAGATAACTGCCCAGTATTCTAAAGAAGTGTCAAGATGGACTGCTGAAGCTTTAATAGCTATTCAAGAGGTATCTTATTTTGCTCTAGGTCTTCAAATAATAACACATTGATTTGATGATACATTATGCACTAATTTGTACAACATATGTAGTGAAAGGGTTCGAATCAATTGATTCAGTATAATATTGTTGCTTTATTTTGGGAAAAGCAGAAACCTGAAAGCTTACATAGGATAAACTGAGATAAATTTCTGGCCAACAATAAGCTTGGTCAAAGAGATGAGTTGCGTCTTTAATGGAAACATGCTTGATTACTGCAGGCTGCTGAAGATTACCTTGTACATCTTTTTGAAGACACAAATTTGTGTGCTATTCATGCCAAAAGAGTCACTATCAGTAAGTAATATTATGATTCTTTCCGTCACATATGTTCATAACTTTTGGTGTATTGTATCTAATGCAGTGCCAAAAGATTTGCAACTTGCACGTCGTTTACGAGGGGGTACGGAAAGAAAGATGTACTAGTTACAGAATTTGCTTTTAAAATGGTTTATTCCATCTGCAAAACAAGAAGGACATGAGCTTTCCTTGAAGGTGAAATACGTCTCTTGAGGCAAATTGGCAGAACTGGAGCTTAGTCAATGATCAAGTCATTGTCAGGTTATGATTTTTGGTCAAGGCTGAGCAGACTAATTGGCTGTACTATGTGTAAAGTAGAAGGGAGAAATCTCCTCATTATGTTGTGGACTCCTGGAGACTATGGCAGGATTATTTTTCTACATACTGTATACTATCCTCATTTGTTTGGATGCACATTCTTCTCAATGATAAAAAGGGAATGTGACATGTATTCATTTGGAACTATGAGCCTCTGATGGGGTTAGCAAAGAATTACTAAACTCTGTCTGTGCAGTAACAGTCTGCTAGATGGCGTTAATGGTGACCAGGTACATGATGACACTGATCTTTTACGTTTGTGAGTTGACATCCATCTAAAATCAACAAGGCTAACGGTTTTTAGATGTCTACAATTTAAGCTGATATCTCAGTTCATTATAAGCTGGCATTCCAGACATAAGACTAACACGATTTTTTTGTATCTGTTTAACTTTAAGATTACTTGTGTATCAGTATACCAATGTGGACTTGATGGAATGGCAAGCTTTCCATGGGCTGTTGACTGCTACAGTTATGCTCCCTTTTTTTTTTTAAACCAACGGGCAAGCTTTTCCTGTAATCCATAGGGAAAAATCGTGGCAATAACAAGAATGCCAATCAATTGTACATATAAGCATCATAAGATAATATCAAGACAGTATCTCAAGACATAGTTGAGCCTGCATATCCATCACCTATTGAAGATATGTGTCCTAGCAATTGTACTGAAGTCGTGATTAATATATGCAATGGCCGATTGGGTATGACCAACTCAGTATAGCGTGCCCGAATGCAATCCTACGTTGGACAGCTCTGAAGAGTGTGATATTCATCCTCAATAGCTCTGAAAATCTGAGTTATACAACATGAATGATGAAGATATATATTAGGCATTGCCTAGATTGATACAGAAAAAAATGATGGTCAAAATGAAGTTAAGGATAAATTTGAAAAGCTCGTTTCCATGTTGATTGGACTTTGGAAGGATCGACAGTTCCAGAACTACCTGTATAGAAATATAGGAATAAGAATAAGAATAAATCAAAAAATTAGGTTGAAATATTGAGGACCTGGTGATCCCTTGAAGGTATGAAATTGTGTGAATAATATGGCCAACATTGCTATAGGAATATAGTAACCCCAGATGAACAATGCTCGAGTTATATTCTATTTCAACTAGTTATGGTGCCCGGCATTGCCGGGCTTTACTACAATTTGAAATAGTGGTTCTTGATTTTGGCCACTATAAAGAATGTGGCAATTTTTGTATTTGACAAATGCTAAAAAGGAAGGAAGATGTGAATGTGAGTGTGGGTGTGAGAGGCATATTTTGTGTTGATTTGCTGTGTAATAGAAATGTCGAAGAATCACCTCTAGTTGCATCGTGAAATGCACAAATCCATCAATACCACCGTAAAGAATGATGTTCTATTCATTGTGATCGAAAATATTAGTGGTGAGTCTATTAGTGACTATATATTTGTCCATTTCCTTTTTACATTAATGATAAAGCTGTCAATGTACATTGTTGTTTGTGTTTGATGTATTAGACTTTTCAATATAGCAAAATTGTAGAGATGTGCTAGATTATTATCATTAGCTAAGAATAGTTTGAGATGAGACTTAGAATAGTCGTATGTGTTAGATGAATTTAGGTAGGACCTTCTTATCATAAGTACCTTGTTCATCTGTGTAATTAGCACCAATGTATCAAATGTCTAAGATGATTTTCGTGTTGACTGTGGTATTAATGCATTGTACGTGGAAAAGGAAAAAGAAAAAATAATATCAAATAAGGAATTTTGAACTGTAGAATCGAGAAATTTAACCATAAGCAAATGATATCTCGCAATGTATGACTTTGACTATGACATGTTATATGGGCAATGGTGCATGAACAGCAAAGTGTCTGTTTGATTTGTTTGTTGGTTGCAAGAGTTACTCGCTGTGCTAACCTCAATAAATTGAGGGCAAGAAGAACCCCAGGTTTTTTTCCACTCCCAACAATTAAGTACAGGTATATGAGCCTTAAGCATGTTGTTGTCGCCTCTAATAATAGTTGCTCGCTTTTGAAGATTGTTGTTTCGAGGATATTGGGTGAAAAGAAGGAGCATTAAGTATTATCTATGGTAAAGAAGTCAAGAACTCATTTACCACTGGGCAAAAGGTTTTAGGGTTCCAAAAATGAAAGCCTTCAACAATCTAGCATTGAAAAGGGCATTCAGCATAATACCTAATGCTAGAATGTTGAATCACAAACACAGAAATATCTTGTGTAGCAGTGAGACGGAATGGTTGAGAAATAGAATCTAGGAACACAATACTAAATAGGTTGCAATGGAAAGCCTCCAAATGTCTTCAAAGGCCAATGTGGAATGTTAAGTACCATATATCGTTCACCATAGTGTTTGTATGTAGATGCTAGTGTTGGGGGTGGTTCCCTAGAGGTCTATGATAAGTTTTACATTTACAGTTGCAACATGAATTGAATGATACATAAAGGTAGGCCAGTAATGAAATGCCAAGTGGTTGTTGACATGTTGAACCCCCTCATAAGGTGTCAAACAATGTCATCATGTTGGAATTTTAGAAAAATGGAATTAATGAGGTGTGCCATTGTGAAGTCGATGAGTGCAAGTCTCAATATGTGGTGTGAATTGCTTCCTGTAAATTCTAAAAATATATAATCCTATAGTAATATTTGAAGGACTTTAGAAGATAATTTCTGCGGTATTAAAGTACCATATAATCTTCAGAAGATGATTTTCATAGTATAAAAGTACCATTTAGGGTTGTGCAGTATTGGTGTAAGGGAGTTTATTTCTGTTGTATTGAAGTACCATTTAGGGTTGTGCAATATCGGTGTAAGGAAGCTCTTCTAAGCAAATTGGCATGAAAGTTAGATCAATAATGGGTTATTGTGGTATTCGAATACCACGTAGAGTTCTGTGATATTAGTGTAAAGCTCTCATAAGCAAATAGAGTTATGTGATATTAATGTAAAGCTCTCATAAGCAAATTGACGTGAAGGCCTGATTGATAATGAGATATTATCGACAACGATATAAAATAGATTAGGCGTTTTCTAGGATATTATACAATTTTACACGTTTGTAGTAAAAATGAATCAAAGAAAATGGTTGTATTAATTTGTGATCATGCTACCTTTGCAAACGCATTGAGTAAATGAAGTTATATGAATTGGTGAGAGCCTATCAAGATAAATGGATCTATAGGCTATGTAATTAAAAGTATTGCTTAGATTTATTTTGGTGTTACGTGGCCATAACCATAACCTCTAGTAATTTAGGGCCATTAAGAATTGTCCATATTCAAAAAAAGAATTGTCCATATTCAAACTGCTTTCAAAAGAGTTAGCTCTCCTTCCAAGTATCCAATCATGTTGTTAACAATTTGTGCTCATATGTGGCTTCCAAATCAAAGAATAGATTCAATGGAATAAAGAGGTAACAGTAGGACATGAAGAAATTGCATAGCAAACTATAGAAGGCATGATAATATTCCTTTTCGCATATTATTCTTCAAATCATGCTTGATGAATGAGCAGAGTAAGACGCAGCAGAATCTGATAGACCCAGGCAGAGCATTTGAGAGACAAAACAAACTGCAACTACTGGAGACCGCCCTGAAGAAGCTGGAGACATAAATCGTTCACTTTCACAACTTGGTTAATGCGACAGTACTATGTTTGAATATCAAGTTAATGTCAAAAGCATTCTAATAACTGCATTTGTGAGGTGCAGGCAGAAGCAGCACAAAGAGAAGACAGAGACATATACCATTTCATAGTCGGAGTCTGACAGAATTTTGTGCAAAAGTGAGATTCAAAGCACATTAAAAATTGCAAAGAGGGCAAAGGCTATTTGCAACAAAACAGTTATCAATGAAGAGCTGATGGCAACCTACTTAGGGAGGAGATATGGTGATTGAAGGTCGGTGATTATCCGCTGTTATACGCCATAAACATTGCTCTCCTGTTGCTGAAATATTATTCTCCTCTATAATTTGTCAGGAAGAACTCATGAGAATAAATGGCTGCATATTTAAATGTACGGAATGGCATGTAGCTTGTCTGATGAGCATTTACTTCCATGAAAAACAGATGCAATCAAGAATGTTTGGTAAGCTGATAAGTTTAAGCTCACAATTTGGTAAGCTGCTAAGCTAAATCTCAACAATGTAATACGTACCTATACAAAACAATGGAGTTGCAAAGATGGAGTTGCTCGCTGTGACATGTTAAGCATTTGGGACATCTGAAAAAACAACTCAGATTTAGACCAGACATACCAATAGGAAACGAATGGACTTGCAAAGATGGGGTAACATCTCGAGACATTGGCAACTCACAGCGACATGTTAAGCATTTGGGCATGTCCAACACAACTCAGACTTAGAAATAGTAGATATTACCTGGCACGAATGCTACAATTACTTTGGTCTGGAAGGAAATAGCATGAGTAAAATCTGTTATCAGGTTGGAAACTTTGGGCTCTTGCTTCTAGCAATATTGAAGCTCAAACAGAGAACACTGCAACACCCAAATGAAGCAGGACATTGCCTTTCTGCTGAAACCATCATATCTTTGAATCAAAAGAATGCTGGATCTGTATCTTTGATTCGATTATTGCTAGATCTGTATCATAGATTCTCATCTTGGTTATAGTGGTAGATAGAATGAATTGCACTGCCCTTTTGAACAATGTGTGAATTCAGATGCTAAAGGTATACCAGTACCCTGTTATCAGACAAAGTTAATTCTGACTTTGATTTGAGCACATAATGGCCAATGTAGTAAAGCTGAGACTTCATTGTTTTGTATCCGCTAAGTTTATTATTGCAGGTAGATCACAGGCAGCATGCCGATGCCTAAGAGCCCCTGATGCCTAAGAGGCCCTGTGTATTGTTGAAGGAAAACATCTGGACATTTCAAAACAGAGGATTAAACCTGGCATAAAAAGCACTACTTGATGGAACCATGTGCCAACTTGTGCTTCGCAGGTTACCCATCCAGACGTCATATTCTTGTCTGCTAGGATGAATTCCAATGAATTCTCTGGTGGTCTGTATACCCAATTTTCTCTAACCTGCTCCAAAAACAGAGCTATACTTATGAATTTGTGGATATCCCCATCTGGGTGTCTCCACTAAAACAACACAATGTACAATATGCTGAAAGAAAGCCCCATCTGGGTGTCTCCACTAAAACAACACAATGTACAATATTTATGCTCCATCTGGGTGTCTCCACTAAAACAACACAATGTACAATATTTATGCTCCATCTGGGTGTCTCCACTAAAACAACACAATGTACAATATGCTGAAACCGTTATGGCTAGTGAAACCATTATGGCCGGGATTAAAAAACCTCGCCCTTTCGGGTTTTCGAGGAAAAACCCTGACAATAATGGGATCACTAACCAATGCTAGGTCCAAAACATAATAGATCTTGTATCCTCATGCTGACTAGCCTTATTGGGTGAAAATACATTATAGCAATGAAGTTGCCAAAGACGAAATATATTTGAATTGTCTTCTCCATAGATCTTCATCTTGTGCTACGAATGCAAAGCTCTCTTCCAAACAGCCACGCTAAACCCTGCATACACAAGAAAGACGAACCAAAAGCCACCAAGGCCATCCAGGCACGAAGGCCTCCAGCCAGGCACTAGGGCCTCCAACCGTGCACAAAAAGCCTCAACCCGGGCATAAAGCCTCAACCGGGCTAACGGCCCCCAACCAGGCACTAAGCCTCCAACTAGGCACTAGGCCACAACAAAAGTCACAATGCTCAAGCTCAAGAGCCACAGTGCCACAATAATAGCCACACAAGACCACACAAAGAGCCACACATTAGCCATCATGCTAATGCTGCTCAACTCAAGGCCACCATGCCACAAAAAAGGCCACACATTAGCCACCATGCTAATGTTTGTAACTCAAAGCCACCATGCCACAAAGAGCCACACATCAGCCATCATGCTAATGCTGCCCAACTCAAAGCCACCATGCCACAAAGAGCCACACATTAGCCATCATGCTAATGCTGCCCGAGCCACAATGCTCCCCTACAGTCTGCATAACAGAGTAATCCAACAAGAGTACAGGATTAATGAAAAACAAATGTCGAGAAGGTTTGGAGGAAGAGCAGGCGAAAGTGAAAGCTGAGATTCAAAAGAATGATAGAGATCAGAGAGCATGAGGGCCTTACCACGACCATACCTTCAACAAACGCATAACCACCAAGATAAGGAACATATTAAGATGACGAGTAAAGAGTAAGGTGTGGGGTGGGTGGGTGGGAAAGTAGCTTGAAGAAAGAACCGACAAGTGGAGAAACACGAAGATGAGCTGATGAAGAAGAAAAGGGAAGAAATGGAGTATATATGCGAGGAAAACCTAACTACCAAGGGCGTCTAACTAACTAAAAGGTAGCAATGGTTTCGAGAATTACATTTATCTTCTTATCGTGATACGAAGATAAATTCAATTCTCAAAACCAGCAAGCAAAGGAGAAGCAAGCAAAGGAGAAAACTAAAAGAAAGCCCCATCTGGGTGTCTCCACTAAAACAACACAATGTACAATATGCTGAAAAACAGAGGCAGCAAGTATGTCATCCCGAAATAAAGGGCAGTAAGATGTGCGAGGGGTCTCATATCAATAGGCCTCAAACCCAAGGAGCAAGAACAATTGTTCATAGGAAGAAACTATTGTTTGGAAAAAGAAAGTGCATCATTTCGGCTACTTAGAATGGCCATGACCCAAGGAGCAAGAACAATTGTTCATAGGAAGAAACTATTGTTTGGAAAAGAAAGTGCATCATTTCTGGCTACTTAGAATGCCCATGACCATTTGCTTTGGGAAACTCAACATGAGAAATTCTATCAAAACATCTACAATAGCCACTATACTTGGTAACACATCAACACAATATCGGTTAGGCTTTTTTGCAGCAAAAACCAAACAAGCAATAACACCTCAACATCTCATCAAGCCCAATGGCATCATAGGTACAAAAATCTCTTCAACTCAAATAACTCATCATCATCATCCACGACATTCCAAAAGCATTCCCAAATATCTGAACAAAAAAATGCCTACAAATAGCAAGAGAAGTTCATCCATTCAACATCACAAATTGCAAGGCAAACATGAGTTAGTTTTGGCAGTTACAGCCCTTCTGACGTCCATTTATACCTTTCTTTCTCTCCTCCTTTTTCATCAGCTCATCTGCATCTCCCTTGGTTTTTTGCCGTAGAACGTCCTTCCATTGCACCCACCCACCCACCCACCCACCCCAACATCTGTTATGTCATCTTGCCTGAGTGTTGCTTTGGACCTTTTGTTCCTCCTTAACATCGCATCCGCTAATCCGTTACTGTGTTTGGATTTCTCTGTTGTGCAGAGTGTTGTGAGCTTTGTGGATTGGCAGCATTAGCATGTTGGCTAATGTGTGGCCTTGAGTTGGGCAGCATTAGCATGGTGGCTAATGTGTGGCCTTTTGTGGCATGGTGGCCTTGAGTTGGGCAGCTTTAGCATGATGGCTAATGTGTGGCTCGTTGTGTGGCCTTGTGTGGCTATTATTGTGGCATTGTGGCTCTTGAGCTTGAGCATTGTGACTTGTTGTGGCCTAGTGCCTAGTTGGAGGCCTAGTGCATGGTTGGGGTCATTGTGCCTGGTATATTAGGAGGCCTTCCAAAATTACCAAGTGGCAAAAATAATTTGTCAAAACACATAAAGTAGAGAAAATTGGAGGATACCTCATAGCAAGATATGCTAGCAAATAACCAGAGAAGAGATATGTCTTAAGAAGCTATGGCCGAGGCAAAGTTATGTTAAGAAAATGCAGCTATCAAAGTAATCACAACACTTATTACGCTGGAAAGAAAAGGGGGCAAGTAAGAATGCTTATCTGGAATGGTCATCAAATCTCTATACCAGTACTTCAGATAAAAAGGTTATGCTTGATAGACCACAGATTTGATTCACCATCATTCTTGAAACAACTCAGCCAATTCAGCCAACAATCAGTTCTCAACTTGATGCACCACAAACTCCAAGCATGTCCATACCAATGACTAATGACTGGTTTCCAACTTGAGAATCAAAACTTGGACGAGGTATGAACACAAATAATGCAATGTAACGAGACACCTCAGGCAGAAAGACTTGATCCAGGTGGACTTGATCAGATGAAAATCCGAGAATACCACAGCAAAGAACTTTTGAGGTAATAGAATTTGCACACTAATGAATACTCGGTGCAACCGAAGGACCGGGACCCTCGCTTTTGCTTCTTCGCACTACTGCACTTGGCATGCAATCAATGAGGGTATTCTAAAATATAGTTCCAAAAATTGGTCTCCACTACCAAAGACTATTAATAAAAGCATCTGTCATTTGTGAAGGCACATAAAGTGCTCGTGTCATGTATGTGCTGAAATCTCTGAATCCATAACACTTCATCTCTATCCAAAAGGCCCTCTCTGCATCCTCTACGCTTGCACACTTGGAATATCTATCAAAGTTTATTCCCAAGGACAATGTTGACTTGGTCTGGCATTATGCCCTCCCGTTGCATGTTATCAAAGAACTGCAAGCAGAGTGACCTTCGTGAGAGTAACCTTCCTGCTGTTGTGCATATCTGCGTATCCTGAGATCCAAGATTAAGCTTGGGTGTGATATTCCATGAAAGACATAGCGAGCATCAGCTAGACAAATGCAGTTGAAAAGCATGCCAATTAAAGCAATGGTGACAACAACATTCAATTCAATATATCCCAAAGATCCGCTCATGAATGAATCTGCCTCACTCTAAGGTGCAAAGGATCCTGCATGCTTTCAAGATGCATACTGTTATCCAATAAAAGAGCCAACTTCCCTTTTAAACACACGAAGAACCAGGTTGATCTTAAAACTGATACACATCATTCCTGGAAAGTTATCCTGCACTTATCCACATGGATATGCATATACTTCTATCGCAGGTTTCCAGCCTTCAGTATTCTAGCAGCGTACATGGGAATAGAACAACATGCTATGTTTGATGAGGTTACAGATATGCCTCCTGCTGATGTCGCTCTGATTATGCAGCCAACAAATCCGCAAACAAAATAACCCTGTGGAATCTGCTTAACTGGCAATGGCAACAAAAGCCCTGTGGATTTGATCTTATCCCAGGCATCCAACACAACGTTAAACAAAAATAACCCTTTGCAATTGTCTCAGATGGCAAACGGTCAACAAAGAAACCCTGCGGATTGGAACAGAGAGCGAACAACTGGAAAAGGATAAAGAAAGATAGCGGGCTTCTTATGTTCGATTTGCTTCACTGCCACAATTAGCCAGAGAAAAAGCCCCAACCGAAACACATGGCCGAAACCTCCAGACCAGAAACCTCCAGGCAACAAACTGAAAGGTAGAGCAGAAGCAGCAGATCAAAAGGAAATGCGAAGACAAGGGTTTCGTGAAATGGACGAATTTTTTTGGATGCACGAATTCTAGAGGTAAGTACAACGTAAAGCAGAACGAAGAAGAAACTATGTCGACCAAAAGAAAGTAGCTTGAAGAAAGAACCGACAAGTGGAGAAACACGAAGATGAGCTGATGAAGAAGAAAAGGGAAGAAATGGAGTATATATGCGAGGAAAACCTAACTACCAAGGGCGTCTAACTAACTAAAAGGTAGCAATGGTTTCGAGAATTACATGAAATCATGTTCATGTTCGAAATCATATTCATGTTTAAACAGATAAAACTTGATTTATTGAATGGAAGCATAAATGCATAGCATTTCAGTAATAGAACAAAGATGCATGCTTTTTTGCACAACTTCCTATCTCCAAAGCAAATAAGCTGTTCAACTTGATAGAAGTCCAAAGAAAAAAACAAAGTTTATAATCATATTCTGTTCATGCTCAGACTTAGAGAAGGGCAAAACAATAGATATTATCCAGCATGAATGTTGCCATTACCTGTAGTTGAGCTGGACTACCTGTAGTTGAAATAGCAAAGTCAACTGTGGTACCAGGTTGGAAACTTTGACCTCTTAGCAATATTGAAGCAAGAGCAGTGAATACTTGCAACACCCAAAGGTTGGCAGTCTCCTAGAGGATCTGCCATGCATCCTCCATACCATATAGCTTCTTCTGCAAGCAAAAATCACTAACACAAAATGCCATGCTTCAAAATATTCTCCTATTCTAATCGCAAGAGAGAGGCTTCACCCATCTCACCCAGTTTTAGGATAGTTTGCTAACAACCCCTGTAGGAGCTAGTTTTGATTATCATCTCAAAGAACATTATATTGAGCACAACGCTGGGTAGAATGTGCACCCATGAATAGATAAGCAAAAATTTATTATACCTTCGAAAGCATCCCAATCTATATGTAGTATGTAATTCCGGCAACCATTCCGCTTGGACAAACATCAACCTACAGCAGTAAAACAAATAAATTTATTTACCTCTATAGTCTTGAGGCACCAAACAAGGCTGATGCGTCGATGTTGGAGAAGGCAGAAGGCAGGAGGCAGGAATTGAATGGCACGCTATTTTAGGGCGGCGTTTAGTGAGCTTCGTACAAAATAAACAACCAATCTGCACAAACTGGAAAACTCTATTAACGGACATATGCTAAAATATCGTGAGATTTGCCCGAACGGCAACGCTTATTGTTCTACTTGTTTTCAACAGAAGCATCACACGGATCTGAAACCCCAAAGAAGAAGAAGAAGAAGAAACAACGGATGCAGATATCTAAATAAGAATATTATTCTAAGAGAACCATGCACTGACCCTGTATGCTCAAGCTCCTTTGTATGAATGAACTAAGAAGCGGAGTTGAATGAAAAACCCTGATCGGAGGCATCCCTGGAAGAATAGAAACAGTGAAAATGTAAATCGTCTAAAAAATTATAAAACAAACCCCATCCAAATTCACAGAAGCAAACTTACAGCGGCGGATTTCCACAGGGATAAGATCCTATTTCTAATCTATAACAGATCTTATCTAATTCCATGCCGTTCATCGTGGCATACGCATGCCGGATTGGAAGGGCGAAAATCAGAAAAGGGCAAAATTCAAACCCAAATCAAGGCCAAGGAAGTTTTCTCATTTTTGGCAAATTGGAATTATTTTCCGGCCGCCAAAACCCTCAAAACCTTAGGAAATCAATCAAAAGAAAATTCCAAAAAGTTTTCGGAACCCCGGAAAAACCAAATTTAAACAATAGGATGGTGCTTGATAAATCTTGGTGTATTTATCTTTACACTAGAGATAAGTTGTAGCTATAAGTTACATTTGATAGTTGATTATGTTGTAAAGAATAATATCTTACTTAAGATCGACAATGAAGTAAGTACAAAATGTACATTATTCATTGATAGACACAGTGGTATGGCATCAGGCAACCCAACATCAGAATCAATGCCGGATTTGGGGTTTTCCATTTCGGCCTCTGTGGTTAACCCTGGTATGTCTTTCTCAGTTGTTATTTCTTCTGTCAATTATGCTTCCATGGCAATAGGACATCCTTCTATTGTTTTCTCTTCTGTTTCTGCCTCTCCTATGCAATCTGGTGCTTCTGTAATTCCTCCTGCCTTGCTTCTAACTCACATCTCAATCCTCTTGCTTTTGCACATCCGTCTGCTGGTGCATCCACTAATTTGCAACAATTCCCGCCTCTCAATGCTTCCCTCTCGAATCTGCTGTCCTCCTTGTTCTCCGCACATCCTAGTCCTCGTACTTCCCATTTTCCATCTACCTATTGGATTTTTGCCTTCTACTCCTTCCTCTTCTGCGGCTCTTTTGCCTACTCCTGCTCTTGCTCCTTGGACCTCAAGTGATACAATTGCTCGTGTGTCATGTGCATGCTTTAATGATTGGATAAAGCGTGATATGATATATGGTGTACGCTCAGCTCGTGTTATGGCTACTGTGAATATTATGATGGAGAATAATAAGAAGGAAGTGTCCGCATATCTAAAGGAGTTACAGGCTGCAGAAGATAAGATGGACATTCAACTCCCTTCAGAGAGTGTCTTTTACGAGACTAATGAGTGCACTAATGCTTTCATACAGGCGGGGCTTCCTGTAGTTGAGATTGATCACGACGTACATTTACAGTGTATTCAGAATCTTGTCTCTCATGCTGTTGTGTATCACTTTACTGGTCAGTTTGTCGATCTTAGAAGGATGGGCTTTTGGTTAAAGCAGCATCTACAAAGATTGGGTTTACCTCAGCATGAGTCTCTGAAGGTCCTTGACAAGCAAAACAATTATTTTCTGATCCTGTTTGGGTCTCCCGTAGTGGTTGATAAGCTGGTGGAGCGGGGGGTAGATCTTTTACGGGGCCACTATCTTTTGTATCAGGTATACACTCCTAGCTTTTTGTCTAGCAAGGCTAGTGCACTTCGGATGCCATGCTGGTTTGTCTTGAAAGATTTTCCTATTGAATTGCAAGTTCCAGAGTTCCTGATGGCTATTGCTAGTGGCTTGGGTCTCCATCTTGCTCATTCTATTGTGAATGGTCCTCATATTTGTGTCTTTCTTTCAGCTGACGCATCTCTCCCAAAATCTGCTGTTGTCAAACGTGGTCCAATGTTCTTCAAATATGGTTTATCGTTACTTAATGGTCCTGAGCTTGCAGACGTGTTTCCTGATGTTGAGGCATTCTCTAGTTTTCGCGTTAGAAGAACACCTCCCTTTGCTCCTGCAGCATCTGCAGCCCATGGCCAAATGTCTCCATCTTCCTCTCATCCCTCTCCAGTCTTGGCAGACTTCTGTGTTCTAGCCACCGCTCTTACTCCCCGTGTCCATTCCTGCTTCTCTTCCTCCCTCTCCTCCCTCCTCCTCTGCGTCCCAAGCTGCCGGATGAGCAATGTGAGAGGCTTGCAGTCATTGCTCGCAAGCAGGAACGACTGGAAGCATCTCGTGGTGAGTGGTCCATCCCTCATATGAAAAGAGTTGCATGTCGAAGAAACACTATAGTGTGCTACTCCAGCTGATCCAGCAGTGGCTACCATTGTTACAACCCTTCCTGCATCATCTGGACTGACATCGTTTGATCAGGTGGAAGCATCATGTGCAAATAGTGACTCCATGGATTTGGAACACCTGTCACCAGACCCCCTTGCATTATGAAGCTGGTTTCCTGGAATGTCCGGGTGTTGCTTCTTCCCCAACCAAAAGGAGCAGACTTTCCATGGCTCTTGCTAGGTTGACTTCAGATTTTTATTGTCTACAAGAGCACAAGTGCAAAAAAGAAGAATGTGCAAAAGGTAGCTTTTGTGAAAGGTAGGCAATATAACGTCCTTACAGCATGGAGGCATGATATAGCAGTCACATCCACTCATGCTGACAGATTTGGTCGCTGGATCATTATCAAGTAGTTTGATAAGGGACAAGAGTGGGGACTAGTGAATGTGTATGTGCACATCGGAGAGGTGCACTCTGGGCTGAGCAAGTTCATCATGCTCGAGTTAAAGCGGGCCTGCAATGGTTCAAAGAGAAGGATCGCTGCACAGGCTTCTTTTTTTAGAGCTGCAAAAATTCAGAGACAAGCTTCTGCAATGGTATCTCTCCAAGTTCAAGATGGGCCTCTCGTCTCTGATCCTGAGCAACTTAAGTTCTTTCTGCATGGCCACTTTTCTTCCTTTTTTGCTTCTCGTCGCCTTCCCTTTCGATCAGATTTTTAGGAGGCATTACTTGCAAAGATACATCCTATTATATCTAAGGAGCAAAGAACTACTCTAGAAGCAGAGATTATGGTGAATGATTTAGCAGATGCTACCTTCCTTTTAAAGAAAGAAAAGTATCCTGGAATTGATGGTATTCCTATGGAGTTCTTTCAGGAGTTATGGGATTGGTTTGGCGATGATGTATACGACGCGTTTCAGGATTTCAAGAGGCAAAGGCCTCTAGACAAAATTCTTAACTCGGGCTGTATTTCTCTCATTCCTAAATGTAAGGAGCCTTCATCAATTTCGGACTGGCGCCCTATCACCTTGCTATCTTCTGTGTACAAGATCTTTGCCAAAGCTTATGCACAAAAGCTTCGGAATATTCTTGCTGATTCCATATCCTCTATACAGTCAGGATTTCTGCCACGATGATGCATATTAAACAATGTAGCTGCTGCTTATGAATGGATATTTATTGGGCTCGACTTCAGGGTCATGAAATTGTATATTTGACGCTGGACTTTACAAAAGCGTACGACAGTGTTGACTGGGCTTTCTTAGAGAACGTCTCTTATGCTTTGATTTTGGTGCACAATTCACAACTAATGTTATGAGGCTTCATTATTCTGCTCGCTCTTCTATTCTCTTCCAAGGGGAACCCTCGACATTCTTTCAGGTGGGTCATGGCATCCGTCAGGGCTGCCCATTAGCTCCATTATTTACAGTTGTAGCAGAGGTCCTTGCCTAGGTCTTCTCTCTTGCCGCTTAGGAGGGAATCTTGCATGGACTTCCTATGAACAATGGGTCGCAGGAGATCTGTAATCAATATGCGGATGCCACTTTCCTTTTTTTGAGGGCAGATGAGCAAAACTTGCGGAATGCTATTTCCTTGTTGGATTCTTTCATTCCCTAGCATCCAGTATTTTTGTGGATTGGCAGAAGTGCACAACACTATGGGCATTGGACCCTCTAGTTCCACCATGCATAACTGCCTATCGATAGAATATCCTTCCCCATGGCAAAGCAACCAAACTTCTTGGTATCCATGTAGGTGTTCATATCTCATCAGGAGATGCTTGGGAGGCAGTGATTAAGGGCTTGGAAAAGCACCTTTTTTGGTGATCCACAGCTAAGCTTTCCATGGCGGGACGAATCGTTGTGGCTAAGTCAGTTTTAAGTAGCAACCATGTGTATATGGCTTCGTTCATGTTAGTTTCACAGTCAAAAGTAGAAACTTATCGTCAGGGTTATCAGGAACTTCCTTTTGGGGAAACAGAGGAGGGTGTTGCTGTCAAAGTCAGTTGGAAAAAGTGCATGTTGCCAAAGCATTTTGGCGGCCTTGGGATGATCAATTTTCTTTTGCAGAGCAAGGTGATGATTTCTAAGTTTATTTGGAATTTTGAATAATGTGGATGAGTCCCCGGGTTTCCGCCTTGTTTATCAGTCTTTGCAAATGTGCATTTCTTTTGGGTCTCCATCTGTTAGACCATTTTTCCCCTGGGCTTTTATTCACTGACTGCATATCCTAATGCGTCTCCATTTCTTAGAGGATTGCTAGTTGCATGGAGACTGTACAATCTCTGTTTCATTTTCACCATCTTGCGCACAGTAGCACTACTGCAAATTATTGGTGGATTCCATTAAACGGTGGTCCTCTGGTATCTTCTTTCCACCCATTGACACAAATACGATGGGAGATCGCCAGGTGTGTATGTGATATCTAATTAGTATATTAATCAAAGGCAGTTGCTGACATAGGAAGAGTTCAGAGCTAAGTTCCTCGTTTTAAGGTGGGATCGGGCTATTTGGCAGAAGATGTCTTCAATTCTTTCTCCAATAGCACAAGTGGATGAACCCCAGCCTTGGGTAGTTCATGAGCGTGTCAAAGCAGATAAGTTAGTGAATTCCATGTACAAGGTCTTGCTTGTCAGCGACGCCTTTTCCTCCTTCATCCAAGTGGCCTTTTGGTCATTCCTAGAGACTGGCGTAAAGCGGTATAGAAATGGGTATGGAATAAGCTACTCCATCTCAAAGTATCTGCTTTATGGTGGCAAGGCATTCATCGTTGTCTGCGCGTTAATATTATATTGTACAGATTTCGTCCAGAGATATCTGCACTTTGTCCCTTATGTGCACAGAGCGACAAGACAATTGAGCATTGCTTCTTCCTATGTAGACATGTCGGGCATACTTGGTTGTGGCTTCAAGGCCTATTTCGTTGCAATTTAAATAGTCACAGGTGTTATTAGCAAATCTATCCAAGTGGTTGAGAAAATTTGGCAAAAAGGGCGTTTCATTTGGCTTCGCATGGATCTTCTGTTCCATTTGAAAAAGAAGGAATATTCTCATATTCAAAGATCTTGCTTGTTCAGATGCATAGGTCCTTCTTGATGCCCAACAAACGAATTGTCAAAGCATTGTGTGCTCATCAATTGCTAATGAGGTGAAGAACCGTATTTGGGAGCACTATCTTGATTCACACTTATGAGATTTTGCTTGCTCCTCATAATTGTTTTAGATGTTGTATTTGAGTGGGGTGGATTTTCTCGGTGGACATTCTCTCCACTCGAAGTTTTAGTCCCTATTGTACTTTTGTAACTTTCTCCGGATAATGAGGCTCAAGTCCTTCAAAAGGGGATGTTCATTACAATGAAGAATGTACAAAATTTTTTTGAAGGACGACAAGCTTTATTCACCAACTAAAAACTAGAGCAACATAAAATGCAAAGACAGGATTATAACCCCAGTGGACAAATTGATCCAACTGAGCACAATCACCTGCCTATGCAAAAGAATGTACAAAATGTACATGTTTATTTCTTGAGTGATATTTATGTATAGCAAGATACATAAAGTTAAAGAAGGAGACTAGACATTGACATTGTATTGATATTGAAAGTATTAACATTGTTTTCTCACATTGGTATCAGAGCTACAAAAATGTTTAGTGGATTTGGTGCAGGACTTTTAAAACCACTGATAATTGTACATATATGTATGTTAGTGTAGCGATGAAAGACACAATTGAGTGCACATGTCAAGGATCTCCAAGACATATGATGCTAGTGCTATTACTGTAGACGGCTACAATATTACATGTAATAGTTGATTAGGTGCAATCAACCAGGTATATTGTGCCCGAATGGGCGCAGACACTGGGCGATTCTAAAGAATGGATGTTCAACTTCAATATCTCCTATTTGGAAACATTAACTTACCATCATCTATCTGTTTCAGTTCCGAGGCAATATGCTCTAGTGCGAAAGGACACAATCATCTTGTGCTTCTTCTTGGGCAAGTGTGGCAATAGGTACTGTTGTGAACCACGAGCTAGCTTAGAAGCAATCTGGCTTTTGCAATATGATATCTCTACCAGTTTCAAAGCATTAGAATCCCAGAGCTTAATAAGAAAGCATGTATTCAAATATTGCTCCAAGCAATTATGATCCTCTTTGTTCCATACCTGTATACATCCCTATTCTTGCACATCCCAACAGGAGAACAATCTCATTTCTCCTTTCGCCTGGTCAGTGTATAGGCGAGGTTTGGAAGGCAAGTGTCTCCCATGTTTATCACCTTCTAACAATGTATTATATGACGTTCTAGAGCATAATGTTAAATAGGTAAGAACCTTATCTCTTGTAGAAGAATTGGATATGGAATGATGGACTTGACTCCAGGGGATTGGTTAGAAAGGTTTTGAATACGTTCTAAGTCTCCGAAGTGGCAAGTGATATGACTGCCTCCCATACTTCCACTTTATATAGAAGAACTATCTCCTTGAAAACCATGAACAAGTATGTGACTAATGGGACCAGTCGTAAAAAGTCGCTTTGTAACAATTGTTCTGCATGGCATAAAAAGCCTTCCACCTTGCCGTCACCCATTGCTAGATGCAAATATCCCTATACTTGTTGGGGAAAAAAATAATAGATCTATATCATAGGCAGATATATATAACATCAGCCTAATGATGTGATAAGCAAGTTGAAACCCTCCGCCTCGATGCTGAGCAAGCCAGTTCTCGAGCTGATAAATGAATAATTCAAACAGTGTGGGAGAGAGTGGGTGAACTCCCTCACTATTATTGATAAGATGGTTTGATGGAGGATTTCAAGCTGAGACTGTGACGTTCCACGTATTTATATGGTATACTATAAATATACTGACACGTCACGTAGTAGGGATACACCACCATGGGGTATGTTAACCTAGGGGGTTGACCTAAAAGGGATTAATTTAGCTATGCTAAATTAATAAAACCTAATTAAGTGTATTTTGTCTTAATTAACCTAATTAGTAATGACATGCCACCTGGCCCAAATCGATTGGGCAAGGCAGGGTTTCCAATTGGGGACACCCAAATTAGGGCTTTTGGGCCCCAATTCGAATTAGGAGCAATTGGAGATGGAGGAGGAGAAGCGGCCGACCGAGCACCCTTCAAATGAAGTCGAGATGGAGCAGCCCAAGACCGATTTGACGGTTAGTCAGTAGGTTACTTTGTTGATCTATAGCATAGCACCTCTCTGTGGTGTGTTTTCTCTCTGTTTTTCTCTGTGGTTTACCTGTAAGGCTAACCCTTGATTGATATGGTGAGTATTCTTATCTCTAGTCTCTGTATGTGCTTTGGTTGATGGTTTAGTAGTTCTTTGCCTAGTTAGCACTCGGAGATGGGGGATTACGGGGTAGAGACCTCCGAGCCCATGTATTGTAGTATGCTCCTAGATAGAGCCCCTTTATTATTCCCATTAGGTGCGGCAGGCACAAGATCCCACCAATTGTGGAATCTATGGCATCATTGAAGCACCGGATAAGGGGCCGTGAGTGATGAAGTGTGGGGTGGGGTCTCACCGAGCATAAAGGCTACGGGGACTCCTTCAAAGGAGCTAGGGCCTAATAGTCGGTTATGTAGAGGGCCTGGGTATGGGTCCGACACTCCCCGGGTACAGAGGTGTGACCCGTATGGGGCATCTTGTACTTTGATGATAAAGTTAGGGGAGTAAGTCCTGTACGGAAGGAGATGCCGATGGATCTCCTCCTCTAGCTCACCCATGGATTCACTGCGACTACGGAGGGGACACTTCCCCGACCCGCCTCATCGGACCGGGGAGATGTAACTCCGGAGTAGTCCCGGCGGGTGATTCCTTGGGATTGCGCCTCCTCCCAGGCTACAATGACGCCATAGCTTGATTCAAATCATCCGCAAAGTGTGCATGAGGGGCTGATGGAGTGGACTACCCTAGCCAATGTTCTATGCCACCCAACGCCGGTTATACCTCTCCTGTCACGATCTCTTTGAGACCGATCCATCAGTCCATCCTCACAGAGTCCGAGCTCGGGTAGAACCCGGGTTTGGGGCGCTTTCCTTAGGATTAGATGCATCTTCTTTGCCGTTAGTACTTGATGGATGTGCCACCCTTCGGTGGTTATTTATGTATGATTTATGCTGTATGCTAACATGTATTAATGCTTACGCGACTTAGGAGTCCCATTGAAGGCGTGGGCCGAATGACACCTCCGTGTCCTTCACCCGGGCATCTTTCTATGGATGATCCAAGTTAGACGGAGGGCCATGCCCATGGTGAGCTGATTGCCATGGGAGGGGGAAGTCCCTATATGTATACCGAGCCGTATATATTCGTGGAGCCGCCACAAGGTATCGAGCCATGATTTTGGTTGACCGGAATCATAGCACGGACCAAATTCTTAACCGTTAATTCGGTAGTTACGTGGAAGTTTGAGTTTAGCTGGACTGCCTAACTTTTCGGTGATTTAGTCTTTGTGCTAGGTGTATCTAATAAATTATTTGAGATTTAGGAAGTTTAGGGTGAATTTGGTGGGGAAATGGTATAATTAGAAGACCAAGGTTTAGATGGGCCGTAACTTTTAGTGGGTAGCTCGGATGGAGGCGAAAATTGTTCCAGCGTCTCCGGCACATCCCAAATACCCTAGGAAGCACGTTTCCCGAGGCAAAGATGGCGACCCCAAGGCGCAAAATCAAAAGGTGCGCTGACTGCTATTGTGGTGCTTAGAAATCCAAAATTAAGATCGTATTTCACACCCAACGCACCTATACGGTTCCGTCGTATAAAATACGCGTGGTATAAAATACGCCATTATCCTAGTTCTTGATTGTCATTACATTTATAGCTTAGCTTACGTCTCTCAAGTGATTTTTGCAAGTCCCAAAACTTGATATCACCCAGGCAAGTTCCAAGTCACCCCTTATATCAGAAGTTCTTTCCACACGTTTTCCTTACCATGCCATCATCAAAATTGCCATCATTTTTCATTAGCCATCTATTAAATCTTTGTCAAAGTCATAGCCTTTGCACCTCGATAGCCACACATAATGAGTAGTCTATATGTCATTTGATCTCTATGTCTTACCATCATTATAGATCCTTGCATTGTTATTTTTTATACCCTTCTATACCAAACTTATGCCATACCTAGACTTCCCGTATAATCCTACCCGCACAGTATGCAACTCATCCCCCAAAATTGTGCACGTAGTGACCTTCCAACTAGGTGACCTCTGCCTAATGATCCGTACTCCGCCTTTCCTTCGTTTTGAACTTATCATGTTTTATCATGCTCTTAACTATGCTAAATTACCTGAGTCATCAGGGCACCTGCTATAACTCCAAATAGACTATTGATTTCGACTCTCCTTATCCAACAAGCATTATGTAACTCTTATTCGTCACCCAGCCACAATCAGTACTATTGTACGATGCAACCACATATCCTTCATATGAATGTTACGTGTGTATGTTCAATCATTCTTGATTTGATTCACACACATTCCTCATCCATAAGCAACCTGCCTTTTGCTGTAAATGGAATACGAAACCCTCCACGCGCCGCCGCCGTGGGACCCCCGCGCTTGACTTGCGAACACAAGATTACTCTTCTCAACCAGCAGATGGCGGAATTGCAAGCGTACATTTCGCAATGGGCACCACATCCTATAGTTTCTCGTGTGCCTCCCTACCATCGACGCCTTAAACATCCACGACCTACATCAACAGCCACCCCTTACTCGGACACCGACGACTCTTCCGAGTCTCACACTCAGCACGTGAACAGTATTCGGGGTACCCGAAAGCTCCTCCACTTCTCGGGCAGGGATGCGGAATCTTGGTTGCAGCACATCCACGAAGTGGCAACTCGAACGAAATGCAAAGGAATTATCTGCGAATTAACAATTGTCAGGACTAAAGGACTACGTTTGTATGGTATAACATAATAAACAAGAAATATGACTTAATTACGAATATAAAGCCATAAGCAAGAGAATTATAGTCAATCAAACTTATAGCATCGTATAATAAAAAGAAGTCTCAAGTAAAAGCCGAGCCTGATAGGCGTATACAAAGAACTTGAAAACCATAAGGAATAACTTTCAGTGTCTAGTATCAGGAGTATCACTCTCTATAACCAAATAGAAATAATCTACATCTGTGCATATGTATCGTTTACAATTAGATAAATGTGTTAACTACATAATGTTTTTTTTTTAATTGCGTATATTCTGGGTTACTGTTAATATGATATGTATATTTCGGAGTATAACATCAATAATTCGCCTAGTGATGCGACCTCTCTATCCCTAAGAGACCGACTCGATAAAAGGAACTTCCATGGAGTTTGCGCGATAATGTTAAATCCACGGTCATCTTTTAGACGCCAACATGAAGAACTCGACATGGATCCTTTTTTTCCCCAAGGTGCCTCTTTCCTTTTTTTTTTATATATGAAGCCACCAAAGGGACATCCACTTGTCAAGACCGTCATCAAACCGTCGGTAATAGGAGGACCTTAATGAGGAACGTCAACCTCTACATCAAGGAGAAGCACACCTTCAACAACACGATTGAGTATGCGGTAGCTGGACGAATTCCTAGGACGCTTCCAGCTGCATACGGTTAGATAAGTTAAGTAGCATTGGCTTCGACTAATATCACGCCTGATACGCTCGTCAAGCATTTCTCGTACATGCCTAGTATGAGCTATCACCCCAGGAATTGAGGAAGTTCTCAATGCGTGGCAAGGAAATCCGCACGATTAACTAAACTTATACATGACTGTTAGCACATATCCAACGTATTGAGTCCACTTGGTGAGCTTGAACACCTTACTTGGACGCCATTATCCTAGTTCTTGATTGTCATTACATTTATAGCTTAGCTTACGTCTCTCAAGTGATTTTTGCAAGTCCCAAAACTTGATATCACCCAGGCAAGTTCCAAGTCACCCCTTATATCAGAAGTTCTTTCCACACGTTTTCCTTACCATGCCATCATCAAAATTGCCATCATTTTTCATTAGCCATCTATTAAATCTTTGTCAAAGTCATAGCCTTTGCACCTCGATAGCCACACATAATGAGTAGTCTATATGTCATTTGATCTCTATGTCTTACCATCATTATAGATCCTTGCATTGTTATTTCTTATACCCTTCTATACCAAACTTATGCCATACCTAGACTTCCCGTATAATCCTACCCGCACAGTATGCAACTCATCCCCCAAAATTGTGCACGTAGTGACCTTCCAACTAGGTGACCTCTGCCTAATGATCCGTACTCCGCCTTTCCTTCGTTTTGAACTTATCATGTTTTATCATGCTCTTAACTATGCTAAATTACCTAGAGTCATCAGGGCTGTTAGAGCCTGAACTCTAACCTTGCAAGAAGGATGAAAAACCCAACAATCCAAGCTCAATCTATCAAATCAAGGCAATGCACAACACAAAGAATCTTCATCTCCATAGCTAGATCAATGAAAATACTCTCCCAATACACCGCCTCTCCGTTTCTTCTCTCTCGCCGATAATACAATGATCATAATGGCTCCACAATGCATAACCGCAGTAAATATCCCGCACGCCGCATGCGCAGATATCACTCCATATACCTGTATATGATGAATGTGGTGAGTGGTGACAAGTGTGGTGAGTGGTGACGAATGTGGTGAGTGGTGATGAGTGTGGTGAGTGGTGACGAATGTGGTGAGTGGTGATCACCCCAACAGTGGCGACCACAAAGAAAATATATACCTCCGTGGCGGAGAACCCACAACAAAACATACTACTATGGTCCTTGGGACATGTCCCCAAATGACACATTTACATGTATGTTTAGAAAGAAAATACCCTCCTCAAATCCAAATGTCTGATATAAACAAACTGGTCCAAAATGACAAGGACGAAACAGAGCCTCAGAATCGCGGGCAAACTTTGAAAGCTGATATCTTGAGCTCCAGACCTCCGCTTGACCTCCGCCATAGCTCGTTGATTCGTCGTAAAACACATCTTTTGATGCAGGATAGATTGTGTATTATGGAACTGTCACCATCTGTTTTACAGAAAAACGACCCCATCAGAACCCAAAAGTTCTCCACAAATTCTCTCAGAATTGAGCTCACAACTGAATCCCTTTAGAATAGCACTTCTCTTTCAAAATAAGGCCTGAGATCCTTGCCATTTCTTGGGTTAGGCAACAATTCCCTTTCCTCGAGTCATCAAGTAGAAAGCCCCACCCGTACCGCTTTATCAATCAAATGGCCTTCCCATGGGCTTTGAAATTTAGATAGATGCTTTAGTGGTCCCCGCACAACACCAATTGGCCTTCCTCAAATGGATTGACAACCCGTAACTTACCTTTGATAAGCTTTTACTTTTGCTTATGCCTCATATTGAAGTCCGCTGCTTCTTGTCTCATCTCAGCAATTGCAAATAAATCATCCATCCTATTATGCACTTGATTTGGAGTTGGAACTTCTCCTAAATTCTCATAATAAGGTAGCTCCACAAATGAACACAAAGGAATGTCCAAATGAATAGGCATCACAGCCTTTGTACTCCATAAACCAATTCAAATGGTGTAAAATCCACGTAGCCAACTTGTAAGTACACCAAACTCCATAAGGCACCCATCCAAGGCTTCATGCCAATTTCTTTGATTATCCTTCAATCGCTTTTGGCCAAGATAGCTTTCAGAATTTTGTTAGTAGATTCAGCTTTGTCCATTTCCCCTGGGATAATAAGCGTAAGCTTGCACATGTTGAACACCAATCTTTTTTCGTTAACCGAGCTACTACTTTTCCCATGAAATGAGTTCCCCGACGTACAAAAGAATGGTTGGAACACCAAACCGAAAAATCAAATTGTGATAAAGAAAGCTATCGTGGTATTTTCTCAGTAGCATACTTTGTCGGAATTGCTTCTACCCACTTTGTAAACATGCATGTGGCTGCCAAGATATACTTATGACCTTTGAAGATGGAGGAGTGATAGGCCCAATGTAATCCAATCCCCACATATGAAATGGACCAACACTCAAAATAGGATGGAATGGCATATTATTGTGGCCCTGTTAACTCGCTTGTACATTTGCTAACAAAGCCTCTAGTATCCTTTGTAAAGAGTTGGCCAATAATATCCCAAATGAAGGATCTTCCTAGCTCGTGGTTCTGGGCTGCAAAATGCCCCCGACAATCATGTGCTTGCTGCAACAAATCATGAGTTTGCTGACCAGCAACACACCTTAATAAGAGACCTTCCATAGTCCTCTTTATACGTAATAGCTTCATGCACCACATAACCAAATGCTTGTACTCTAAGAGCATGCTTTTGTTGCTTTGAAAATGATGAAGGATAAGTCCGATCTTGCAAATACCTGTGATATGTTGGCATACCAAAGATCCAATCGCCTCAATGAACCCCTTGTAATACTCCATTATCCCAATTGCTACTGGGTTGGTCTGCTTCCTCTTCTATTTCAGCACCACTACTCAAATAGGCACTTGATTATGAGCTCCTTGAGCCATCTTAACATACTTCAACTCAAATTCTTATATGATAAGAGCCCATCTTGTAAACTTAGGATCTTGGACAGCCTTTATTGTATATGCATGGCAATGGGTTCACATCCATATGAATGTAGACATAATCAGATATTTGCTGAATTCCATTGTGAAGGAAGAAGATAATGTCTAAATTTATTCAAGGCCCACTTCAATGCCAACCCAAGATGCTCCATATGAGTCCATTTCTGCTCTTGTGGAGTTAACAACCTGCTAGCATAATAATTCACATCATAATGCTTTTGCTGATTTTTCTGACATAGTGTGACAGCCAAAGCTTGCTCCCAAATAGTAAAGAATAAATGAAAAGGCTCACTCATTCTTGGAGGAATCAGCAAAGTTCTCTTTCAATTGTCCAAGGCACCATTCAAATGCTTCCAGCATCCTCCTTCCATCTAAAATTTCTGCCCTTGCTTCATACAATCCACAAGTGGTCGAGTTATTTTAGCAAAATTGTGCAAATACCTCCTACTAAAACTGAGTTGGCCATATAAGCTTCTCACTTGGGATATATTTGTAGGTGGTTTTACCTTGCAATCTTACCATGATCCACTTGTAATCCATTTTCTGAAACGTAATTGCCCAATAGTTTTCCTCCTCTAGTGAAGAAAATACACTTAGCAGATTCAAACTTATGCCATACAATCGCATCTTTCAAGAACTTTTTTCCCCGAGATGATCCAAGTGATGCCTTCTTGGATTCGAAAACACCGGGTTAAGTCGCTCTATAAAGACTCTCAAAAGTCTAAAATATCATGAAAAGCATATGTCATAGCTCTCTCAAATGTGGCTGGAGCATTTGTGAGGCCAAAAGGTAATACCTTTGTAAGCATAGATGCCAAAAGGTGTTCAAAAAGCCGCCATTGCTTGATGTGGTGGATAGATTTGGATCTGATTATATCCCTCGAAAAACCATCCAAGAAAGAATAGGCCTGATTTCCGCAACAATATCCAACAAAGTGTCTATGAATGGTGTAGGAAAATGATCTCTTTGGTAGCTTTGTTGAGATCCCCGTAAATCAATGCATACCGGATTGAATTATTTGGCTTTCCCATCGTACAATAGAACTGATCCAATCTGAATTTGGCACCGGTACAATAAATCCCGCCCCAAAAGCTTCATAACTTCAGCCTTTACTTGCTCCTCTATTGCTTGGACTCATTCTCCTTTGAGCTTGCCGGACTGGTTTTGATCCTTGTTTCAAATCAATGGTATGCACCACAACCTCCTCGTGGAATGCCTTTCAATTCTTTGTAATTTCTTGCCAAAACATCCCTGAATTCTCTTTAACAAAGATATCAAATCAATGCTTCTTCCTCTTGAGTAAGATCTCCAATAGTAACCAATTCTTCTTGGATTTCCTTGAGAAATATTGATGTTCTTGACTAAATGTGGTGATCTGAATGAAGGTGGTGAGTGTGGTGATCTAATGTGGTGAATGTGGTGATTGTGGTGAATGTGGTGACAAAGTGATGAATGTGGTGCGGTGATGACCTTGTGGACCCAGAATGGATGTGGTGGATGTGATGATTGTGATGAATTTGGTGCATGTGGTGACCGGGGATTGTGGTGAATATGGACTAATCTGATTTACCCTCATCCTCCGAATCGTGCATGCCACCAAGCTGCTTGTACTTGTATAGTGGGCTGATTTCTGCTTTACCCCATCCATGCTTGATGTCAAAATCAACATCTCTACTTGATCTAGATCAATACCTTGCTGAAATAAAGTGTCATCAATGGGTCTTTGAATGGACTCCTCCTTCATGTTTACAAGAGTCTCTTTGTAACTCATCTTCACCAATACTCTCAAGTCTTTTGGATATACTTATCCGCAACTTCCCTCTGTAAATGACATATTTCTGAATTTTGGGTACCTTTTAACCACTTGTACAAAGTCTTATCTTCCCTGTCACCCACTTCCAAGACATGAAAACAACTAAGACCTTGCTGTCCCCGACACCATAGCATTCTCTTTTTGTGATTTCTAACTGGGGCTGCTCAAAGAAAGATTGCAAAGAAAGGTACCTTTTGCTGATTTCAGAGGATGATCTATAGTAACCTTTGTGTTCTCCTTGAAAGATGTTCATCTCAAGGCTTCCTCCATGAAGTCTCAGCTTGTAATGCATCTAACCATGTCCGCTCAAAGAACAAAGTATAAGTTTCAAAGATGCACACTCTCCTGAAATTTCAAAACCATGAAATCCAAGATTGCTTCCACCTCATAAACCTTGCATAAGACATTTCTATGACCCCATAGGCTGCACCTTCATTTGATTGAATGCTTTGAGCATCATAGTTGTCGGTTCCATCATTTTCAATCCAACTTGAAGCATTATGTGGTAAGGCATGACATTCACTCCCGCCAAGATCTATGTTGGCCTCTTTGATTAGATAACCATTAATACTCACATCACAAAGAAATGGCCCAGGATCCTTGGATTGCCGGGCTGGTGGCTCCATTCTCCTCTTGTCGGTATCATTTGATATGATTTGTTGGACTGAAATTTCTGATTTTGTTCTTCCCCCTAACTCTTGCAACAAATTTGGAGAATAATGCATCAATTGCTCAAGAGTAAGTGTAACTTTAGTGGCCAAAACTTGGCTGATCACATCATCTTCATTTTGAATTTCCTCATCCACCATAGGAGGCATTACTATGGGCTGATTTTCTTCTATAGACTAAAAATGTTCTGTGGGCAACACATTGAATTGCACCTTCTTAGGTGCTGATACCTTCAAAGCTTGTTCCTTCAAAGCTTTTGGAAAAGAGGTCTTAGTCTTCTCCACAATTGGCACTACTCTTGGTTCTTGAACCACCTTTTGTGATCTTGTAACCGCATTTACTTCTCCAATCTCTTCTTCTTGCTTTAAATGGGTCACCGTCTACCCCAACAAATCCACAATTTACTACTGATTTTGCCTTCTCTTGCTTCTTAAGCTCCTCAATAAGAGCCTTAACTTGAGGATTATCAATGTACTTTGCATCTTGAATGCGAACATCATTATTAGGAAGAGGTACGGATTCAAACACTTGCTGCTTTGGTGGATACTTGTTGGTTGCCCATTCTGGTTTCCCATGGATTTTCCAACAAGTCTCATCATGCTTAAATTTATCACATAACTTGCAATATAAATGAGCCTTACTTGGATACCATCCCTGTTTTGGCTGCACCATTGGTGTGGAACCCATTGGAACTTGTTGGGCAATTGGAGCTTGTGGTATCATGGGCACTTGTGGCATGATAGGTGCTGCTTGCATTGGTTGAATAGGAATAGGTGGTGCTTGTTGCATAACAGCAAATACCGGATTGGCCCTCTCAAAGAATCTCTTCTCCCTACATTCTTGATCATTATGGCCCTTGATTTGGCATCTTGAGCAGAATTTCAGCAATCTACATGTAGTATCAGAATGTCCAATAGACCCACAATACTCACAAGTAATAAACCCAACCTCCCTTGGCTTCTCACCAATTGTGCTTAGAAATCTTGGCTGCAATATCCTCTGTTTTATGCTCTGGAGCAGCAACTTCATGAATGTATCCTAGCTTATCTTCAGCCTTGAGAGCATACTTTTGTGCCTCTAGTAATGTTGTAGGCTGTTTAGCCTTCACCTTATGAGCAATAGCTCGTTTCAGCCCCTTCACATACTATTGATATCCATTTCATCATTCCTTGCAATCTTCCAATGAACCACGGCTTTGAGAACCGAATAATGTACCTCTGATTATACTCTCTAATTGATTCATCTTCCTTTTGTGTGAAACTGGTCCACCTTTCCATAGTCTTATCCTTACCATGAACTTCTTTGATAATTAGCAATAAAAAGCTTCTTTCAATTCCTGATATGTCATGGTATCTCGGCCGAAGTTTGAGCCCATTCCTCCAATCGAATCTTGCAAAGAACTATGAAACCAAAGCAAATAATCACCAACCGGTAACTTACATTGCCGGCAATACCTCTCAAACTTCACAATATGCTTCAAAGGATCCCCACCACCAGATCATCAAACTTTGGAATGCCCATTATCCGAAAACCCCATACCATAGGTGGTAATACAGCCATCTCTCGCCTCTTCTTGGGTTTCTTGAATTGGAAAACGAAATTGAATCTCCTTCAATTTGAAAACGAAATTGATTACCTTCTAGATCGGTAAATGGAATCAAAACCTCCTCGATCTCGAATTAGACTCCAAATCTGCTCCCAAATCTGAAAACGAAATTGAATCTTGATGCAATTTTGAGCCCAAAGATTGACTCACCGGTCCCCTTCTTGTTACGATGGAGCTTGGTGGGATATCCTTCTTACTTCCCTTGGGCATAAAACTATGCTCCCCTTGTCAAATTTTACTCCACAAATCAATTACGGCAAAATCCCCTTCACACAAGAAATTGCTCCTTTCACAATGGTGTCGTTTCTTTTTGACGATCATCACCAATACCAATGGTAACAACTCCCTTTTTTCACTGGAAATTCTTGCCGATCAATGGTCTGTCGAGCCACCGTGGTCGCCAAATTGTTAGAGCCTGAACTCTAACCTTGCAAGAAGGATGAAAAACTCAACAATCCAAGCTCAATCTATCAAATCAAGGCAATGCACAACACAAAGAATCTTCATCTCCATAGCTAGATCAATGAAAATACTCTCTCCCAATACACCGTCTCTCTGTTCTTCTCTCTCTCTGCTCAGATAATACAATGATCATAATGGCTCCACAATGCATACGTGCAAATATCCTGCACGCGTGCATGCGCGTATATCACTCCATATACGGTATATGATGAATGTGGTGAGTGGTGACAAGTGTGGTGAGTGGTGACGAATGTGGTGAGTGGCGATGAGTGTGGTGAGTGGTGATGAATGTGGTGGTGAGTGTGGTGAGTTTTCTTGAGCAAACCAGCAACACACCTTAATAAGAGACCTTCCATAGTCCTCTTATACAGAATAGCTTCATGCACCACATAATCAGCTGCTTGTACTCTAAGAGCATGCTTTTGTTGCTTTGAAAATGATGAAGGATAAGTCTGATCTTGCAAATACCTGTATATGTTGGCATACCAAAGATCCACCGTCTCAATGAACCCTTGTAATACTCCATTATCCTGAATTGCTACTGGCTGGTCTGTTTCCTCTTCTATTTCAGCACCACTACTCAAATAGGCACTTGGATTATGAGCTCCTTGAGCCATCTTAACATACTTCAACTCAAATTCTTGTATGATAAGAGCCCATCTTGTAAACTTAGGATCTTGGACAGTCTTATTGTATATGCATGGCAATGGGTTCACATCCATATGAATGTAGACATACTGTACATTTGCTGAATTCCATTGTGAAGGAAGAAGATAATGTCTAAATTTATTCAAGGCCCACTTCAATGCCAACCCAAGATGCTCCACATGAGTCCATTTCTGCTCTTGTGGAGTTAACAACCTGCTAGCATAGTAATTCACATCATAATGCTTTTGCTGATTTTTCTGACATAGTGTGACAGCCAAAGCTTGCTCCCAAATAATAAAGAATAAATGAAAAGGCTCACTCATTCTTGGAGGAATCAGCAAAGTTCTCTCTTTCAATTGTCCAAGGCACCATTCAAATGCTTCTTGAGCATCCTCCTTCCATCTAAAATTCTGCCCTTGCTTCATACAATCCACAAGTGGCTGAGTTATTTTAGCAAAATTGTGCAAATACCTCCTACTAAAACTGAGTTGGCCATATAAGCTTCTCACTTGGGATATATTTGTAGGTGGTTTTACCTTGCAATCTTACCATGATCCACTTGTAATCCATTTTCTGAAACGTAATTGCCCAATAGTTTTCCTCCTCTAGTGAAGAAAATACACTTAGCAGGATTCAAACTTATGCCATACAATCGGCATCTTTCAAGAACTTTTCTGAGATGATCCAAGTGATGCCTTCTTGGATTCAAAACAACGGCAAAGTCGCCTATAAAGACTCTCAAAAAAAAGTCTAAAAATATCATGAAAAGCATATGTCATAGCTCTGAAATGTGGCTGGAGCATTTGTGAGGCCAAAAGGTAATACCTTGTAAGCATAGATGCCAAAAGGTGTTCAAAAAGTCCGCCATTGCTTGATGTGGTGGATAGATTTGGATCTGATTATATCCCCGAAAATCCATCCAAGAAAGAATAGGCCTGATTTCCGCAACAATATCCAACAAAGTGTCTATGAATGGTGTAGGAAAATGATCTCTTTTGGTAGCTTTGTTGAGATCCCTGTAATCAATACATACTCGGATTGAATTATTTGGCTTTCTCACTGGTACAATAGAACTGATCCAATCTGAATTTGGCACTGGTACAATAAATCCCGCCTCCAAAAGCTTCATAACTTCAGCCTTTACTTGCTCCTCTATTGCTGGACTCATTCTCCTTTGAGCTTGCTGGACTGGTTTTGATCCTTGTTTCAAATCAATGGTATGCACCACAACCTCTGGTGGAATGCCTTTCAATTCTTTGTAATTTCTTGCCAAAACATCCCTGAATTCTATTAACAAAGATATCAAATCACGTTCTTCCTCTTGAGTAAGATCGCCTCCAATAGTAACCAATTCTTCTTGATTTCCTTGAGAAATATTGATGTTCTTGACTGAATGTGGTGACTGTAATGAAGGTGGTGAGTGTGGTGACGAATGTGGTGAATGTGGTGAATGTGGTGACAGTGATGAATGTGGTGCGTGTGATGACTGTAGTGACTGTAATGGATGTGGTGGATGTGATGATTGTGATGAATTTGGTGCATGTGGTGACTGTAAGGATTGTGGTGAATATGGACTAATCTGATTTACCTCATCCTCCAGAATGTGCGCATGCCACCAAGCTGCTTGTACTTGTATAGTGGGCTGATTTCTGTTTACCCCATCCATGCTTGATGTCAAAATCAACATCTCTACTTGATCTAGATCAATACCTTGCTGAAATAAAGTGTCATCAATGGGTCTTTGAATGGACTCCTTCTTCATGTTTACAAGAGTCTCTTGTAACTCATCTTCACCAATACTCTCAAGTCTTTGGATATACTTATCGCAAACTTCCTCAGAAAATGACATATTTCTGAATTTTGGATACCTTTTAACCACTTGTACAAAGTCTTATCTTCCCTCACACCCACTTCCAAGACATGAAAACAACTAAGACCTTGCTGTCCCGACACCATAGCATTCTCTTTGCTGATTTCTAACCGGGGCTGCTCAAAGAAAGATTGCAAAGAAAGGTACCTTTTGCTGATTTCGAGGGATGATCTATAGTAACCTTGTGTTCTCCTTGAAAGATGTTCATCTCAAGGCTTCCTCCATGAAGTCTCAGCTTGTACGGCATCTAACCATGTCCCGCCGGCAAGAACAAAGTATAAGTTTCGGATGCACACTCTCTGGAAATTTCAAAACCATGAAATCCAAGATTGCTTCCACCTCATAAACCTTGCATAAGACATTTCTTATGACCCGCATAGGCTGCACCTTCATTTGATTGAATGCTTTGAGCATCATAGTTGTCGGTTCCATCATTTTCAATCCAACTTGAAGCATTATGTGGTAAGGCATGACATTCACTCCGCTGCCGGGTACCCTATGTTGGCCTCTTTGATTAGATAACCATTAATACTCACATCACAAAGAAATGGCCCAGATCCTTGGATTGCCGGGGCTGGTGGCTCCATTCTCCTCTTGTCGGTATCATTTGATATGATTTGTTGGACTGAAATTTCTGATTTTGTTCTTCCCCCTAACTCTTGCAACAAATTTGGAGAATAATGCATCAATTGCTCAAGAGTAAGTGTAACTTTAGTGGCCAAAACTTGGCTGATCACATCATCTTCATTTTGAATTTCCTCATCCACCATAGGAGGCATTACTATGGGCTGATTTTTCTTCTATAGACCTAAACCGTTACGTGGGCAACAAATAGAATTGCACCTTCTTAGGTGCTGATACCTTCAAAGCTTGTTCCTTCAAAGCCTTTGGAAAAGAGGTCTTAGTCTTCTCCACAATTGGCACTACTCTTGGTTCTTGAACCACCTTTTTGTGATCTTGTAACCGCATTTACTTCTCCAATCTCTTCTTCTTGCTGAAATGGGTCACTTTGTCTACCTCAACAAATCCACAATTTACTACTGATTTTGCCTTCTCTTGCTTCTTAAGCTCCTCAATAAGAGCCTTAACTTGAGGATTATCAATGTACTTTGCATCTTAAATGCACGAACATCATTATTAGAAGAGGTACCTGATTCAAACCCTTGTTTGCTTTGGTGGATACTTGTTGGTTGCCCATTCGGTTTCCCATGGATTTTCCAACAAGTCTCATCATGCTTAAATTTATCACATAACTTGCAATATAAATGAGCCTTACTTGGATACCATCCCCGTTTTTGGCTAAACCATTGGTGTGGAACCCATTGGAACTTGTTGGGCAATTGGAGCTTGTGGTATCATGGGCACTTGTGGCATGATAGGTGCCGCTTGCATTGGTTGAATAGGAATAGGTGGTGCTTGTTGCATAACAAAGAAATACCGGATTGGCCCTCTCAAAGAATCTCTTCTCCCTACATTCTTGATCATTATGGCCCTTGATTTGGCATCTTGAGCAGAATTTCAAGAATCTACATGTAGTATCGAGAATGTCCAATAGACCCACAATACTCACAAGTAATAAACCGCACCTCCTTGGCTTCTCACCAATTGTAAGCTTAGAAATCTTGGCTGCAATATCCTCTGTTTTATGCTTTGGGAGCAACTTCATGAATGTATCCTAGCTTATCTTCACCTTTGAGAGCATACTTTTGTGCCTCTAGTAATGTTGTAGGCTTGTTTAGCCTTCACCTTATGAGCAATAGCTCGTTTCAGCCCCTTCACATACCATTGGATATCCATTTCATCATTCCTTGCAATCTTCCAATGAACCCGCGGCTTTGAGAACCGCAATGTACCTCGATTATACTCTCTAATTGATTCATCTTCCTTTTGTGTGAAACCGGGTCCACCTTTCCATAGTCTTATCCTTACCATGAACTTCTTGATAATTAGCAATAAAAGCTTCTTTCAATTCGATATGTCATGGTATCCGCTGATTTTGAGCCCATTCCTCCACCGAATCTTGCAAAGAACTATGAAGCCAAAGCAAATAATCACTCAGGTAGATAACTTACATTGTTGGTAATACCTCTCAAACTTCACAATATGCTTCAAAGGATCCCATCCACCAGGATCATCAAACTTTGGAATGCCCATTGTCCTAAAACCCCATACCATAGGTGGTAATCAGCCATCTCGCCTCTTCTTGGGTTTCTTGGAATTGGAAAAACGAAATTGAATCTCCCTTCAATTTGAAAAACGAAATTGATTACCTTCTAGATCGGTAAATGGAATCAAAACCTCCCGGATCTGAGAATTAGACTCCAAATCTGCTCCAAATGAAAACGAAATTGAATCTTGATGCAATTTTGAGCCCAAAGATTGACTCACCGGTCCCCTTCTTGTTACGATGGAGCTTGGTGGGATATCCTTCTTACTTCCCTTGGGCATAAAACTATGCTCCCTTGTCAAATTTTACTCCACAAATCAATTACTGGCAAAATCCCCTTCACACAAGAAATTGCTCCTTTCACAATGGTGTCGTTTCTTTACCGACGATCACCAATACCAATGGTAACAACTCCCTTTTCACCGGAAATTCTTGCCGATCAATGGTGCCGTGAGCCACCGGTGGTTTCAACCAAATTGTTAGAGTCCCGAACTCTAACCTTGCAAGAAGGATGAAAAACCCAACAATCCAAGCTCAATCTATCAAATCAAGGCAATGCACAACACAAAGAATCTTCATCTCCATAGCTAGATCAATGAAAATACTCTCTCCCAATACACCGTCCCTCTGTTCTTCTCTCTATCTGCTCAGATAATACAATGATCATAATGGCTCCACAATGCATACGTGCAAATATCCTGCACGCGTGCATGCGCGTATATCACTCCATATACGGTATATGATGAATGTGGTGAGTGGTGACAAGTGTGGTGAGTGGTGACGAATGTGGTGAGTGGTGATGAGTGTGGTGAGTGGTGATGTGTGTGGTGAGTGGTGGTGAGTGTGGTGTGTGGTGTGTGGTGTGTGGTGAGTGGCAATTGCACGAGATGAGACAAGAAGCAGCAGACTTCAATATGAGGCATAAACAGAAAGTAAAGCTTATCAAATATAAGTTACAGGTTGTCAATCCATTTGAGGAAGGCCAATTGGTGTTGTGCAGGACCACTAAGCAGAATCTATCTAAATTTCAAAGCCCATGGGAAGGCCCATTTCTGATTGATAAAGCAGTACCAGGTGGGGCTTTCTACTTGATGACTCCAGAAGGGGAATTGTTGCCTAATCCCAGAAATGGCAAGGATCTCAGGCCTTATTTTGAAAGAGAAGTGCTATTCTAAGGGATTCAGATTTGGCAGAGCTCCAATTACAGAGAATTTGTGGAGAACTTTTGGGTTACAGCAGGCCATTTTTCTGTAAAAACAGATGGTGACAGTTCCATAATACACAATCTATCCTACATCAAAAGATGTGTTTCGGCGATACGAATCCAACGAGCTATGGCGCAGGTTAAACGGAGGTCTGGAGCTCAAGATATCGACTTTCAAAAGTTTGCCCGCGATTCTGAGGGCTCTGTTTCGTCCTTTGTCATTTTTGGACCGTTTTTTTATATCGGACATTTGGATTTGAGGAGGGTATTTTCTTTCTAAACATACATGTAAATGTGTCATTTGGGGACATGTCCCAAGGACCATAGTAGTATGTTTTGTTGTGGGTTCTCCGCCACGGAGTGGCATATTTTCCCACTGTGGTCGCCACTGTTGGGGTGATCACCACTCACCACATTCGTCACCACTCACCACACTCATCACCACTCACCACACTTGTCACCACTCACCACATTCATCATATACCGTATATGGAGTGATATACGCGCATGCACGCGTGCAGGATATTTGCACGTATGCATTGTGGAGCCATTATGATCATTGTATTATCCTCGAAAGCGAGAGAAGAACGAGAAGATTGTATTGGGAGAGAGTATTTTCATTGATCTAGCTATGGAGATGAAGATTCTTTGTGTTGTGCATTGCCTTGATTTGATAGATTGAGCTTGGATTGTTGGGTTTTTCATCCTTCTTGCAAGGTTAGAGTTCAGGCTCTAACAAGGGCACCTGCTATAACTCCAAATAGACTATTGATTTCGACTCTCCTTATGTAACTCTTATTCGTCACCCAGCCACAATCAGTACTATTGTATGATGCAACCACATACCCTTCATATGAATGTTACGTGTGTATGTTCAATCATTCTTGATTTGATTCATACACATTCCTCATCCATAAGCAACACGCCTTTTTCTTTGTAAATGGAATCTGAGAAACCCT
Source organism: Isoetes taiwanensis (assembly GCA_021234155.1). Taxonomy (NCBI): domain Eukaryota; kingdom Viridiplantae; phylum Streptophyta; class Lycopodiopsida; order Isoetales; family Isoetaceae; genus Isoetes; species Isoetes taiwanensis. The sequence continues at coordinate 23,845,626 of JAJEKV010000006.1, forward strand.
CCGCAGCGCCACCCAGGTGGGACCCCCCTGCTTGACTTGCGAACACAAGATTACTCTTCTCAACCAGCAGATGGCGGAATTGCAAGCGTACATTTCGCAATGGGCACCACATCCTATAGTTTCTCGTGTGCCTCCCTACCATCGACGCCTTAAACATCCACGACCTACATCAACGTGACCACCCCTTACTTTCGGACATTCGAATGCGACTCTTCCGAAGTCTCACACTCAAGACGCGTGAACGAAGATTCGGTACCCAAAGCTCCTCCACTTCGGGCGGGGGGATGCGAAATCTTGGTTCGCGACATCCAACAGTGGCAACTCGAACGAAATGCAAAGGAATTATCTGCGAATTAACAATTGTCAGGACTAAAGGACTACGTTTGTATGGTATAACATAATAAACAAGAAATATGACTTAATTACGAATATAAAGCCATAAGCAAGAGAATTATAGTCAATCAAACTTATAGCATCGTAATAATAAAAGAAGTCTCAAGTAAAAGCCGAGAGCTGATAAGGCGATACAAAGAACTTGAAACCATAAGGAATAACTTTTCGATTAATCTAGTATCAGGAGTATCACTCTCTATAACCAAATAGAAATAATCTACATCTGTGCATATGTATCGTTTACAATTAGATAAATGTGTTAACTACATAATGTTTTTTTTTTTTTTTTTAGTATATTACGGGTTCTTGTTAATATGATATGTATATTTCCCGAGTATAACATCAATAATTAAGCCTAGTGATGCGACCTCTCTATCCCTAAGAGACCGAATTCGATAAAAGGAACTTCCATGGAGTTTTTGCGATAATGTTAAATCCACGGTCATCTTTTAGACGCCAACATGAAGAACTCGACATGGACCCTTTTTTTCCCCAAGGTGCCTCTTTCCTTTTTTTTTTATATATGAAGCCACCAAAGGGACATCCACTTGTCAAGACCGTCATCAAACCGTCGGTAATAGGAGGACCTTAATGAGGAACGTCAACCTCTACATCAAGGAGAAGCACACCTTCAACAACACGATTGAGTATGCGGTAGCTGGGCCGAATTCCTAGGGCGGCTTCGGTACGCTGCGGTTAGATAAGTTAAGTAGCATTGGCTTCGACTAATATCACGCCGATCGTTTCGTCAAGCATTTCGTACATGCCTAGTATGAGCTATCACCCCGGGAATTGAGGAAGTCCTCAATGCGTTGGCAAGGAAATCAAGACGATTAACTAAACTTATACATGACTGTTAGCACATATCCAACGTATTGAGTCCACTTGGTGTGCTTGATCACCTTACTAAGCAGGAAACATTACGAGGATAATTGTTAACCATATATAAAGTTAGTATCCCCTAGGAATAAACCGACCAAATGAAACGACGTAATCTAGCAAGTCCGGCCAACTTGTTATGATAACATCAACTCACTTGGTGGGACTAATTCCGGAATTTAATTAACAACGACAGGGCAACTCTCTAGAATAGCAGCATGTGTTATATATTTAGGATCCACCTAAAATAAGAAGCATAAGTAGTTTCCTAATCTTCTGGAACCAAAGGGGATGTCATCATGACACAACCTTGCCGGATAGGATTGTCATAAGTAATTTTGTAAACTTTTGGCATCATTGGGATAAATGTTACATGATAAGTGCATCCATCATACCTAGTCAATATCTTAGCTAGGGCTACTAAATGAATACCTTAAGACAACCACATAATCTTTTACGATTAGAGAACCTATGTATTCAACGCAGCGGACAACTCATCTCCAAATTAGGCGACCACACGACCTCGATGGGTGGAGGGCGCCGGCATTCCTGAATGTCACCCTGCATTACATATTTAGGATACACCAACCTTAGCAAGTGAGTCAATAAGGTGGGGAGACCGTATATATCCTCCTGTATCTAAGATGCATACATGTTAAGCAGATAATTGTTGGCGATGATGGGATCATCTTACAAGTTCCTTATGCCATCATGCACTGCGTGTGCACATGACCGGAGGTCACGTAGGTGTAGGCATCATCACCACTCATGGATAGGAAAAGCACTTGTGCAAGTGGCTCACGCCGTCTCGGCCAGGTGTAGGCATCATCATTAGTGTTCCAAGCCATATTTTAGTATAGGTGGCTAATAGTAGTCTTGCGCTAGTGCTTCCACTCGATAGCTTAAACGGGTACTCCAATCGCCGCGCCATCAACGATCGCGATCAACCCCGACCGCACACTAGCCAATGAAGGCTTGGTCCGCAAAGGATCATGCGGACCGGGTGGGGTAGATGCATCTTAGGTGGGACAGGCATGTAGATGATAGGCCGCGTTCATCTCGGCGATAATAGGAACATGGCCATTCCTTATGCCGCTATGAATGGCGAACCATAGGCATGATAGGAACCCTTGTAGTTAACTTTTTCTAGTTCCTTATGGGGGTGGTCCCTTCAACCACAACTTAATTATTATATATATATATAATCTAAGATAGATTAAGGTGCGGGTGCATTGCCCGCGACTCACATGACAACACGTGATATAAACTTTAATGTCTTTTATTGTTAAGTTAAATGTCATCGTACTGATAGCATAACGCTACCTTCTATATGATATGTTTATAAAGCTAATGCGCATAAGAGCACATGTTTAATCCAACAATACGTTAACTAACACCTTCTCTATGTAACATTATTCTCTAGATATTACTTTAGCATAATCGTATTCTATTAAGTCCTACTCTAAATATAATTTTACTATCGGAATTAATTTCCTTAGATCTATCTCTGACATGGACTACGGTTGTTCATGATCGTCTTGTTAAAATACTTTCTGTACTATGGGGGTCTATATGATATTAAAATAAAATGTGTATTAGGGTTGCTGAAAACCCAAAGTCATAAAGTGAAACTCACCGAGTTTTGTATAACATATAGTGTCTTATCCACTCTCTATAAGGTGGGGAGACTTGCTCCCAACATCTCATGTGTTGGCCCAGACCAAGAGCAGTCTTGATGCTGAGGACAACATCATTTCTAAGGTGGGGAGAATGTGACGTTCCACGTATTTATACAGTATACGTATAAATATACGGACACGTCACGTAGTAGGGATACGCCACCATGGGGTATGTTAACCTAGGGGGTTGACCTAAAAGGGATTAATTTAGCTATGCTAAATTAATAAAACCTAATTAAGTGTATTTTGTCTTAATTAACCTAATTAGCTTAATTAGTTAATTAATGACATGCCACCTGGCCCAAATCGATTGGGCAAGGCAGGGTTTCCAATTGGGGACACCCAAATTAGGGCTTTTGGGCCCCAATTCGAATTAGGAGCAATTGGAGATGGAGGAGGAGAAGCAACAGCCGGGCACCCTTCGCCTAGTCGAGATGGAGCACCCAAGACCCATTTGACAGGTTAGTCAAGAGGTTACTTTGTTGATCTATAGCATAGCCTCTACGTGGTGTGTTCTCTCTCTCTTTTTCTCTCACAGGTTTATCCTCGTTAGGCTAACCCTTGATTGATATGGTGAGTATTCTTATCTCTAGTCTACGTATGTGCTTTGGTTGATGGTTTAGTAGTTCTTTGCCTAGTTAGCACTCGGGAGATGGGGATTACTGGGGTAGAGACCTCGAGCCCATGTATTGTAGTATGCTCCTAGATAGAGCCCCTTTATTATTCCCATTAGATGCGGCACGTGCACAAGATCCCACCGAGTCAGTGGGAATCTATGGCATCATTGAAGCACCGAGATAGGGGCGTGAGTGATGAAGTGTGGGGTGGGGTCTCACTTTGAGCATAAAAGGCTATGGGGACTCCTTAGGTGAGCTAGGCCTAATAGTCCGGTCCGCGTGAGGGCGGGTATGGGTCCGACACTCCACAGGGTGCGAGGTGTGACCCGGTATGGGGCATCTTGTACTTTGATGATAAAGTTAGGGGTAAAAGCTCTGCAGGAAGGAGATGCTGATGGATCTCCTCCTCTCTAGCTCACCCATGGATTCCCTTCTGCGACTCTGAGGGACACTTCTCCCACACCTCATCGGGCCAGGGAGATGTAACCCGGAGTAGTCCCGAAGGGTGATTCCTTGGGATTGCGTCTCCCGGAAGGCTACGATGATGCCATAGCTTGATTGACTCATGCGCAAAGTGTGCACCGCAGGGAGGATGGAGTGGACTACCCTAGCTTTGTTCTATGCCATTAACGCCATGTTATACCTCTCGTCTGGATCTCTTGAGGCCAGAAGCGTCCAGTCCATCCTCCACGTGAGTCCGAGGCAGGTAGAACACGGGGTTTGGGGCGTTTTCCTTAGGATTAGATGCATCTTCTTTGCCGTTAGTACTGGATGGATGTGCCACCCTTTGTGGTGGTTATTTATGTATGATTTATGCTGTATGCTAACATGTATTCACGCTTCCGCGACTTAGGAGTCCCATTGAAGGCGTGGGCCGAATGACACCTCCGTGTCCTTCACTCGGGCATCTTTCTATGGATGGTCAGAAGTTAGGCGAAGGAGGGCCCCTCGCATGGTGGTGATTGCCATGGGAGGGGGTCCCCTCAATGTATGTATACGCCCGAGCCGGATATATTCGGGGGCGTCCACCATAGACTGTTTCATATAACTTGTATGCTACATTTTGTAGTGCCTTGGGGACTCCTAACTACATTAAACTCTCCCACAACTTCTTCCTAAGAATGTGTTGAAAGCCTTACCAAGATCCATAAAGCAATAATAAATCTTGCTGTTTACTTCTGCTACCCTCTAACAGGGGAGCAATGTGAAAATGTGGTATATCGTGTGAGTATTTTAGGCTAAACTCGCTTTGTCCAAGTGCACGTGCCCTTGTTTCCTCAACCCATCTTTGCCAATTCTTTGTTCAAGAATTTCGTCCATCAGTCTTGTCATCAACGAATTGACTATGATTATGCAGTAGTTGGCGAGCTAGTGAGGATCACATGTTTTATAAATTGGACCACTCTTTTGATGGGCCACTGCTAGGAAAACCTTCCTGAAGGGCCTTGTTGAACAGGCTAGTCAGGACTGGGACAATCTATGGTTCAAAAGTGGGTTGGACCATCCAACCCATTTTAATAAATTTGCTTGCATGCCACCTAGATCTGGCGACTTTCTCATTTGCGAGACATGCATGCAAAGCTATATAACGAATATGGTTCTTTGAAGCTTTATGCTAATGTTCTTAATGGAGTGATAAAAGATTCATGAAATTCCATGCTTGATTGTCATTCTTCGAAGTGCTCAATTTCTCTAAGTATATTTTAGTATTTGTGAATTTTATTGTGTTTGCAAGTTTAATGATTTTATCTTTAGGTGCATCTAAGAAGACATATAGTTGCAGGTGCTTCCGAGCAAACCAATGCAGTTGAGGAGCATTCGCTTCGTACTGATTTTGTTGTACTTAATTCTTCAAGCCGTGTTGTGGCTGCATCGAATGATCATACAACAAGTAATGACCATGATGTAATTGTTAGGAGTCTTTGTGATTACGTGAAGGAAATGGCGTTGAAGATAATGATCTTATTGATTACTATGCATTTGATAATTTCATCAAGGTTAATCCTCAAATTCAAAAATATTTTTGTCCAAATATTCAAGTTAAAAGTTTTTGAATTATTACTTTAGTTTTAGGTCTAGTTTATTTTTCACTTTTATGTTTTAATCTTTGATTATATATTTTTGCATCTAGTCATTCGTTTATGGGAGCTATTTTCAATAATTGTACATTTGTTCAAGTCCCTAGTTCGACTAGTGCAACTGAGATTGCCCTTCGAAACTTTGGAAATAAGATTGCTTTGGAAACTCTAGAAAATCAGCAAATGAGATTGCTCTGGCTTCCTTTTTTTTGGAAAGCTTTCTTTTTGATCAGTATTATGAATTTCGTTTCCAAAATATTTGTGTAGCAGTTTGACCATTTTGATCAATGATTTATGATTTCAAATGGAGAAGACGATGCATGTGATTTTGATCAATAATGTGAATTCCAGTGTGACTAAATTGTGTTTATGAAGTATTACAAATGTTAAAATGTTGTGGCAGTGTAACCCAAGACATGAGACTTAAAAAACACCTGAAATAAATAAATAGTGAAACATCCACGAATTTCTACCTACTGGTGGTTTACGTCACGAAAACTAACTCTATGTATTGGTGCAATTTCAAGCAATGTAGATTACAAAGGGGCATGTCTTAGATGAAAAAATATTTATAATGCTAAATCAAGCTCTTCCACGATTGACCTTTCGTAAGGGAAGGCCACAATATGGACATGCAATCTACCACCTTATATTAACCAAACCTTTGTTGAAATAAGGAAATAATATAGGGACAAAATGATAGAAAATATAGCTTGTGCAGAATATGGATGCCCTTAAATCTTGTTCTTCTTCTTATCAAGATTTTCTTATCTAGTATATGTTATTGAATTGAGTTTATCTAGTATATGTTATTGAATTGAGTAATTGGGGTTCACAATAGAAATTGTAAACATATATACTTCATTATGGTGATTCAAGATTCTAATTTCTTTCTTTTATTATGGGATGGTGTTATGCAGTATGAAGTAAAAAATACTATCTATCTATCTATTTGTAAAAGACTCATGATCTACAAAAAGGTACATATCGATGGTACAGAACTCCTAGCCAAACGAGGTGCACCTTCTGGGCCTCTTGCAAGTAATAGGGGTAATCATACTGCAACACAAGGGCTGAGAGGGCTGGGGCGAAAGAGAAACAGAGCGAGAGCTGGGGGTTCATTGAGAGGCCTAGTATGTGGAGCACAACTTGTGAAGTTTAAGATGACCAGCACATGGAACATACAGTTCAAAGAGACTTGTACAAATCGGAGGACCCAATGGGAGGCTAACACGTGGTTGACAAATGGTATAGGTGTGGGGAAAAAAAGCCACCCAAGGTGGAATGGCACGTCAAAGGAGATTCTGGAGCAGAATCAGCAAGGAAGGGGCCAACGACCATGGCAAAAGGCTAAACGATTAAATTGAAGTTGCCACAAGTCGGAAAAAAGAAAAATAAAAATAAAGGTAAGATAGAAGAACTAGTTAGTAGAAAGGAGTAGCCATCTCCACATAGTGTTGCAGGCGGCGAGGGGGAGCTTCTTAACTCCGGCATTGAAGCCCTTTAGCTCTTATTCTAAGCCCCAGTTGGGCGCCTTCAGGATCCGCCTTAACAAACGGTGCGTATATTTTCTTCTCTTGTCCTTTTGTCCTGTTTAGCTCCTTTGGGGTCAATTCTGCATCTCTTGTCTCCAGATCAGCTCCTAAGCCATTGCTTGTATTGTAGTCTGTTTCTGCTCTTTGTTTTAAGTATCTTTGTTCGTGATTTGTTGGGCTGATTGTGTTAGTGTTTGTTTATGTGAAAGTGTTCGTTAAATGTAGTGCGTGTCCAAGTTGTTGATCTCTGTTGGAGTGGTGAATAGTTATGGTTTTAAGCAAAAGCTACATGTACACTCCCGTGTTTGACTCGGAATGGTCGGCACAAATTAGAACTTTCTGAGTGATTTCCGTCTTGGTAGTCGGAAGGGCTTCCATAGGTACATGGAACATGTGAAGTGGTTCGTTTCATCATCAGTGACGAGATCTTGGAAGAGCCATAAGAACAGACAATGGTTTTCTACTCGAACAAAGTTTCAGGACATGAACTTGGGACCTGTGCTTCGACATGCTCATTTATTGGTACAGTGCCAATGAACATTGCTCAACATGCAAATTTTCCTTGTGTTGAGTTGCTTTAATGAGTAGATACAGGTGGCCAAGTATAGGACAAAGTGTATCTCCTGCCATTTTCCTACGCATATACTTTCGACACAACACAAGTTCTTAATATGATTTGGCATGTAAAGTTTCAGTTCTTATAGATTGTACCTTTGTTTGAAACAGGATTTCTGCAGGAGTGAATAGAACAAAGTTAGCTGCAATCAATACCCAATGCCTTGGTGCTTGAAACATGGAGGAAGCATCTATAAATTGCATAACGCAGTGGGACTCAGGCTGCTCTGCTCTTGTTATTGGAAGTCCTCGACAACTTCCTCGCTTGGGACCAGAGTATCAGGCTGTTGTACCTTTATTTAACACATGTAACTGTGTGAAATCTGACCTTAATGGTTCTATCAAGAAGCTTTACCATGCATGCCAGTTGGGGGAAGTTGGAGGATATTATCAAGATTTATTACCTGTGCCTGTGGTCCCTATCTATTTGTCCTTTGAATCTGCATATATTGAATTTGGACAACCTCAGCCGCCCTTGCAGGGAAAAGAAACAACATCAAATGGTACATGTAGTAGAGAGCAACATGAATATCAGACTGATGAGAATTGCCACTGTGCACATCCAATACGAGATGAGGGGGACACTGAAAACGCTGTTTCCATTGATTCTGAAGAAAGCACACCTTCTCAAAATGGAACTGACGGCATTTCAAAACCTCAGAAAAAAAAAGGCAAAAAAAGAAAAGGAACTAGCTGGACGATAATTAAGCACAGTAAGAACAAGAAAGGAAGTTCAAAGAGAGGTGAAAAAGGTAAAGTTAGGGGAGAAACTCAGGAAGAAAGATGCCTGCTTGTACCTGGAGACTTCTCAATATCATGGAAAGAGACAGATGAAGCTGCTTTTACAGTGGGACTATACTTGTTTGGGAAGGATTTTTGTGCGTTGCAGAGGTTCATGCCTGACAAACTAATGAAGGATATCTTATGCTATTATTATGGCAGCTTCTATGGGACACCTACTTTATCGCCCGATGGGCAGAACCTGCACGAAGAAATGGTGGCAAAAAGGTAAGTTTAGGAGTAAGCCTGGTATCTGGTTGGCCAAGAGGAATTGATGAGACGTTTGTTTTAAGCCATGTACCTATGGAGGCTCGGACCAAAGTTATCTGAGGTAAACACTTATTTGATGTAACGATATTTCATAACTAATCTGGTCTCTTGGCCTGCTCTTGAAATAATGCCATCCGGTTTTACTTAATCAGGTTGCATCTTCATTTAACAAAAGCAACTCTCTTTGGAAAGCTTTATATCGAAGTTGAAGTCTACAACTGGGATTGATTTGTTTGTCCAATGTATTGGACTAGGGTTGCACTGAAAGGGACCTTACGACTATGCAGGATAATCCTGTACAGCACTTTCCACCTTCAACATCCCACATCGAGGCGAGTGCAGTGAAGGCATTACACGGAGTTTGACACCAAAACAAATTATGGAAATACTTACTGGAGGATCTAGGCTAAGCAAAACGAAAGCTCAAGATTTATTTTGGGAAGCTGTTTGGCCTTGCTTACTGGGCAAAGGCTGGCATTCAGAAGCAAATGTGGGTGCATCAGGCTTACATAACCATATCCTATTTTACGAGCAGATGTGAAGGAATTTGCAAAAGGGCTAGTAAAGGGAAAAAAGATTACTTTTATTCAGTAAGTGAAGTTCTAAGCTACATTGCAGGAAATCCCAGTGAAATAGATCCTGGTGAATTGGAGAATAATGCGCTGGGTGGAACATAATGTTTAGGACAGTCTATTAGGTTTCACCAAATAGGATGGAGCCAGAGTAGATTATATCTTAAGGTCAGTCCACACAAATTTACAGAAAGCTGCTTCTCGCTGTGGATGCATGGAATGCGTCTGTGGGGATGATTGAGAAAGACAATGGCTGATGCAATGAAAGCTACGGTCCAAGGATATCCCAGGATTGTAGAAACAAGATGGTTCACATCTGCAGATAGAATCCCTATTCAATGGAAAACATACTTTAGTCCTGTATTTTTTGACAACTGTAAACCCAATTTTGCCAGCTCCATGTTCAGCAGTCAGTGTAAATTTTGCATTATGGCTTACGAAAACCATGTAAGTCTTCAAGGTAAGGCCAGGTCTGGTGTACATGATACCCTGTTGTGATGGACTTTGTCAGACCCTTGTCGCAGGTGACCTGTCTAAATGTGCCTAGCTGGCTGTAGCTTCAATACTCTTTCACACCTGTAACCTCTAATTCTTTACGTAATCCAATTTCTGCCAATGGTGTTACATTGGCGGTCAACTAGTTTCTCTCTTGGTGCCAATGTACAGATCATGTAATTGAATAAGATATACCACCTTTGATATTATAATGTTTTATTATGTCTCTAAGCAATTGTGTGAAAGTTTATGCATGAAAACAAGAATGTGAACTATAGGTCCATATATGGAAGTTTGAACCATAAGTTATAGCAGCTTTCTCAGCCCTTGGTTCGAATATTTTGGTTGTTGCATGGCAGAATACTCCTATTTGGAACAAGGTGCCGTCGCACAAAGGGTTTGTTTGTATGTAGGGAAAAAATTGATCTAGGTAAAAATTTGAGCAGAGATGTCGACAGGAGGAGTTCCGAGGCCAAATCCGTATGTAGGGAAAAAATTGATCTAGGTAAAAATTTGAGCAGAGATGCCGACAGAAGGAGTTCCGAGGCCAAATCCACAGAAATGCAATTCGCTCTTCAAGATCCCTGTGAAACTTAATATAACAAGTATATGAGGATTTGGAATCTTTGCTTTTAGGTATTATCTCCATGCACTCATTTAAGATATTTTGTAGATATTCTAGCTTCTCTCGCGATCTCCACTGTCTATTCAAGATATTCTGCAGATATTCCTGCTTCCTCAGTTCCATTCCTAGGGTCGGGCAACCCAAAAAGAATATGATCTAGCATAGCTCCTCGAATGTTTCGTTGTATTCCATGCCTAATTGCAACACGTCAATGGTCTTTACATGCTATTTGCTAATCTCGAAAACAAAATGGCATTTATAAGGGACACAAAAACTTCACAACATGAGATAACAAGGTGCAAGGCATTATGAATTGTCCCATTGCCATGGATTGGCATTGTGGAGAGTGGTATTCACATGACCCCACAAATGAACATAATATCTCTAGTAGATAATGTCTATAGGTTCGGTCTTATTAACCAATGACACATAATTAACTAAGGGTACATTCGCACCCACGGTTAAGTTAAGTTAAAATATGGTTTTTAACTAAATTTACATTTGCACCACTAGTTAAGTTAGCATATAGTTAAGAAATATAGTTAAGAATTTAGTTAACTTTTTTAATCAAAAACACTAACTAAACTTGTCTTCGCACCTTGTTCAGTTAAGTTAGCAAAATTAACTAAAAGTTAACTAAATTTAAAATTAGCACTAAAAGTTAAATGACCTCATAGAGGTCACTTTAAGTTTAGTTAAATGTGCTTATAATTTTTGATGCCTTTGGCTAACTTAACTAGACATGTTCGCAAGCATTTAGTTAGCTAGTTAAGTTATTTTTTAACCAAATTTTTTAACTAAACGAGTGCGAAATGGTTTTTCGTTAAGTTAGCCTAACTAAATTTTTTAACTAGCTTTGGTGCCAACGCAATCACCCAGTTAGTATTAACTTAACTTAACGGTAAAAGTTAACTTAACTAAACTTAACCATGGGTGCGAATAGACCCTTAGTCATTGAGGTGTGATAAATAATCTGAAAAAGTTGTAGAGTTGCCCTAAGATTCCAATGGTTTGAACTGTGTATAGTTTCATAGGTTTGCTATTTTGGGCCAAATTTTTGCACCAAAATTCTTATGTTATTTCATCTTTTGTGGGTAGTACACTACGATTTGTTATCTTCAAATTCGGGAACGAATGCATTGAAGGGTTTTTTGGCATTTTCTTTTGTAGGTGCTATGCATCATCGCAGCAAACCCGCTCCCTTGGAGGCGAATCCGGCAACCACAGGTAAGCCCTTCTTGCAGTTCTTGTTTCTATTTAGAGTTGCAAAGTAGAGGGCGGAAGCTTCAGACTTTTGCTATGGCGATGGGGTTATAATTTGGTTGTGTTGTTGAGGTTTGGTTTGCCAGATCGGTCTTCTTATCTGTAAGCCATTGGCTGGGGTTAAGCTCCAGTGGGTCGCATGGCAAAAATAGCTCTGGTGAAGCTCTGAAGTTTGCTAGATCAAACAGCGTTTTAGGAAGGAAAGAACCAGGTTTAGGGATTGAGCCAGCTCACTTTTTATTGTTTGTTTTATGGATTTTTGTCTTCACATCTCATTACAAATCTGCATCTCTGCTCCAATGATGCATATATTGATGGATTTGCTTGCACAGAAACACTATATTGACTAAAATCTGACCTTCATAAAAGCAATAGCTGGATCTTGCTATACTTCATTTTTATCTCTGTTTTTATGCTTTATTGGTTAGGGTTTCTGGACTTGGGGAGGTTTAAGCAGATATGCTATTGCAGTCGAGTTAGCAAGATCTAGGGAGCTTTAAGCAGAGTGGAATTAGCAAGAACCAACAGCTTGATGGCACATGGTTGCGCGAGTAGAATTTGTGCCGATATCAATTTCCTTTTATCTGTTAAAAATTTCTTTTGTAATTTCCATGGTGATCCAATGCTCCATTGTGGCAGATTCTTGATGGCAAGGCTTATTTGTATCCCTGGTGGTACTGCTTGAGGCATCTTATGGAGCAACAAGACAAGAGCAAGTGAGCTATGGTGACTAAAAATTTGTTCCTTGGTTTTCTAGGCGTATAATTTGAGAATGCACATTTTGTTTGTTACTTCATTGTTTTCTTGTTTGATTAAACGTAGGTCACTACAAACATTCTAAAGCTTGCTAATTGCAGGTGCAGTATAATTTTAGAGATTTTGTTTGGTACACTTTTTCCTTGTTTGATTAAATGATGGCTTGTTAATTGCAGTCGCATCATTGTATGTTCACTTGTATTGCAGGTGCATCATTCTATGTTCACAAGTTGCATCATTGTATATTGTATTGCAATGCGTCATTCTGTGTTCACAAGTGTGGCTCTATGGCCTTAGCCCAGGTTCAAATCCTGGGAAGCACTATAGTTCTATATTATAGTTGCTTTGATGTGCATACTTGTTTTTGTAGGTAAATCATTATGCTATAGTCTAGGTGTGACCATATAGTATTTGCTATTTTCCTAGAATAGAATAGAGAGTACTAGAAGTTTTGGTACCATGTAGTACTTTTCATGTGTATATACTTTTCATGCGTACACAAATCTAGTGCTCTTCATGCAGTATTTGTCAACATGCTTATCCTTCAGCGTTGATTATATACACGAACATGAAGGATAACACAAATAAGTAGTTGTGTAAGGCTAAACAAAGTCAATACTAATTAGTTGTGCCAGCATGATACTAATGAACTCAAGATCTCCCGGTTCACCTATTGAATCTTCAAGTTTACCTCTACCAAGAACGAGTGTCAACATTTTAAAATACTTGAGCTTTCCAATAAAAGGATAAAGCTGACTTATGCGATCTCACCAGGCGGTCAACATGGATGGGATGTGCAAAAGATTGGCCAAGTGGGTAGTTGTCTGCATACTTGACTAACCTAACTCATTGCCTCTAGCTACAAATTTTTTTCGGACTCATTTTCTGCTAGCATGCCATCAACTGTTGCAGCTAGGATGTCCTTTTCTAAGTCTAGCAATCTTCGCACATCCCTAATATCATTTTGATGCTTCAAGTCTTCCAGGTAGTAGCTTGGAGAAGGTCCTCGCAAAGCTCTCCTCGCGACAGACACCCCTTCACTTATTGACTCTGGAGTGAGAGCAGCATTTTGAGGCCATCTATACTTGAAACATGACTCAGCACTCATATCCTTCTTCATCAGACCCTCTTCGAAAGCTGTTGCCCTGGCATGTGTAAATCTGACGAGATCTTTCTTGTGGTTCTTCACAACCAGGAGTTGACAATATATGTCATCTTGCTCCTCACAAGTGTTAAGAATACCTTGTTTCTTCATGAGACCGGTCTCTTTTTTCCTGGAGTGTAACACAAGATCCACCTTACCATTTGTTTTACCCACGTCAATATACCACTTCACACTGTCATCCATCTTCTCCTCGGGGCATCGAGGATCTGTGTCTGCTCTGATAATGGATCCGCTATCATCCATCAACAATGCATAGGGTACTGCATCCTCGTTAGGCTTTTTCTTCTTCTGTGAGCTTGAGGTCGCAGGAGCATCTTCCGAGCCTCTTGCTTTCTTTGAAGGAGGTGTAACAACTACCAACCGATTTTGCCTTTTCTTCCCTGCAAATGAGGGTGCAATACACGCTTAGCGCGATTTCGAGTGGTCTACCCAACATCAAGATGAAGCCTAAAACAATAGTCAACCATTCCGCATGCATCTAAATCAGAAAAGAATGGCATACATCACCAATTACGCATGACAAATCACGTGTAGGACAAAAAGCAAAGGCTGAACAATCACTCATAAGCAGACCAATTAAACACGGGCAGAATAATTTACTCACTGCCAGACAAATAAAAAACAGAACAGTTAATCACGGGCAGGACAATTAAACACAGGAAGGACAATTATGCAAAGGCAGATTTAACTCACAGCCAGAGAAATGATAGACATAACAATTAAGGGGGGCAGAAAATTGACAGAAAATAAAGAACAAACACTGTACAATAAACGCAATTCAATGAACGTAACCAATAAAACGTAACAAAGAATCGAACAATGAACGAATGACATATAGAATGATGAAGATTTCTGGCCTTGAACAGCTTCTCTCGTAGCTCAGCCAGAGTTCGGAGCAGCACGACCTTTGGACGGCATTTTCGCGATGCTTGAAGTTCTTGAGCGCCTCTGAGCAAGTCTGCAATAAAAAAACAAGAAAAAAAATTCAAAACCTTATATAGATTTCCATAAGCAATCGACAGTCGGGTTTGGTTAGCCGATTCGACTTTGGATCAACGGATTTCATTCGGATCAATTTTAGATCGATAGTCCGATAGATGCGGCGCGCTACTTAGATTTCGCGGATCGACTTCAAATCGACGGTCGGAAATCTTACGATTGCGTCTAATGGATGACGCGGATTGGACCGACAATTAATGATTCAACGACCTCCATGATTATGAAATCCAAAATTAGATTTCACTTTCACCCGCTAAAAGGCAAATAATTAATGGATAATTTGAAAATGCCACATAATCTTGCCGTCAGCCTTTCTTTCCATTCGAAAGCCCATACGATGAAATCAGAAGAACTCGGAAGAATAGAAAAGACGCCTGCACCTGAACGATGTCGAACACCTTCATGTATGTTCATCTACTCTTTCCTCGATCGCCACGCAATTTAGTCCCATAATCTTACGAGATTCAACAGTGCTGGAGAGGAATGTTACATGCTGACGACGAATTTGAAGAGGAGGGTGGGGAATTGCAAGATAGAATTAATCGATCCGGAAGCAGTATGCCATGGAGTTCCTCTGGGAAGTGATCATGTGAAGATCCTAGTTACCATTTGCCATTTCAATGACGAAGCATTACCCAGAAGGCATCATGATGGAGACACAGTCGGAGAAAGCATCGGAACGTTTGTTGCATGGCCAGTAAATCGCTTAAAAAAGATAAGAGTTTCATTTTTTCAAAAGAAATAGAGGAAGATGCATCAGGAGAAGTAGATTGAGTACATATACTAAGATGCTCGAGCTGATTCTGTCATATGTATAAAATTAATAGGCCTGCAGACCATACCATTCAATCAAAATTTTAAAACTATAAGGCCTGCAGACCAGACCATTCAGGAGTTTACAAAACACTAGACAGTCTTTACATTTTTCTACATAGATCTGTGTGTTATTCCTCAGTAGTATCAAATGCTGGCACAGGAGAAGCTGGCACAGTAGAAGTAGAAACAAGAGAAGCTGGCACAGTAGAGGTAGAACAAGAGTTAGACCGCATGTAAGCATGAGTAGCAGAGTTCATAATACTGCATGAGTCAAATGCTAGCGTCAGACATATAGTTAGGTGTCGAGTCAATAGTAGCATCAAACATATGGCCAATGGTAGAGCCAAAATTAAAATCAATGATAGTGTCAGATATACAGTCATTATAGAGTTGAATTAGAGGTCAATGTTAAAGTCAGACATAGAGTCAAACCTAGAGTTCGATTTAGCACCTATATTAGAGCCATATGTAACGCCAATGGTTTGTGACAACTAATCTTAGTTTCATGGTGTAGCATCATCCATGGAGTCAGACATAGCATCAGAATTAGTAGCAAAGAATTAGCTAACTATAACTATTGCTATTAACTAAACGCTTTTTTCACCTCTAAACACACAAGAATATCCATCTGACACTATGGCTAATGCTAATCCTCCTTTTCTCTTGTAGTGAAACTTGTCCCGCATTCGATCTCGGGCACGATATGTTCAACTGTCTCGCTTTAAACCAAATTCATGTGCTATTAGACACATCCTTGATGGGTTCATTGGGATCATATCTTCAAGAGATCTCGTGATACACACACTCGATATATCCTTTGGGGTGCTAATGAATTGTACCACGATTTTTATTGCATAGTATCGCAATTATTGTTGCAAAGGTTTTTCTCGCAAAAACCCTTCGAGATAGGGTTTTTTAATCGTTACAGTAATATATTTGATGTTCTCTTTGTTTGGATCCCATGGGCCTCTTAAGTTAGTGTGGAAATACATGTTGATGTGAACCAACTCCTGCCTTTTATTTAGAATTCTAACCATTCAACTTTTTATTTTTCTTTAGACCTATATAAAAAATTTAAGTTGCCTTTATTTATAGTTCTAAATATTCAACTTTTTATGAAAAGTAATGAGGAATTAAAGCATCTCCCTTTCTATTCATAGATGGTAATCGCCAACATTTCTAATGTTGATAGTTAGGTTTGAAAACTAGTTCCTCTCATGATAAGTCCTATATAAGTTCCCACTCATACTAGGTGGGTAATTGTGAGTACTTAGGTTCATAGGTGCTAGGTGCCAATGGTTCTAATAGTGTTAACTAGGTTGATAAAGAGTATACATTGGTACAGCCTCTTGAAATCTAGTGTCTTCCATATCAAAATGATATTATTAATTTTGTAAGAAGTATATATTGTCTTCCATATGAAGTTGATATTAAGTTTGTAAGAACTATAAATTGGTATCAATCGAGGAAGGTTGAAGTGGCAAAAAACCACGAGAATCTTTATATCGTGACTTGCCTTCATTCCTAGAATTCTAAATTAAACTTCTTATTCTCCCATAGACCTATATCAAAAGTCAACTTGCCTTTATTTTACAATTTCACCATTCAAATTTTTGTTATTCACTAAATCTAGATGAAAACGCCATAGGGACTCAAGACATCTCACAGTTTCCATTAGCAACTAATAAATCAATACCATAGTTCATATACTATTTCATTGAACTATGTTTCAATACGACTAAATTATTCATCCAAATACTCCTCAAAGATCAAGTGCCTCTTACGAGAGGCAAGTGAAGAATAGCAAAATATGATTGATTTATAGGTTTGAATTCCAAAACTACTAATAGTTCAACATCATAAATTCATCCACTATTATTGAACTACGTTTGTTTTACTATGATTAAATATGTTTTACTGTGATGTCACATAATAATGGCTTTTAAGTTTGTTCGCCCGTATGTACTTCATATTAGCATTATCATTTTTGCCTTCTATATAATAGTTCGTCTACATTCCATCACATTAAAATATGTTCACATGTATTGATAGAACATAATCTTTAGACATGAAGAAAGATACAATGCATACGTAGGACTGTAGAGAAAATTGAAGATGTGAACATTAAAATATATTCATGTGTTGATAGAACATTGTCCATACCTCTGGGAAAAGCATATCCCATGAGTCAAGGGACACTTTCAAGTAGCAAGAAGGATATATTGCCAAGCTCCATCGTGACAAGAAGGGATCCGGTGACTCAGTATTTTGGCTCAAATGCATCAAGATTCAATTTTGTTTTCAGATTTGGGAGCCTATCTAGGGTCTAATTCTCAGATTCAGGAGGTTTTGATTCTATTTACCGATCTAGAAGATAATCCAATTTTGTTTTTTCAAATTGAAGGGAAATTCGATTTCATTTTTTCAATTTCAAGAACCTCAAAAAGAGACAGAGATGGCTACATTACCACTGATGGTGTGGAATTTTCAAACAATAGGGATTCCAAAGTTTGATGATCTAGTAGATCGATCCTTTGAAGCATATTGCAGTTTGAGAGGTCTTGCTAATAATGTAAGTTACCAACATGATTATTTGCTATGGCTTCTCAGGTTATTTGCAAGATTCGGTGGTGGAATAAATCCAGCCAGATACCATTACATATCAAGAATTGAAGAAAGCAGTCATTGCTAATTATCAAGAAATATGGTAAGGATAAGACTATAGAAAGGTGGACCACTTTCAAGACCTATTTAATTAAATTGAGAAAAAACCACTTCCTATTTTTTAATTTAGCGGACTAAGTTTAGCATTATTTGTTTTGTGTGCCATTGGAGTTTAGCGTAGTTTAGCGGATTAAGCTTCACTTTATGTGCCATTAGAGTTTAGCGGACTAAGCTTTGCATTGTTATTTATGTGCCATATGAAAGAAAGATCATTACTACGATTTTTGGGTTGCCCCTAGGGGGCAAATCCTCGTTTATGTGGGTTTGTGGGATATACTGAGTATATGCTGGAATATACTCAGTATATGTTGATGACTGCTAAAACCCTTTGTTCCCTGTAAATGCACCCGGTCGATTCGCCATGTGTGGATCAAGGATGTTCGGACCCGGAACCTTGGCGGCTCCAATCTGATGAATAAGAACACAGCCAGGGCGTGAACGGTGGCCGGGAGGGATCGGTTTATTTCGAGCAAGGGAGGGTCGTTTTAATAAAGGGTTTTAGTCTCTGTTGACTGCTTTGCTAGGTTTCTTGTAGGGACATGCCGACTGCTTAATCGGCTTGCACTGCCATGGTCATGCTTGGTGGAGGCCTCTGGAACAAAGCTTTCCATGGCTAATCAAATTTTGTAAGTATGTGTTTTATTTGGCATTTTCTACCTTATGGGTTCTCTTTACGTCATCATATTTTCTAAACAAGTTTCCTTCCCTGTTAAATGCATTTCTTTCAGGTCTGTTTTGGTGTTCTCGCATTTCCATGCCCGGTCCATTTGGTCCAACAATTTCGGTTTTAGGTTGTTGGTACGATTAGGTAAAGCTTCAATTAATTTTAATGAGAGACGGAACTTGTAGCATAGTTGATGGCCCGAAGCAAAACCCCGTAGATGCCTCTAAACTTCAAGAGTGGGAGATCGAGATAGAAAAGCCATAACCACATTGGTTTGGTAGAAGGCTACGCTCACCTTGTGGACAAAAGGCTCCAAATATAACCGGGATACCTTAGTGGAAGCATTTGGCGACAAGGGAAAGAGTCGTGGAGTTGGCATTGAAGCGTTAAGTGTTTGATGTGACCGAGTGTTGGAATAGCAAGGTTGAAGGCGGTAGTGTCGATTAGAAGATCAAATGGCGATTATTGAAAGCATTAGCTCCCTGATGTCTCTTATTGAAGATTGTGCATAGGTTGGAACTAGGCAACCTCTAGAAGGGGCTCCCGCACGATCAATTATTTCCTCCAAATATTAAATGCTATTGTAAATCAAAGTTTCTCTTTACCATATTATTATTGCCATTGTTTCGGCTATGAGACTTTGCAAGTATTCCAAAAGATGCCTTCACCGGTGAACCGTGGAGATTGTGGAAGGAAACTCCATGTGAGTGCAATAACTTTTTGCAAGTTGGTACAGAACATAGATTTTTTTTTTTATAGCTACATGCAAAGGAAAGGCGACATAGGTTTGATTCTACGCCTCGACTACATCATGCAAGTAGTCATAGGTGTATGTCAAGATTTTGCCTAAGATTGATTCATTGATGAATGCTTAAAAAAGCATGTCGGTCGCATTGGAAAATGATGATGTTGCATTTTGGACCTTAAAAAGGGTTGGCCCCCGCATAGCCTGCTATGCAAGGTCATTGTTTGTACTATAACGGTGGTCTCCTTTGCTTTCTCATTTCCATCTTTAATTATAAGTTAAGGGAATAAATCTCTATGGCACATTATTCAAAAGCATTCATTGTTTAAAAGAATATGTGATGCAATGCGGGAGGTGCGAGGGAAGATGCCGATGCAGGATGTTGTCTTGTTGCTAGTCACATTCTTGCCATCGTGGCAGAAAAAGGATAGCTTTGGTTCTCATTGTGAGTTTTCTCATGTAGGTACCTTTTAATAGAAGCGATCTCGGGGAATATATGTGGGAATCCTAATCCTATCATCCTTCCTAGAACATTTAAGGTAAATTTCTTCTTTTTAGAGTTTTGCCTCATAGTGAACCACAAGAAGCATGCTTAAGCTATTTGTCAATGTGATAGTGTTAATAATAAAGTGACGGATGCATTTTAGGAGACACATATTAGCTCTGAGTAGATCAATTTGTTAACTCCCTGCGGGTGAAATCATTCTATTGTGTGTATGAAAATACAAGACATACCGTAAGCTACTACTGCATTGTTAACGTCCACAGCTTGGAGCAAAGTTGGTAAACAAAGTAGATTTGTTGCAACATTCCTTTTATTCCGTACCTTGTAGAAGCTCCATCATGAGCAGTGAGGGAATTTGCAAGGCACTCCTATATTCGGAGGAGGCCGAACAATAAAATTTTTCGCTTTTCATGTGGAAAAAAAATCTAAAAATTGAACTTTTCATGTGACAAGTAAAAATCAAGAATGAAAATTTTAAACAAAAATAAGCAAACTATTGTATAATCCAACAAAAGATGATGTTTCAATAAAACATAATAAACAGTGATCCATTAGATAATATAATCAAAATAGCCAAAAGTTCAACAGATTATGTTTCTATCAAAAGTAAGAGGTATGGCATATTCAATAAAACCTGAACTTATTCAGATATAATAGACAGAGATATCATTTTAAGGTTATATGTCATGTTTAATTCTTCGCGATTCTTTTAATTTTTACAAGTTTCAATTACATAACTTTATCTTTAAATTTAAAGTATAATTGTTATAGAAACATAAAATTGCTTTCTAAACTAACTTTCACGTGAATCTATTTAGAATTAGACATTTCAAGAATATAAAATTTTAGTGATTTTATAATAATTTTAAATTTGGCAATCAGGATAATTTGTAAATGAAATATAATAGTTTGATAAGTGATTGACTTAAAATTATATGAGAATTTCACAATTTACAAACTCTTGGCACTTCAAAAATACTTTAAAAAAGTGTTAGATTTAAAAGATAAAGTTCATGTTTAATGACAAATATTAAATAGTTTATTATTGATGAAATAAACATATATTGAAAACTAATTAAAAAAATTATTCATTTTTTTTAATTAAAATATAAACGTAATTATTTGATTAATTTCAACTAAACTTTCTTTAAAAATTAAAAAAAATTAACATTTCAATCATGTAGAGTTTACCTGAGATGAAAATTTAATTTAGGAAGAGGACAATTTTTTGTAGAAGTTTGTGTGTTTAAAATTCCTATTTTATTGGCTTTTCTTTTTCTTTTATTATTGGTTATTATATAAGTAGGTAGGTAATATAGAATATATATTAAGGAAAAAAAAAAACATATATAAATCTTATAAAAAATGACAAGAAAATATTGTAATGGTGCCTTTCATATGATAGGCACTAATTGTAGGTGCATGTCCTCGTGACGAGCAAACTTCATAACCTGACTTTGCATTTGCAATGCATATTTTCAATTTGCAAATTTTGACCGGCCAGAGTGCTCAAGACAGGCATGCAACGTTGCAAATTCCCTCACTAAATGCCGTAGTCTCCTCGCGGAGTAGCTTGATCTGATTTTCTTGCTTTCCAATTACTTTCCCGATCTTGCCTGCAGGTACAAGAAGGCGAAACACAACATCAGGGCTCTTGGCAGGCCGTTTAGCAGCAGGTCCGGGCCAGTGAGGGAATTTGCAAGGCACTCCCTATTTCAGAGGACAGGCAATAAAAGTTTCTGCTTTTCATGTGGAAAAAAAATCTAAAAATTGAACTTTTCATGTGACAAGTAAAAATCAAGAATGAAAATTTTAAACAAAAATAAGCAAACTATTGTATAATCCAACAAAAGATGATGTTTCAATAAAACACAATAAACTTTTAGTGATCCATTAGATAATATAATCAAAATAGCCAAAAGTTCAACAGATTATGTTTCTATCAAAAGTAAGAGGTATGGCATATTCAATAAAACCTGAACTTATTCAGATATAATAGACAGAGATATCATTTTAAGGTTATATGTCATGTTTAATTCTTTTCACATTCTTTTAATTTTTACAAGTTTCAATTACATAACTTTATCTTTAAATTTAAAGTATAATTGTTATAGAAACATAAAATTGCTTTCTAAACTAACTTTCACGTGAATCTATTTAGAATTAGACATTTCAAGAATATAAATTTTTAGTGATTTTATAATAATTTTAAATTTGGCAATCAGGATAATTTGTAAATGAAATATAATAGTTTGATAAGTGATTGACTTAAAATTATATGAGAATTTCACAATTTACAAACTCTTGGCACTTCAAAAATACTTTAAAAAAGTGTTAGATTTAAAAGATAAAGTTCATACAAATATTAAATAGTTTATTATTGATGAAATAAACATATATTGAAAACTAATTAAAAAAATTATTCATTTTTTTTAATTAAAATATAAACGTAAATTTGATTAATTTCAACTAAACTTTCTTTAAAAATTAAAAAAAAAATAACATTTCAATCATGTAGAGCTTACCTGAGATGAAAATTTAATTTAGGAAGAGGACAATTTTTTGTAGAAGTTTGTGTGTTTAAAATTCCTATTTTATTGGCTTTTCTTTTTCTTTTATTATTGCTTATTATATAAGTAGGTAGGTAATATAGAATATATATTAAGGAAAAAAAAATATATATATAAATCTCATAAAAAATGACAAGAAAATATTGTAATGGTGCCTTTCATATGATAGGCACTAATTGTAGGTGCATGTCCTCGTGACGAGCAAACTCGATAACCTGACTTTGCATTTGCAATGCATATTTTCAATTTGCAAATTTTGACAGGCCAGAGTGCTCAAGACAGGCATGCAACATTGCAAATTTCCTCACTGATCATGAGCTCCATCTGAGTATAGAAATTATATATGCATTTGAATCCATGAGTAAATCCAGTGGTTGAAAATATTATTAGGTCTTATAATGTTCATGAATATTACAAATTTATACATTTGATACCTAACTTATAATGGTACTCTATGCAGCTAGAAAAACTTGCTGGTGCTCATGTAATAGCCACATGTGGGGCATGGAATGTCGAGTTAATTAAAAGCCTAGGTGCTGATGAAGTGCTAGACTACAAGACTCCAGAAGGGATTGCATTAAAGAGCCCTTCGAGTTGCAAATTTAATGTCGTCATTCATTGGCATAAATGGGGATTCCTTTTGGTCTACATTTCAAATGTTCTTGCTAGAAGAGCGGTGAGTGGTCGATCTTAACGCTACTTTAGGTGCAATCATGAGGAGTGGTCTTATGTTCCTTACCTTGGCAAAGCAAAAGTTGCTACCTTATTTCGGTCACCAAATAGCAAGGATCTTAAAATTCTAATGGACTTAATCAAAGATGGTAAATTGAAAAATCGATAGTTGATTCCAAGTACACCTTTAGCGTATCTTGAGCAAGCATGGACAAAGTGTTCTCAACGACATGCTACGGTAAAATCTTAGTGGAAATAGCCAAACTATGATTACGTACATTGTGGTGATGGCTTATTGATTTTTGAACTTTTATGTATTTATTCCTTTGTATATTTCTGTTATTGTAATTCAATACTAGTTTGTTCCATTTTTCTAGATTTATCTTCACTCTTATAATGCGCGATACCAACAGACAGACACTCCATACCAGAACAACTACAAAAAGTGATTCTAGGGACAATCATCATGTAATAAACCGAGCGTCTTAAATATCATCTTGAACCAAAGAAAATACAGGATGTATTTGTGGACAAAGAGTTTTTTCTGTGTTGTGATATTAAAGTCAAAGCACACTGGTTCAAACATGACAGTGGATGATATTCTAAACCGTAATAAACACTCTTTTAGTTACATTTGATGAAACTACCTCTCATCTTGTTTATGACTTCTCTTCAAGTACAAATTTTTCTTAAACGAGGACTTAGGCATTTTTAGTTTACACCAGTTTGCTTCATATTTCCAATCCACGTTGTAGATTGTTGATAACACATGAAGCATTGTCCTTTAATGTTCCTTCCCATCCCATGTTTGCTGGCCTCAAGGGGTGTTATTGGCCATTGCACTAAATGTTTTACATCATATGCGTTGAATGGATGTAAACACAATGGACTTATTATAATGGTCAATTACAATGGTCAATTGTAGACGCATCAATGGGCCTTGCAAAGGAAGGAAGGAAGGAAGGAAGGAAGGGCAACCCATTGATGCGTTAGCATCTTGTTTTATTAGACTGTTTAGCATACTAACTAGTTATAATTGGTATTGGAAAAATTGAAAAGGAAATAGACTTTTACTTAGAAGTGAACATAAAAAATTCCATAATATTATAGCAAAGGTATTACAACATAAATCCAGGTCCAAAATGACAATCTAAATATTGAATGACCTCTTATCCGAATGTCTATCACATCAAATCATCGGAGTTATCTCCTTCATTTTTGGAAAGATGCCAAAGCATTCGAAGGTTTTTCGATGCACTAACAATCATAACTTTGGCAACAACTCACCCATCAGATAATCATCCGTCTCATAATTCGATACCAAATATGGTTCTACAAACAAAAAATTATTCAAGTTGTAGTAGCACTTATAAGCAAAGTTATCAACTATAAATGTATTTTCTGAGTTATATTTACCGAAACGCTTATCATAAACCTTTTCTAAGGTCTTAATAAATATAGATGTCGTTCCATAGTTTCTTAGGGTAATAGAGGATCCAACACACTCCGTCCGTGACCAAATAAAAGCAAAGGATTTTATGACTGAAAATGGAAGAACTGTAGTTAGAGCTGATCTGATACTTTCCAAATCCTGTTCTGACCAAATAGCCACATCAAAAACTTTTAAACAAGTCAAGAACTCAAGAACGAAGAAATATGTGCCTCGTTTTCGTCTCGATCGGCATCACATAGTTGATAGGCACTCGTCCTTTCTGGCACGAATAGAGAAGAACTGCTTCCATCTGGCCTATCATATTCGTCTACGTCTGATTTATTTGCATCATTTTCAATCTCCTCTATATCATTCCTCTCATCACCATCACCATGATCACCATCACCATGATCCAACTCAACCTGATGCAAATCTCTAGGTTCTTGCAAATATCCTTGATGGTCCAACTCCTCAATGGGAGTATCTTCTAGAACCCTAGATTGATGAAGGCCATCCCAGTCAGTTTCTGGCTCAAACCTAAGAAAACAATTCATCAGTAAAATTTTACGGACTTGAGTCCGACCCATCAACTTTTCCAAAGCACTATAACATGAAAAGGATGCCAATTCAATGATAAAGGTAAAAGAGATGAACAAGAGAACATGAGAGAAGAAGGAGAATGAGAAAATCATATCTTACAGTATTTGCTGCCTAGCAAGTAAGATTGCTGCTGCTTTTGCACTGCTAGCAAGTGGCTTTGGTATGCCAACTTGATTAGTATCACTAACTTGGATAGCATCTTCACTAACTTGGATAGCATCTTCAATGGCTTGCTTTTTTATAACATTTGTGTTTTGAGGATCTTCATCTTCAATTTCGGTACTCCCCTTCTTTATAAAGTTTACAACATCATATAAAAACTTATCACAAAATACTTTCTCGGACTCCCCAGCTACGATAGAGATAGCTTTATAACCAGAGCAAATAGCTGCTTGGGCCAGTGTACCATGAAGGTACCACTCACATACCATAGTTTGTTTCTCACAAAAAGAGTTTATAAAATATTTTGCCACTTGAGCCCTCAAAGGCACTACGTTCACTGACCCTCCATTCATACCCACATCTGCATAAGAAGGGCCATCAGAAATATTTTTTTTTTCCACAATCAAGCTCCATTTTCTTGTTGATTGTGAAACACACTTCCATAGGATCTTTTCCAAGTAACACTGTTTGGATTGCAGTCCACATACTCTAGGTTTTGAAATCATAACTATAAGAAGATAAGAGATACCACTGGAAGCTATATCTGATTTTGATATCTGATGTTCGTATATTGCATTCACAATTTGCTTAGCACCTTCAATCGAATGAGCTGATGATATAGCAACACAACATTGAGGACCCATTGGAGACAAGATGCATACAGTATACATGTTTAACAATGTCATATCTGAACAACTTTGCCAAAAATGCTCAAAGTCATTGGCATCCCACATTTCCTTGCTTTTGCTGGAGTGCAAATCGACAAAAAATAAACT
The DNA here is from genome assembly GCA_021234155.1 of Isoetes taiwanensis. NCBI lineage: Eukaryota > Viridiplantae > Streptophyta > Lycopodiopsida > Isoetales > Isoetaceae > Isoetes > Isoetes taiwanensis. The sequence goes on from JAJEKV010000006.1 coordinate 23,872,013, forward strand.
GATTGGTGCTTTCGGAAGATACTTACCACCTATACCTTTGCAACCTATAGATAATTCAAAAAATTGTACATCTTCAGGATTGAACATTCGAGATTGCATTCCCAACTTTTCGGAGCGAATCCTTTACCGTATCTGGCAACTCAGCTGTCTTTGTATTCTTCTGTAAAAATGTTTTAAGATACCATGATGACATGGAGATATATGTCTTTAGATCCTCATCACTTATACTGTAAGACTTTGCATGCTCCTCATAATCACTATTCAAATCTTTTACTGTGTTTATATATTGAGCAATGCCTTCTTTCATTGCTCTCTTCCTTTTATAAGTAGTTGCACAATCAGCCACATCAACCAGATCCTTTCTTTCCTTTGGCTTTTTTAATACCACCTCACCGCTTAATATTTTTTCTGTTAGTGGAAGCATGTCATCACCCAAACCCAGCCTCATGAAAGGAATGTTGAAGAATGTTAGGCTTGGCTTTTCAGGAGGATTACCTGTCCAGTCATTTAAATCCATATCCATCCACCTATCGAAAATTAAATTCCAATTATTCCATGCTTGGTCAGAAAGAGTAATAAATTCGTAGTGTTCACCCAGCCTTGGTTTATTTGACTCGTTCCTCTTTGCCGATTTATTTATAATGGTATATTTTGCGAATTCTTCAAATTCCTATATTACATCCAATAAGATTTAACACAAATCTAACAGCGACCAAGAGCAATCCATTGATTTCTAGCATGCTTCAATTGATCAACATATGGACTTCATTAAAACAAGAAGTAAATCGTTAGTAAGGGTAAAAGCATGTTAGGGTGTCCCTTAAAAAGTATTATTTAGTGACCAAAAAAGTACCTAAAAAGGTACCCAGGACTGGGTACTGGGTACCCGTGTAATGTCTCAATAAAAGTTACATTTTAGAACTTTTATATATATTTTGGTCTCCAGTAGCATTATCTTTATCTTAACTTTGAATATTAATGCATCCTTGACTTTTATTTTGGACCTTTGTACTAGTTTTAATGAGAATAAAAATGAGAAAGTACCCAGTTCTGAAGTACCTAGTGTATGTACTTTTGCAGGTTCCAAAAGTGGTACACCCTAACATGCTTTTACCCTAAATAAAAAACAACAAGAAATAGAAAAAATAATAAATAGCACGATTACCTTTCATAATGTGAGACAACATTAATATTATTCTGGACATGACTGAGCAAGGCTAGAGTGCTACTTTTCGTTTCCCCTGATAATACTCTACATTTCCTCATCTCGTAAAGTTTTTTCATATCATTGGAGATTATATGAGATGGAAGCTTGAGTAATGCTTGGGCAGCCATTGCTGAATGCTGTCCTTCTATAACATAGAAGAGAACATTTGGCTTACTCAAGTCCTCTTTAGATTTCCAAGTTATTGGAAATCCCATATTCTATCATGCGGAGAACATCTGCGGGGGGGGGTTTTACAAGGAAAATCCATCATAGAAGTCATAATCTCTTCCATGTGATGCTTACAATATCCTCGTGATTGTACTTTGCGGCTTTTACCTTGACAAAGTCTTAATCTATTCACATGGATATCTATAGTTCCATCTAATCCCAAAGGATACCATTTTTTGTAGCTCTGAAGTACTTTATCGGCTTCTTGTACCTGTTTTAACTGATCATCCCCTGAGAATTTACATGCCATTAAAGACATATCTATATTATCATTGATGCCCTCTGTTGCATCAATTGCATCCATTGTTGTATCCACTATCACTAGTGCCTTTGTATTGTCCCACTCTCCCTCCTCTTATCCATTTCTTGCATCAACTAAGGAGTTTGTCCATTTCTTGCATCAACTAAGGAGTTTGGTAGATCTTGTAAGAGGTTTAGAGGCACTGTTTGTGAGTGCTTTATGAGGTTACCTTTCATGATAGTTTTCTTCAACCTTGTAAGAAATGTAGAGGCAATGACCTCTTGGTTGTACATATTTCTACGTACAATAGATATTCCCTCTGCAAGTGCTTGTGTATCTTTTAGTCCACTTTCCAATAAGCTCTTATACGAAGCTAATTTCCAGCCAAAACCTGCACATGAAAGATCTAATCCATTTTTGGCTACTTTCCATCAGTTGTAGTGCAAAGTGAACAAAATTTAAATCCCTGAAAATAACTAGCTTTTTCCTGGAATCTTCAACCAACAAATCCAAACTTGCACTTTCAATGGCATGAATGCCAAGAACAATACCACCTCTTTGTGCTTTCTCCAATTGTGTTCTTTTATACAAGAATACTAGGTCATTCTTCTGCCCACACGGTTGAACTTCCACAACCCAGCAACGAAAAAGACCACCAATAGTTTTCTCTGTTGGCTCCATACCACAAATATCTACTTGAAGCAACTTATCATCATCAATGATGAAGGGTTCCACCTTTTCTTTTGAAGATTTATCCCCGCCTAATATACATTGTACATTAACAAAGTAAGAATGAAGCAAATTGATATTAATAAGACCACCTATACATATACATATACATTGACCACCTAACATTGGCAACATGTCAGAAGCTCCACGGACTTAAGTCCGTGATCTTATTTAAAAATGAGAAATAAGCTGCACGGACTTAGGTCCGTGATCTTATTAAAAAAGGAGGAATAAGGTAAGCTCCACGGACTTAAGTCCGTGATCTTATTAAAAAAGGAGGAATAAGGTAAGCTCCACGGACTTAAGTCCCTGATCTTATTCAACTGTTTGTTCATGTGCTCCATAGCCTCCCAAGGCTCAAGTGAGCATCAGATGATGATGATGATGATGATGATGATGATGATGATGATGATGATGATGATGATGATGATGATGATGATGATGATGATGATGATGATGATGATGATGATGATCATAATAATAATCATAATCATAATAATAATAATAATAATCATAATCATAATAATAATAATCATAATCATAATAATAATAATAATAATAATAATAATAATAATAATAATAATAATAATAATAATAATAATAATAATAATAATAATAATAATTCAAAAAATGAGGAATAAAATGAGGAACAAGATAAGTCTGGACTAAGTCCCGCGATCTTACCATATACATTGTCTGTGATGTAATTTAAAAATGAGGAATAAGCTTCACAGACTCCATCTTATTTTCAAATGAGCAATAACCTTCACGGACTTAAGTCTGTGATGTTATTTAAGAATGAAATTGAGGAATAACCTCCACGGACTTAAGTCCATGATCTTATTTAAGAAATAGGCAATGACATAATCTGAGGTTATGCCCACGAACTTAAGTCCGTGATCTTAGTTAAAGAAGAAAAAAACTTCCACGGACTTGCATCCGTGATCTTATTCATAGAATCTAGAGCTATTGAGCAATATTATATAAGGCAGAAGAAAATCACGGACTTAAGTCCGTGATATTATTTAAGAAAAAAAGATGTCCAAAGATATTCTTCAATATTACATAAACAAGAAAAACATCTATTTTAGAGGCATAAATAAGAGGAACATCCATCCATCCAGAGGCAAAGAAGAATATCCATGGAATATCCATGAACTTAAATTAATTCCTAATATCCATGAAGATAAAATATTCTTAGTGATAAAGTAAAAAGAACACGGACTCGAGTCCGTATAGAAAAAATCAAATTATAGGAGACTGCAAGCAAACAAAAGCACAAAGTCTATAATTTATCTCTTTGTCTGTATTGGTGCTTGGCTGGCCTTCAGAAGGTGTAATTAGCTTTCCATTAGGTCGTTTAGCATTTTTAAAAATCCTTCTCAATGATGAAGGCCAATTATAGTTATAGACAATCTATCATCGGTTTACTTCAGAAGTGCGATGGATACAATATGCAAAAGAACTAGAAACATGTATATCTAATTTTCAGTAAGATATTTAGCAAGCTTCTTTACTTCGACATCCACTAATAACTAGAAACACATATATCTAATTTTCAGTAAGATATTTAGCAAGCTTCTTTGCTTCGACATCCATTAATTAACCGAGAAGAAACACCAAAGAAACGAAGTAGAAGATTACTCATGTTGTTGGCGCTTCTTCTGGGCGCTTCCTGAGCCCGGTATCTCTATTGCTTTTCTCTTCTTGCTCTCCTTCAATTTGTCCGGCATCTTCTTCTTGCTTATTGTAGAACGTGGGCTTGCTACAATTTCTTCCATGACAGATTCTTGATGCTCATCTATCGCTATTGCATGATGTCGCATGCAAATGCTTTTCTCCTTGTTTCCTTTCCTCTTCTATCCTCCGTGGATTCTAATTCAATAAGCAATTCAAGAAAGCAATTCAAGATTCTAATTCAATAAGCAATTCAAATTCAAAACACGCAATAAAAAAGCGGTGGTATTTTATTAAGAAATAAACTAAATTTAGTATTTAGTTAAAACGTTAATTTATTGGGGAGTTTGTTGGCAAGTATTATGCCGTATGGGATATAGACAGATGGATGGCCTAGATGAATGGCCTCGTTTGAATTCAAATTTGGATCTTGCATTGCATCTCTTGCAACTTTGGGCCTCTTGATTTTGCAAGTGTATCGTCTTGATCGTCTTGATTGTGCTGATTATTGCAAGCGTCCGGCGACATCTTGATTTTTCTCTTGCGGTCTCTTGATTGTGCAAGCGTCCCCGTCGATATCTTGATTTTTCTCTTGAAGTCTCTTGCGGCAGATGTCTGGGCGATTGTCTTGATTTTTTCTTTAAATGCAAAGAATGATCGGATGCTAAAGGTGAGTCTGCTCTCCGTTATGTTATTTTAAGTAAACTTTTTGTATGATCCATTTGCATCTTCTATATTGAGAAAGAAAAGACTAGGCTAAGCATTAAGAATGCTAAGCTTAACATCATAGAACAATGCAATGCAAGGGTCTCATTCAACATGGCAAGGGCCTTGGTCCCAATGGGTATCATCATAGAAAAAATGAATAAGAAAATCTACAAGATTGGGAAGGCAAATCTGAATCCCCTTCATTAGTTGCATGCTACCACTCATCAAAGATGAAAAGCCACATAAAAAATAAAATAAAAAAGGGTACCTCTTGCGAAATTGAGAAGTGGTCACTCCTGCTACTGACTTCTTGCCTGGCAAATTTCTAGCTCTTATAGCTAGAGTATTATCAAAAAGTACTGATGTGCTAGATGATCCGTGAGGGGGCTCGGATCGAATGGTAGAGTCTTCATAAAAATCTAAATAGTAGAGTCTTCATAAAAACCAGGAGATTAGAATATTTATAGATGGACAAACATTTTTTTTCCTATGCCTTTTTGAACTAAGAAAAGATCTATCCAAAGGCTAGATATGCACGGCTAGCGTTGATCCCGCCAATGTCCATGTTTTTTTGTGAATTTGAATAGCGATTTGGAGGCCAAATTCCTCTTCTTGCATCTTGTGTGTGAGCTTTTTTTTTTGAAACCACTGGAAATCAGGAAGAACCGAAGGCCGGAAGAAATTTGGAACACAAAATAGACCCGGATTTGAAACCACAAAATCCACGATACCTCTTGCAATTCAAGAGTAAAGTTAGAGCTTTTGACTTCACTTTGGAGTTTCTAAAAGATCAAGATGTTATCCATTTCAGTCTTCTTGGTTTCTTCTTGGATATAAAAAGCAAAATGTTAAATTTGTTTCCATAAGCATGGCCATCAAATTCGTAGCAAATCCATTACCATTCTCGGTACCAGCCGAGAAAAAATTGGGTGTGAGAGAAAGATTTGCTTTGCATGATTTGCATCTTTGAGAGGTTGATTTGCATGCTGATTTACGTGAGAGGGATCGATTTGCATGCTTTGCATGCTGAGATTCCTCCTTCCTACTTAGAAATTTGTTCGAGGGTATGGCATAGGAAACATACCTTCTTCTTGAGAAACATAGGAAATTGAGAAACATACCTTCTTCTTGCTGGCATTCCGTATCGTGAGATATCCTGAGTCCTGAGGCATGCGCAAAACTCTGATGGCTGCAAGGTGAAAGTCCTGAGGCAGGTGCAAAATTGCTGATGGCAAATTGTTGATGGCGGAACTAGGCAAGGCGGCAAACTATTGTTGATGGCGGAATTAGGCAAGGCGAGGGCATATCGAAAAAGGCTAGGCCAGACCAACTATTTTAGAACCATCTCCGTGGCATGGCATAAAATATCTGCACTAAAATTTGTTAAGCCACTTTTTTTCTCTTGCATGCTTTTTTAGTCTTTTTTTTTGTTTTGAATTTTTTTAGGAACAGTACGATAGTTGTAGTATGTTTTTAAATGTATGCTTAGGCTTTTTATATCTTATATCCACTAGAATATAATCTAATGGTATAAATGTGGTTTTCATAGTTTTTACTGAAAATCATAATCCATAGCTATGGATAGCCCAGTTATGAATACTACGAATGTATGCTTGGACCCAGAGCCAGAGCCAGGTTAGTATTGTGTTATTTTTCATTCATGGAGTTCACGGACTTGAGTCCGTTTGATATATATTTTTGCTTTTGCTATAGAGTTTGAATTCTTGATAGAAGGCAAAGTGGTTGCAAAGGGAGCAATCATAGCTATACGAGGACTTCTCCACTGTAAAGAATTAGAAATGGGATGGGCAAAGGTAGCTCTAAAGACCGCCGTGCATGGGAATGTGGATCTACCAAAGGAGAATCCTGATGCAAAAACAATAGTAGAGGCTATAGGATCTTTTGTGGCACGGCATTTGAAAGACATAAAGAAAATAGACATGGTTAGTTAATATTCTCCCTTTATATAAATCTCTCTTTTCTTAAATGTCTTCGTGAGATAATAAATTAGTTTGATATGGTATGCCTTATGTAGCAACAAAACACGACCAGGTGTACTTCTTGAAGAGGATACAGTTGAAACCTGTTGAGGGGATACAAGTCTTACTTCAAAAAGGACTGAGTGGAAGAACAAGAAGTTTAGATTAGTCCATTCACGTTACGGAGAAACATTTGCAATTGCAATCATGTGTAATTGCGATCTTTTTAGATGGATGGCTGAAGATTTGCCACTTGGAGATGATCACGGGATTGTTTGCTATTACTCATTTGTTACCTAACTACAATTCAATGAGGCGAGCAATGTGAGTAACAATTGTCGTGTATGCAAAGGCATGGTTGAGATTTCTACTCTGATGCGATGGCCGATAGGGCCCAATGTAGATAATGAGTTTGTAGAACATTCTTTCTCTATGTCTCCAGAGAATGTTCTCTTATACAAGAAGAGGAAGGCTCACTTCTCGGTGAAGAAAGCAATAAAACTAAAATTGAAGAGAGAAGATGAGGGAGAAATATCTAACCCTAAGAAAAAATTGAAAAAAGCAGAACATATGTGTAACTGTTCAAAGGAGATTGTTCAAGAAACAAGGGGAAGACCTTGTTGTCCTTCTTGGTGCACAGTTAAATTCTCCATCGAAGAAATACAAAATATCAGGAAAAAGTTTTGGACCCAGACTTCAAGTGATAAAAAGAATATAATGTATTCTATGTTTGGATCCAGCATTAGAGATGCAAATACAGGTCACATGAGATATCCATTAGAGAATAGATGGGTCTGCAGAGAAGCAATGACATGCATGATTGGTTTTACAGAGAGCACTTTCTATAGGTACCACAATGAATATAGAGATGGTGCAAGAAAAGCAGTACATGGGAATACAGGTACTATCAAAACTAGGAGCAACACTATGATGGCAATTGAAGTGTTTGGTAACTTTGTTAAATACATGGCTGAATCGATGCCACACAAGACAAAATTAAATGAGCATGGGAACAAAGAGGTGAAGCGTGTCTTGCCACCTCAATACATTCAAAAAGAGTGTTTACAAGAGATCAACACTGTTCTAACACAAATAGGTGGACGAGCAATCTCTCAGTCAGCTTCTAGCAGAATCTGGAATATGTAGCAAAATAACAGGGGGTTCCAGGGGGATTTGATATAGATATAATTCTTGAAACCATAGACCATATCCTAAAACAATTCAATGGGTTATTATAAAAAAAAAAACATAGATTTAAGATAAAAAATCGTCACATTAGCTCACTGGTTAGATTGGTTAAAGTAGTCTTATTAGGACATTGAGTTATTTTGGTAGAGGTTCGAATCCCCGTATTCCATATTTTAAAAGCTCAAGCGAAACCGTATAGAGACTCGATATACCATCAAAACCTTAGGGAAACTCATATTCGACATCTTAAAATCATAGGCGTCCCCAATCATAATTGAGCATAATCGAAACGAGAGGTGTCCAGAGGCTCCAACATACAGTTTGGGCCGTAGGATTGACAGATCCGACGACTGTGGTAGTCCAGGGTGCACCTCGTTTAGAATATGTGATGTGGTGGTGGCAAAGAATAATAGCTTTTCAAAGTGTAACACTTGCATACAATTGTGAGAGGCTTTGAGAAGTACAGTTGTACCTGAGCAAAGAAATGTTTTGAGAAATGAGATACATTGACATCAGAATGAGCAAACATCATGTAGGGCAATCTATTATCGTGGATGCGTATTTTCTTCAATGGAACCCCAAAAAGATATTTATGCATCATACACGATAAAATGGATCAACACAAAACTTTTTTTCCTAGATTTTCACCAATCCTAAAAAGTTGTGCTAATGCACAAATAGTTGAAGATCTCACTAGCGGGGAATGTTGACCCATGGACACGGAATAGGTGTGTATGGTCATTTCTCATTAGATCTATGGGAAGATGGACCTAATTTTCATGTTGGCTCTATATCTTCAAATGTTTTCCTGTTACAATCTAGAAAAGAGGTAGCAAAGATAGCAATGCTTTGTTTGGGGCTCTTCTAAATGATGAGACACATGTTGCAACTAAACAGATGGAAAGAATGCAAAGTTTTTAGCGGAAGGGAACCAATCACTTGACAACTATAGATAAGGCGTCTCACGGAGTAGTGGGGAGAAAGCTACCTCAAGAATTGTGTCTACAACTTGATAATTGCTTTAGCCAAAATAAGAATAGATGGCTATTTCAAGCATGCTCATTCTTGGCAAACACAAAAATGTGTTCGAGGTTGTGAAGGTTGGGTTTCTTATGGTTGGTCACACACAAAGGGCATGATGTGGATGCCTTCTTTGGAGTGTTCTCCTCTTTGTTTACTAACGAAATCAATAACGGCGTTTCCACAACTAATGGAGTTATTTGCAAAACGCACAAAAAAAACCATCACCTATATCATTCTTAGTTGATGAAGTTCCAGTTGGAAATCCTTTGGAGCCATATATGCGAAGGAAACCTTGCTTTGACCAGGTCATTCCAAACCCTTACAATTCAAATTAAGGTTAAAGAAGGTGTTCCTATAATGCAATATAAGATCGCGTTAAATGATCAAGATTGGATCCCTACCAATGGATATGAAATGTGGAGAAGAGATAAAGATGGTAAGGTAATGATTCCCGAAGGCGAGCCTTTGTCACTCCCCGCTCAAGAACACCAAAGATCAATGAAGGATTGATGAGAGGACTTAAACAATTTATTAGCCATTGGCAAGATATTTTACAACAACCAACACCGAAAGTGTAGCAAAGAAAGATTCTTTACTGAGAAGGTGATTATATATTGGGAGAAAGTGGGTGAGGCCTTGCAAAACATTGATGGAGGAGGACCCTTGAAAGATGGATTTCTTCCAATTTCTAGATGGGAGAAGAAATCCTAGAACATGTTGAGTTGAATGTTGGTACCCTCGCAAAAAAGCTTGGCTAATTGGCATGTTGGTAGCAAGTCTAGCAGGCCCCAATGGCATGGCCTACCGATTGATAAACTTACAAAGGATGTGAAAAAGGGGTATTACGTTCTTATTAAACCTGATAATCTAGATGTATATCCAGTTTGGTTAGGTGAGGTTAGATGTGTACCTACCAAGGATGATGATAAACCCGGACTAGAAAACTATTGGATTGAAGTTCAATATTGGGCTCCAAAATGGAATATGAGAAAAAAGAAAAAGCCAAAAAAAAGGAGGTTTATGAAAATTGTTGGGACAAGACTTGGGTTTTGAATCATTCAGATCCCCAAGGAAAGAAAAAAGTAAGTTGTATTCTTTGGTCCTATGCACCACCAAGGGGAAAAGACATCACGTCCATACGGGAACATAAGATTCCAAAAGTACACACGAAGAAAGCAAAGTATAATTTAAGTTTAGGATGATGCGACTTTTATCATGCTCAATAAGTCTATTCTTTGCTAAGGTTTTCCCTCAAATACCCTTTAGGGTGAGGGTTTTTAATCTGGATCCGGCCCTGTTTTTTTATTTGTTTAAGTCCTATAGGCCGATTGGTGCAATGTGGATGATAAAGTTCAATTCAATTCAGTTTAAATTTTATTTAAAGAGATGTACTATCTGTATATTTGATTAAGAATCTACTTATTGGTTTGTTTTGTTTTCCACAATGTACTCCCCAAAGTAATTATTTATATAGATTGACTTATACATCTGTGTTTTGGATTTTGTACGTACTCCATCCTTTTATAAATGATCAAGTTGGTTCTATTGCTTAAGATATTTAACTCCTATTTAAAATGTATTGACTAAGTTTTGGACTTGCAAAAATGTGTCATATCTCTCAAATTAATTGCATAGAGCTTTTTCACACAAAAGAAGGATGGATCAATTTAGAGATTCTCAAAGATTAGAAGCAGTTCATTGGAAGATTGCAAGCAGTGATGAAATGAATATCCATTGGTATATGAAGAGGCTGAAGTGTGCTATTGCTCACAAGGTGAAGGATAAACAACCTATTGCTAGAAGCACAAAAGTATGCTTTCAAGACAGAAGATAAATTGGGATACATTCATGAAGTTGCTGCTCCAGAGCATAAAGCAACAAAGGAGATTGTAGAAAAAGTTTCTAAGCTTATGATAGGGGAGATATCAAGGGAGGTTTAGTTTATTACTTGTGATTGTGGATCTATTGGACATTCTGAAACCACATGTAGATTGCTGAAATTTTGTTCAAGATGTCAAATCAAGGGTCATAATTAGGAAGAAGAGATTCTTTGAGAGGGATAATGGCTAATCTGATATTTGTTGTTATTGCAACAAGCACCACCTATTCCTAACCACAACTTCCAATGATGCCACAAGCTCCAATGGATTTTACACAAATGGTGCAACCAAGTAAGGCTCATTTGTATTGCAAGTTATGTGACAAATTCAAGCATGATGAAAGTACTTGTTGAAAAATTTATGAGAAACCAGAATGTGCAACCAACAAGTATCCACCAAGGCAGCGAGTGTTTGAATCAATAACTCTTCCTAATAATGATATTCGCATTCAAGATGCAAAGCACATTGAAAATTCTCAAATGAAGACTCGTATTGAGGAACTTAAGAAGCAAGAGAAGACAAAATTAGTTGTGAATTATGCATTTGCTGAGGTGGAGGATGAACCATCTCAGCAAGAAGAAGACATTGGAGAAGTCAATGCGGTTAACAATCACAAAACATGGTCCAAGAACAAAGAGTAGTGCCGATTGCAGAGAAGTCTAAGAGATCTTTGCCAAAGGCTTTGAGAGGACAAGATTTAAAGGTGCCGGCACCTACGAATGTGCAATTCAATGTGCTGCCCACAGAACAATTTCAGTCTATAGAGGAAAATCAACCCATATTGACACCTCTAGTGGTGGATGAGGAAATTAGAATAAAGATAATGTCATCAGCTAAGTTTTGGCCACTAAAGTCACATATTCTTGAGCAATTGATGCATTATTCTCCCAATTTGTTGCAAAGAGTTAGGAGGACGAACAAAAATCTAAGATTTTAGTCCAAAAAATTATATTGAATGATAGAAACAAAAATATCACAAAGCTACCAGCTCGGCAATCCAAGGATTCAAGACCATTTCTTTGTGATGTGACTGTTAATGGATATTTAGTCAAAGGAGCCACCATAGATACGGGCAATGGAGTGAATGTAATGCCTTACCATACAATGCTTCAACTTGGATTGAAAATGATGGAACCAACAACTATAATGCTCAAAGCATTCAATCAAATGAAGGTGCAGCCTATGGGAGTTATAAGACGTGTATTTCCGACCTAAAGTGGCAGCACTGGAGCAAGGGGAAAACAGGAATCCCTATAAGATAGAAACATCCAAGTTATTCTACCACAATCGGTTATGCATACCGGATAATGCAGAACTTAAACAGCAGATTATGAAGGAGGCTCATGATAGTCCAGTATCGGGTCACCCAGGAGTTCATAAAACTCTTCGCAAGGTCCACAAGCAGTTCTTTTGGCCTAGCATGAAAGGAGATCTTAAGTTATGTTGCCAGATGTCTACCATGTCAGAAGGTGAAAGTCTCTCACCAAAAGATTGCAGGGGAATTGCAACCGTTGGATATCCCCGATAGGTGGAAGCAATTTTGGATTTCATAGTTTTAAAATTTTTAGAGAGTGTGCATGCTGAAATTTATACTTTATTCTTGAAATTTGGACATGGTTGGACATTATGCAAAGCTGAGACTTCATGGAGGAGGCGTGAATGAACATCTTTCACGGAAATACAAGATTACTATAGATCATCCTAATGGCACCTTTCTTTTGCAATCCGTCTTTTGAGCAGCCCATGATTAGAAATCAGCAAAGAGGATGCTATGGTGTCGGGACAGCAAGGTCTTAGTTATTTCGTGCCTTAGAAGTGGGTAAGAAGGAAGATAAGATTTTGTAAAAATGGTCAAAAGGGACCCAAATTTTAAAAATATGTCATTTACAGCAGCAAATTGCAGACAAGTATCTCCAATCAGCAAGGTATTGCTCATAATCAAGTAGAGAGTTAGTTTTGACGTCAAGCATGGGCGGGACAAACAGAAATCTGCCCATTATAAAAGGACAAATGTATTTTGATGGCTAAGCTCAAGAATTATGGAGGTATAGGAGTATTTCTAATATATGGGCATAAGATAGATAGTAGTTTTAACGTCACGCCACTAGGCATGCATTGCAAGCAGTTATGAGGGTGAATACGATGCACTTATTCAAAGGATGAATTTGACAAAGAAGAAGCGTATTGATTGTTTGACTCTTTTTGGAGACTTGTTGTTGGTGTGTTAACAATTTATGGATTAATTTCAGGGTTTAACATTCTATCCATGTTCATCAAGTTCTCCACATTCACCATATTTATTACAGTCACCAAAGTCAGTCAAGAACATCAATATTTCCCAGGGAGATTAAGAAGAATTGGTATATTCAAGAGGAAGAGCATGATTTGATATCTCTATTACGAGAATTCAGGGATGTTTTGGCAAGAAACTACAAAGAATTGACAGGCATTCCACCAGAGATTGTAGTTCATACCAATGACTTAAAACAAGGATCAAAAGCAGTTCAACAGCACAAAGGAGAATGGGTCCAGTTGTAGAGGAACAAATAAAGGGCAAAGTCATGAATTTGTTGGAGGTCGGTCAGATTGGATCAGTTCTATTGTACCAATGAGGAATCCAAATAATTCAATCCAAGTATGCATTGATTACAAGGATCTCAACAAGGCTACCAAAAGAGATCATTTTCCTATACCATTCATAGACACTGTTGGATATTGTTGCAAGAAATCAGGCCTATTCTTTCTTGGATAGTTACTTAGGATATAATCAGATTCAAATCTATTCACCACACCAAGCAATGGCGGTTTTTAGAATACCATTTGGCATTTGTGCTTATAAGATATTACCTTTTGGCCTCACAAATGTTCTAGCCACATTTAAACATACTATGACATATGTTTTCTATGATATTTTAGACTTTTTGAGAGTCTTTATAGATGATTTAACAGTATTTTTAATCCAAGAAGAGATCACTTGGATCATCTTAGAAAAGTTCTTGAAAAGTGCAGATTGTACCCCAAACCTTATTTTGAAAGAGAAATGCTATTTTAAGCGATTAACATTTGGCATAGCTCCAATTGCAGGAAATTGGTGCAGAATTTTTGAGTTATAGCAGGTCATTTTTTTTGTACAAATAAATGGTGACAGATTGTTAATACAGGATCTATCTTACATCAACATATGTATTTCGGCGATACGAGACGAGACCATGGGGGACAATGATTTATGGATCTCAATGTGAGACTGTCTACATAGTGGAGCATTATTAACTTATACTAATTTTTATAGGTACCATGACATGCATAGAAATTGGATCCAATCTAATCTAAACACATGGGAATTAAATTCTTATTACTATATATAACATTAGATGGTTTACTTATAGGTTATAAGGCGTCTTGATTTATTTATTTATTTATTTATTTTTTATGTTGAAGGACGTGAGACTCTTTTTATGGCAATACACGATGGCACAGACAGAAATAAAACACTAGTGGATAGGCTGACCCAACTAGCCACAAACACCCGTCTATGCATAAGAGGAACACCATAAATACGTCTGCCAAATTATCTCTTTTTTATCATCAGATGTGTGCACCTTGGAAAATACACAAACGTTGCCTCTGCCAGATAGACCACAAAATCGAATTAGAAGTAAGATAGATGTGGTTGGTAACGGGAGCAGTTATTATTTACTGCCCCTTTTTATATCTTGTATTCATACTTACGTTTAATACAATTCCATTTTGCCTTTGTTTTGGGAGCTTGCGCTCTCGGATATTTGTGTGCATCCCCTTCTCTCCCTTTCTTGGAGCAACCTTGACATGGTATCAGCGCACTAGATGTGCTGAGATTGATTCAGATCAACACAGCAATGGAAAAGGATGCAAGCTACAACCCGATTACCTTCCCTGGCGGTCGTGTGATTCAAATCTTCGATGGCACAGGTTTCCAGCAATGGAAGAGAAGAATGACTATCATTCTTAAGGCTGAAGGAGTTTGGGGAATTGTTAGTGGCCAAGAACCAGCACCCGAGCTTGCATCAGATGGCAAGAATAAACATGTTCTTGATGCTTGGCAACGCCGGGATGACAAGGCTATGGCTACGACTGGGCTTTCTGTTGCTGAATCTACAGCCATGATTTATGGAATGCTCTCATCCAAGAGCATGAATTGGGCATTTGTATGCTGAAGTGGTGAATATGCGCTCGAGAGTCTTGACAAATTCGCAGACTGCATGAAGAACACTTTTTGGCAGATTGAAGCCTCTGGAGAAGAGAATAAGATCTCTCCTTCATTGCAATTATTCTTCTTTCTTAGATCCTTACCCAATTCTTTCCATGCTTTGCGCAGCAATCTCATGCAAATTGCCGACATGGATCTCAATCGTGCAATCACTTCCGTCAAGAAGGAGATCACGATGAGGAAGGATACTGGGATTATCAAAGACAAGCACAATGCTTTCTTTGCCTAAATCCTATGCAAAAGGGAATGAAAAAGCTAAGAAAAAGAAGAATAACAGTAGCAGCAACGCCTTCAATGGTGCTGACAGCAAAGGCACAGCATCCAAGCAGCAGGTTTGTAACTATTGCAAGAAAGGCAATCATACCGCAGCAGAATGTAGGAAGAAGATGAAGGATCTTGGGCACAAACTGAAAGCTTTGGAGACAAGCAAAGCTTCAGCCAATGTGGCCCAAATTGTTGAAGAAGTAAGCGTAGCCAATGTGGTTCCTTGCAGCCCGGATTATGCCTATCTTTGTAAACAAGTGGCAACCCCTCGCTCTATCAAATTCATCATGGATTCTGGTGCTACAGCTCATATTAGTTGGCACAAAGATTGGTTTGAAAATTTCAGACCTACCTCTTCCAATCACATTGTTCAAATTGGCGACAATAGCGACCATCAAATCTGCGGAATGGGTGATATTCAAGTACCTACTAGTCTTGGTATTTTCACTTTAAAAGGGGTAATGTATGCTCCTATTTTGCGTAAAGATCTGATTTCTGTTGCACGTCTTACTGATATGGGCACAATAGTTTCCTTTGATAGTGATGACTGCATTGTTCGCAACAAAGTTACAGGAAAGAGCCTCGCTCGTGCTATTCGTACGGGTAATCTCTACCATTTGGGCCAAGAATATGCTGATCAAGTTGTTCTTATAGCTGCTTTGGTAATGGTACCTGATGCAGGGCATAAGAGGCTTGGACACATCGCCTTTAAAGCACTCAATCAGCTGCCTCAACTTGTAGACGGTTGATCTTCATCAGCACCCTACTCTTGCAAGTTGTGAGGCTTGTGCATTAGGCAAACAGCACCGCAGATCCTTTACTCTCATTGGATCTCGTGCTACTGCTCTCCTTGAACTAGTACACACGGATCTTTGTGGTCCAACTCATGTTCCTTCTCTCTCGGGTGCCTATTATTTTCTGACATTCATTGATGATTTGAGCGGGAAAACATGGGTCTATTTCTTGAAGCGAAAATCTGATGCATTTGCCCATTTGCAAGAATGGAAAGCGCTTGTTGAGAATCAAGTAGCCCATCTGATTAAGAAGCTCAGATCTGATAATGGTGGAGAATTTACCAATCATGCATTCAATCATTTTTGTGCTGATCATGGTATTGGCGCCAACTTACGAACCTCATACTCCACAACATAATGGCGTTCTTTGAGCGGAAGAATCGCAGCATTGTTGACATGGCACGTTACTTGCTCGCTCAATCCTCGGCACCCCATTCAATTTTGGGCTGAAGCGATAAAATACTCGGTTTACCTTCTCAATAGATTGCCCATCTTGCGGAAAAATCAGACTTACGAACAAGCTTTCAGCGGCATAAAGCCAAATTTGTCTCGCTTTACGTGTCTTTGGATGTCTTTGCTTTATGCTTATTCCCAAAGCTAATCGCAAAGAAACTTGAGCATACCAGCAAGAAAATGATCTTTGTGGGTTTTTCTGACCAGTGCAAGCATGGTTATAGGCTGATTGATCCGGATACCAAGAAGCTTTGTGTTAGTCGCGATGTTATTTTCTATGAAGATGCTTCAGCATTTCAGCAAGGTTCAAAAACTCCTAATTTGGAATTTCTTGATATCTCTGCATGGATAATAGATGACGCCATAGCTTCTAATCCATCGAACTTAGTTTCTGATATTCCGGCCTGCAAGTAAGCTAGTTCTAGTACTGCGGTAGTTCCAAAGACTGCAAGCCGTCCCAAAGACTGGCACTGCGGTGCTTACAACCCCCAAGCCCGATCACGCGTAAGCGGATCTTGACACATCCGATCCAGGAGGAGATCTTGACCCATCTGATCCAGGAGGTGATTTTGATTATGATCAAGGAGGAGTTGAAGAAGAACTTGGTCGAGGTAAAAGGAAACGTTTTCCTCCTCAAAGGTTTGCTTTCTATGCTGAAATTATGCCCAGCATTATGGAGTTTTCTGGTGCTGCCATTATCAGTGAACCCACCAGCTATCGTGAAGCTATTTCATGTGCTGTTGCACCTCATTGGCAGCAGGCAATGGACCACGAAATGGATTCTATTGTTCAAAATGGCACTTGGGATTTGGTTCCTCTTCCTCATGATCGGAAGGTCGTTGGTAACAAATGGGTCTATAAATGCAAGCTCCATCCTGATGGCACCATCAGCAGCTACAAAGCACGCTTGGTTGCACAGGGTTTTAGCCAGCAATATGGCATTGATTACTTGGAAACATTTTCTCCAATGGTCAAAATGATGAGCATTCGCATTCTTCTTGCATTTGCTGCTCATTATAATCTTGAGGTTCATCAAACAGATGTCAAAACAGCATTTCTTAATGGCAAACTTGATGAAGAAATATATATGAAGCAACCTCAGGGTTATGTCAAAGCTGGTGCTGAGCATTTAGTCAAATTGACGAAATCACTTTATGGGTTAAAGCAAGCATCACGTGCTTGGTACAAGACCATAGATTCTTTCTTCAAAGACCAAGGATTCCAGCCTATTGAGGCTGATTCTAATGTCTACATTCGTCGTCAAGGCAAGTTCTTACTCATCATTGCTTTGTATGTGGATGATTCCTTGCTCATAGGCAACAATAATGAGCACATTGCTGAATTCAAGACAAGGCTTGCTGCTAAGTTTCCAATGGTAGACTTGGGTGAAGCTCGCTATTGTTTGGGTTTGCAAATTGCAAGAGACTGGAACAACGGGATTCTTCATATCTCTCAAAAGAAGTACATTGAAGAAATGCTTGAGCGCTTTGGCATGGCTGATTGCAATCCATCTAAGGTTCCTATGACTCCAGGTACTCTTCTCACTAAGAAAGATTGTCCACAATCTGATGCTGAACGTCTTTCTATGGCAAAAGTTCCATTTCGGCAATTGATTGGCAGCCTCATGTATTGCATGGTTTACACCAGACCCGATATCGCATTTGCTGTTATAGCGATCAGACAATTTTCAGCAGATCCAGGTCACAAGCATTGGAAAATGGCCAAGCACATTCTCCGCTACTTAAAGGGCACTGCTGATTATGGCCTTACATATCGCAGCAACAGTGATGCTTTTTCATTGCTGACATATAGTGATTCCTCACTTAGCGATGTGATAGACAACTCCAGGTCCACATCCGGCATTTGTTTTCTGCTTGCTAATGCTGCCATTGCTTGGATCAGCAAGAAACAGGGGCATGTATCTCTTTCATCCACTGAAGCGGAGTATGTTACAGCATCTACAGCAGCCCGTGAGATCATTAGTTTGAAGGACTTTCTTGCCGGCATTGGGAAACGCACTCCTGGACCAGCAAGGATGCTCATGGATAACAAAGGTGGCATTGATTGGTGCTCCGCTGAAGTTTGACATCCAAAATCTAAGCATGTTCCCAAGCATTATCATTTTGTAAGGGACCTTGTGGCTGATAAGCAGGTTTAGATTGAGCATGTTCCTACACGAGACAATACCGCAGATCTCTTGACTAAGCCTTTGGCTCGTGAGCTCTTTGAGCGTCATCGACTTGGTATTGGTCTTGATAGATTCCAGAACTCATCTCCAGGAGGAGGAGGTTGAGCATGGAGATGGTGACCTCTCATCAAGGAGGAGTGCCGAGATATATGATATCAAGATCACCATCTTGCTGCTTGACAACACTGACAGCACTCAGCACATAGGTGCTGACTATGTGCTGAATCAGTACTTCATCAGCACCTACACCAGCCCATCCACTTGCCTTAATTAGTTACGGCATAATTAGATGTGGTTGGTAACGGGAGCAGTTATTATTTACTGCCCCTTTTTATATCTTGTATTCATACTTACGTTTAATACAATTCCATTTTGCCTTTGTTTTGGGAGCTTGCGCTCTCGGATATTGGTGTGCATCCCCTTCTCTCCCTTTCTTGGAGCAACCTTGACATCATCGACGTGCAAATTTAGTGCATGTTTCACATGACCGATAACAAAGGATATTGATCTCGACAATTTATTGTAGAGTTTTCCATGGCCGACAACATAGGAGTATGTTTATCCGGGCAGAGAAGAACAGAGGTGAATGTTAATCTGGGGAGAGAAGAAAAGAGAATGTAAGCAAGCTGCAGACTTGGAGTTTCCTTCATGGCTTCACTTCCTTTGGTTGGTTTGCGAAATTAGGAGAGACTGAGTAGGTTTGTTTTGCCAGGTTATAGCCATTGAAGCATATGAATCCCGAAGATCGCATCTTTGAGAACCTTGTATCGGGAATGTACTTGGGTTGTAAGAAGGATCTTGTTGAGAATAGCCCACCTATGAAATGCAATGAAATGATTTGCAAATGCTTCTTTGCTAACCTTAGGGTTCCGTGGTTTCTACTTTTACCAATTTGTTAGGCACATCTTAAAACCACTCTAAACTATTGTATACTTCTGTGGCAGCACATCTTCATACATGGATACTTTGGTTCACCATGCCCCACTCACATTCTTGAAGTGGATCGCAAAATGCTCCTGCTATCAATTTGTGAGATATATCTTAAAAGTTTCCATGTATCAAAATAGGCTGCCACAGAATTATACCACACATTCGTCATTTGATGAGTTCGTAAGTATTCTATACATTTTACATTAAATAACATATACATGATGAATATTTTTGTGCAGATTGACACTTATGTGTTTGTCTTTGACTTGAAGAGGAAGCCTGCAGCAGAGGTCCCTATATCAACTTATAACTATTATAAAAGATGTTATTGATATTCTCCCAGAATTATTTTGATTTTTATTGTCACAAAAAATGATTCGTTGCGCAAAACGTATAATTATACGGTCATTTTGCTATGGTTTTCATATGATTGTGATGTTGTATTTCTATGAAGGTATGCTAGTAGTATTTATTGAGCGCATTTTGTATTTCTAGTTAGTTTGCCCTCCTAACCTTTGGTTTGCACATGCATGCCTATATCCATGCATACATAGCATCGTCTCTGCAAATCAATGCATGCATACGTCCCTTTTCACTCGGTTAAGTTTAGGTTTGCATCCACATGCTTTTGCATGTGAGACCACTTTACATTTAGTGAATCTCAAGTTTACATTAACATGCTTTTGCATGCACCTTTTGTTTGGACACGCATGCCTATGCCCATGTATGCGTAGCACCTTCTCTGCCAGTCAATACATGCATACGCTCCTTCGCACTCGGTCAATCTTACCACTTTATATCCAGTGAATCTCAAGTCTAAACATGCTTTTGCATGCAAAGGTTCTTCTAGCCAATCTATCTCAAACTTCCATTCACATGCATTTCTGATTCCTTTGTTGTATTTTAAGGGTGTTTTTCCATTTTTTCAGTCTCTAAGGTCTAAAACTGGCTATCACCTTACTCTTCTTCACGGGCAAAGGTATATGTAGATATTGTTGTGAGCCTCGTGTTAGCATGGGATTGATCTACTACTGGTAGTGTGTCGTCTTAACCTGTGCCAGAGCACCCACATCCCAGAGTTTGCTAAGGAAGCCTACATCAAGGTACCGCCGCAAGTGATTGTGATCTTCCTCAGTTTGGACATTGAATCACATAGTTCCATCAAAAGAACCATTGTGCTTGTAATCTTTGGCAACCTAATTAACATTGGCAGTAGTTATCATCTATAAATATAATAAATATAAATACTGGTATTTACCCATCTAAATGTGCGCAAGAACTTAATATAAGACTTAGTGACATTAGCAACATCAGAAATGTTGGCAAAAGGTTGGTAATTCCATCATACTAAATATATTCCTAATTAGCAAAACATCAGAAGTGTTGCTAATTCGGAATATATTTAGTGTGACGAAATTACTGGACTACTTATAGGCAAAAAAAAAAAGAAATCTTAACTCCAGTATAAAACGTATATAAAAATCTTTTATCATGTAGGTAGGTAGATAATTCGATGTGATTGTTATACCATTCAAAAATATTGTAACAAAACAAACAAAGTTCAATATCCTGATTATGAACTATGATATTGAACTATTGGACTAATAGTTCCTAAGGAAAATTGACTTGAAGTGGAGATGCTTCGAGTTCCCCAATTCGGACTTGATTACCATCTTCCCATGAAGCGGGAGGAATGTTATCCCCAAACAATTGCCATACACAACCACCGATGGTGGCACAGAGCCACGCAAAATACATCACCAAAGATTTCATAATAAAAGAAAAGCTTCTCTGTTAGTGATCGTGGTACTCCAGTCCCAAACTCTCCAAATAAAACAGGTTTTTAAGAAGAGATTGTGTGCATCTTGTTTGTGTTCAAAGAACCCGAGAGCTCGGCATAATCAAGTCATAATTAAACCGGTATCGCATCCAAGTAGGGTAGAAATGAGTACATTGCATAATCAATGTTTGGATTTCTATTGTGTCGGCGACAAAATCTATTCCATCAAACTCATAACGACCATTCACTCTTCCACGTCCAAAGGTCATGTAGAAGCCCTCTCGCCCATTAGAGCAAATGCCTATTGTCTATGGACTTTATAAAAGAGGAAATTTCTTGCGTCCATGCATCCAAAGTGTACCCTGAAGGATCACTCTGGCACTCTGGCTCGTTCAAGAGTTCCCAAGAGAAGATGGCAGACTCTTCCCTATACTTTATTCCTGTAAATGTGTTTGTTCTATTCAAAAGCATGTGTATGTAATCTTTGTAAAGGCTCTTAACTTGCTCATCGGAGTAGAAGAGGTCTGCGGGCGCTTGAGGCCCATACACCCATCTAGCATAGAGGCTCTTGCCACCATAATCATCCCAGTTGTTTCCAAAGGGTAGAACCAACTTAAGGCCAAGTCTTTTAGCCTCAGAGATCACAAAGTCCAGGCCCTCCATTGCAGTAGAATTGTATTGACGAGGGCCTACTTGCCATGCCGTTGGATCAGTGTCAGAATTTTTAAAGCCCCATGTACGAAACACGTTAAACCCAAGTGCTTTAGCCCTTTCAAGGAAGTTAGTGACATTTGGGCGATACAAAGGATTTTGGGCGAAGTCGGGAAGCCAGTATGCATCAAATCCGTAAACATAGAAAGGCTGACCATGGAGTAAGAAATGAACATTATTAACATGCACCCAGTCATCAACAGGTGGGGATGGTGGAGGCGACCCATGTTGAGTGGGAGGTGGAGGCGGTCCATGTCGAGCAGGTGGGGGTGGTGGAGGCAACCCATGTCGAGGAGGAGGTGGAGGCGGCCCATGTTGAGCCCGTTGTTCCCCATGTCGGGAACCTTGGGACAATGTAGAAAGTGCGCATAACAAGGTAATGATCGAGGTGCTCTTGAAGCCCATGATGGGTTGGCGTTGGTTGAAGACCCATTGTGTAAGGCCTAACGTGTATATAGGAGGGATGAGGCCACAAGAGGTTACGCTTTTTTTGAACCTTAGGCAAATAATGGCCCTGCAAAAGATGGCCCTTTCCTTCTTTGGATCGTTCTTTTTTAGGGCGTAGCTCTCCTTTCTAAAAGGAATCGTGCCACCGGCAAAGCCTGGCGATCGGCCGCTCTACCATTAGCCGCAAGCTTGTTCCAAAGGTATGTAACTCTGCTTTCTTTCAGAATAAGAATGTCGAATGGTGATCCGAGGTACTGTTACAAGAAATCTTCAAACAGTAAGATTCCTAAAGCCATGCTTAGAAATATTGGATTTTTCAATCAATATCAGATGGAAAATGCTTAGAAAAAGTTAATTTATATAACAGAAGGCATTAAATGTATAACAGAAAGTTAATTTGTATAACAGAAGGCAACTAAAGGCACTAAATTTGTATAACAGAAGGCACTAAGTTAATTTGCCGTTCGGAGGCTATTCTGCAGGCATGGAGTTCCATAGCCTTAACAGATCTCTATAAGGAGTGATCCTATCTAATTTAGTTTGCACTCCTTAATCATAACATGAAAGCCTTAGAGATTGGGGTATTCTCATAGCACGTAGTTATTTCTGTCACAAATAGAGTGCACTTTCCAAAATGTTCTGACTTTACTATGATTTGCAGTAAAGCTGCAAATCATAGTAAAGCACTATGATTTGCAGTATGATTTGCAGTAAAGCTGCACATTGGTACTCCATCTAAGACCAATCATAGTATGCTGGAATCATAGTATGCTGGAATTCATTTTTACATAAACTTTTCTGATATAAGGTAGGATATATAATATGACCTGAGAAGACACTTGATAACACAAATAAGGAGGATATTGTAGAAAGGACCCCTATGAATTCTGAAAATATCATTTACCCCGTGCCAACATCCTTCTTAATGGTAGACTTTCACTAACGGCAAATCTGTGGTTTTAATATGTTATAAACACATACACGAGGTGTCCCATCCTAGAGAAACACTTGTTGTGAACATATAATCTGTTCTGCATGTTTTGCAATCTTCTACCAGATCCTCAAGTTTTCTTCTCACAATAAGTTAATTAGATCTTCAAGCTTTCTTCTCACAATAAGTTAATTGGGCCAGGCGAACATTATTTCCTGCATTTTTTCATGATTATTGCATGAAAATATTTCTCTAAATGGTTTTACATGTACCACATAGTGTAGTATATATATACTATCTCAAGGGCATGGGTTCCATTTTTTCTCTTTTGAAATGTAATCTTGGACCGTTCTTTGAAGATAAAGGAAATTTCTGGGTAATATGATGTTGCAAAGAGTGCCAATTTATGTGCATATTGTAAAACATGCAGAAGCGTCTTTAAAAGACTATTCCAACATGCAAAAGGGTGTTTAAAAGACCATTCCAACATGAATTGCATGAAAGTAGTAAACTACCACCTCATAGACACAAACATGCATATACATGACCTAGGATTAATAATCATGCCTATCCCATATTCAAACACTATGGTGGAGCTAATTTGACCAAGTTTTTAAGGTGCTAAAATTTGAGGTATATCCATGCCATCATCATGTTTTGAAGTCCCCAGTACCCCTTTCGAGATAATTTGCCGTTGTATGTCCATCGAATTTTGAATGTAAGCTAATGAGTATTTGTCAAATTCTATATTTTGCCAAAAGATAAGTGGGCAATTTTTAGGCATTAGATCTTAGATTTTTTCTAGATTCATAGCAAAGCTCACAAGCCATTTAGGTAATTTTAAGCCCTTGTTGTTATCAGTGATTATTAATAATTTGAAGCAACTAGAAAAAGTTATAAACGATTTTGTTAGTGGGGTACTACAAAAACATGGGTTTGCCCAATTCAAAAAGCACGCGACTATATAAAGCCTATGTTTTGTGCTTAGTTACTATTTGTGGAAAGACCTAACCTAAGGCTCTTATACAAGATGTGGTTAATTAAAGAGCCCTTGCACGCGATTAGGGAGTGCAAGGCAACTATGTATCTTCAATTTACTAGGGAGTGCGGGACAACTATGTATCTTCAATTTCTTAGGTTGTGATATATTGATGTTGCACTTATGCATGCCCGATCCACTTCCACTTACCTACTACTCTACTATTATGTGGTGTACCAAGAATTTTTAAATCAATAGTTAGTTAATGGGCATTGGCATTCAAGCCTATTTGATTTTTTTATTTGTAGCTTATGCTTGAACTTTTTTTTTGATTCGTTGCTTTATGCACCCTAGTTAAAGAAAGAAAGTAAGCCATAGAATGAATCTGGTTTAGGGAGCTAAGGAAACTAAAGTAAACCATAGGAAGGAAGGATAAAGCTGGTTTAAAGTGGTGATGTTGTGGTTTGTTATTGGGTATGAACTTTCACAAATGGCCATCATTTTCCTTTAAACGAGTAATAAATGTCAATGTCCTAGCATTTAACATCGTAGCAGAAACAAAGTAACTATTCAACATCAGTGACATAGAATATCAGTTTGTACCCAAAAAAACAATAAAAAATCTTGTCCCTCGTGTTATGGATAGTTGCACATCAGTAGAGCCTTTTGAATTCCGCATGATAAGTACAATCACCATGATGGCACACCAATGAATGAAACTCCGGCATGTGTCACTTAGTTGGTGTAGCTCTGGCGACATGACATGAGATTTGGAGGCATTTTTGCAGTTGCTGGTTGATTCTGTTTTTTGTTGGTGGAGTTTCTCGATTGATTATGTTTTTTGTTGTTCTTCTATAGAGTTTCTGAAAAGAAAATAATAAACAAAATGGCTAAAAAACCAAGAAAATAAACAAATAGCAGATTACTTTGATGCGAAAAATTGCTTGCCTTTCTTCTTCTTAACTTGGATTTAAAACCTTACAAGCATGTCATTTAACTTGGTCGAAGGGATTTCTTTGATTGAAATTCTAGACTTGCCTTTTGTAGGTGCCGAAGATTTGCATGCAAAGAAAGTTTAGGATTTAGCTTTTATGTTTGGACATAATCTGGCTAATGCATTAGAGTTTTTTTTTGAGGCCAATTAAGGGCCTTGTAAGAGTATTTTGGAGGGGGCTGCCACGTAGGATCCCGAACCTATCTTTCCCCCCTCCATACCCAACTTTCACTCTCCCCTAACCTAACTTCCCCCCCTCCAAACCTAACCTCATACCTAACTTTGCAATCATTATTTCCTAACGACCACAAAATTTGATGATTACATCTAAGATTTTCCCTTTCCCACCATCGAGCTTCAGCGCCATCGAGCTTGCCATCGCGCCATCGAGCTTGCCATCGCGCCATCGAGCGCCAACGACCTTGCCATCGCGCCCAAGCATTGTTTAAATTCGAATTATAGCGGATTCTTGCCAGCAAATAGAGCGAAATTTTTCAATTTCGCTCTGTTTGTTGGCAAGAATCTTTCTAATTCTAAGCTCCGCTCCGGTACTCGGTCTTTTGCAATGTCAATGGCGAAGGTATTTGGTTTCCGAGTTGTCATTGCATTTCTTTGAGTGTTCTTGTTTTCTAATACTTCTGTTTCAAGATCAAACTAATTCCGAGGGTCAATTTAGAGTGCAAGTGCCAAAAGGATGCCTGCCTTACAGGAATAAGTTGACTTGGAAACAACCAATAGATGAAGATGCATTGCGAGCTTCTGTGTTAAATTTAGGTTTGAATCATCACATATTCTGAAGACAAACAATTCATTGAAGTTGTACATACAATGTACATAAGGTATACAGGGGATTATTCAGAGAATGGCTAGCCCTAATATGCAGTACAGTGAAAATAACATGTTATGGAGCTTATAATGGTTCTTATGATGGTCTTAGCACCATATTTGAAAAGGTTAAGGTTATTCACATTCAATGGTTGGGATTATCCCATTTGTATAGTTCTTGGGGCCCGATACAATGGAGGGAAACTCCATATGAATAGGAGCTCGGCTAGGCGGCCGGATCCGATGCCATAACCGCCGAGACTCATAGTATAAAAGATTGAAGAGGCCGGTTTATGAATTGGACTGGTCAGGAGTTAAACCCAAGGAGGAATTTCTGCATGTTTCGGAGCTGTGTGATTGCATTGCCATCGGGTCAAACTTGAGTCAATCCCATTTCTACAGTAACTTTTTGCTACAGTAATCCTAAGGTTTATTGCAATATTGTTCCTAGCAAATACATTACCTTAGGAATTGTAATATTGTGATCATTGTCTTGGTGTAATTCATAAATTCATCAAGCAATTGTGATATAGATTGAGAGAAGATTCTCTATTTCTAACATTGGTATCAGAGCAAGTTAATCCTGCTGAACCTTGTGTTATTTCTTTTGCTCTCTAAGTATGTCCAGCAGATTTGGAGCTAGTCTCTTAAGCACTGTGGAGGTCTACAAGGGTGGACCAGGTTTCTAGGTGTGGAAGGATGCTGTGAAACACATTTTGGAAGTTGAGGACCTCTGGGATTTTGTTGATCCAGATGGAGGCACAAATGTCAACATGAACACCATTACCAGGTCTGTTTCTGAGGGATCTGTTAACATGAGAGAAAATGCAGGTCGTGGAGCAACAACTGCAGAAGGAACAGCTGGTGGCAGTCATGTGGGAACTGGGAGGTCCTTATACTCAAAGGTTAAGGAGGCTCAAGGCATAATTACCTGCAAGGTAAGTCCTACCATTAGGCTTAAGTTGAGAAATTTAAGTCCTAAGCAGATGTGGAGTTTTTTATTAAAACATTATGAAGAAAAGACTTCATCCCAAATTGATTTGCTTGAAAATGAATTAAGGGGACTGAAACTAAAGGAGGAAGAAGATGTGTCAGATTTCTTTAATCAATTTGATAACATAATAGCTGACTTAGCTGGTGCTGGAGTCAATGTCAGTGAAAGAAGCCAAGTTCTCCAAATATCTAGGGCAGTTAGTGAAAATGAAAATCTGTCTCTATTTATTAGAAACATGAGCAAATCTAGGGAAGAAGCAGAGAATATTCTGAGAACAGAATTCGAGCAGAAAAAGATCATAAGAGAAAGAGAAGAATCTCCTGAAATTCTGTTTGCTGGAAAAAAGAAAGTTACATGTTACAATTGCCATGAAACAGGGCATTTCAAGAGTGAATGCCCAAAATTAAAAAGGGAATTTAACTATTATACTTGTGGGGGAAAAGGGCATGTTGCAGCTAAGTGCCCTACTCCAAAGGATCATGGTAAGGGGAACAATAAAGGGTCCACTAGCAGAGGAGGAAGAACCAGCTCTGGAAGGGGTCGTGGCAGAAAACCAACTGGTACCTTTGTGGCAAGAGAGCAAGAAGACAAGGAAAAATCTGATGTTGATGATGAGGCAAGCCTTGCATTTAATATTGTTGAGCAAAATCAGCCTGCTAATAAATCTGAAACTCTTGTAGTTGATAGTGGAGCTGAAAGATCAGTAGTCCAATCTACTGATTTGCTAAAAAATGTCTCAACCTCTCATTCTAGAAGAATCCAAGTTGGAAATGGAGATACTCAAGAAATTGAAGGAAGGGGACTTTTGCAGCTTTTAGATCTTAATGGAAAAATAGTAGATATTGAGAATGTATTGTGTGTTCCCACAATCATTAAAAACCTCATTTCTGTAAGCCAGTTGGTGGATTTAGGCTATAAGGTCAACTTTGACTCAAAAGGTTGTAACATCTTTTTTGATAATATATTGAAGTTCCATGCAAAACGTGTTGGCAATCTTTTCCAAATGAAAGCTTTGGGACATGACAGCATTAACACTGTTAATATTCCAGAAATTGAAATCTGGCATGACAGGCTGGCCCATACTCATTGCAACAATTTGAAATACTTAGCCAAAAAGGGATGGCTAAATTGTAAAGATATCAAATCAGAAAACTTCAAGTGTGAGGGATGCATACTTGGGAAAACAAACAGGTTACCATTCAAACAATCCAAAACAAGAGCAAAGGGTGTTCTTGATCTGGTACACACTGACCTATGTGGGCCATTAAATGTCAAAGGAAGGACGAATAAAAGATATTTCATATCTTTTATTGATGACTTCAGTAGGAAGTGCAAAGTCTACTGCTTAGAAAGAAAGTCTCAAGCATTAAATGCTTTCAAACAATATGTTCATGAAATGGAAAGAGAATCGAGGAGAAACCGTGTATCAGTCCGATAGAGGAGGGGAGTACCTCTCAGCCAAATTCAGACTTTTTTGCATCACTCATGGAATTAGAAGGCAACTAACCTGCAGGTACAGTCCCCAGCAAAATGGAGTAGCTGAAAGGAAAAACAGGACCATTATGGATGCTGTGAGATCAATGATCAAGAGGAGTGGCTTGCCAAATAACCTGTGGGAGGAAGCTTTGAAGGCTGCAATAATGATTCAGAACAAATTGCCATCATCGAGCATTAAAGGTAACATACCTGATTTGCTATGGTCTAATGATAATGCTAGCATAGATTATGATTTCTTTAAAGCATATGGATGTTTAACATATGTACATGTACCAAAAGAATTAAGGCAGAAATTAGATGATAAGGCAAGCATTGGCTACCTTGTGGGTTATGATGAAGAATCAAAAGGGTATAGAGTGTTTGTGCCAGAAAGCAAAACAATAGTTATTAGCAGAGATACTTTGTTTGATGAACAGGTGTTCTACAAAGATAGGCATAAAAGGAAAGCAGACTTTGACAAAAAAAGACAAGGTTGAAACTAAGATACAACAAGCAATAGATTTAGACTCAGATCAGGAAGAAGAAAACATGGCAGCAGAACCAAATGGTGACACAACCACGGAAAATAATGAGGCAGCAAACATTGAAAACAACACTATACCATTAGGAGTCACCAGCAAAAGAAGAACTCAAGTAGAGAAGCTGATGGAAAATGTACATGAAAATGCTGATCATTATGGTAGAAATGAATTGGGAAGAAGCAGGAGATTAGAAAAGCAACATATTGAATATGAACAAGTTATGGCAATACTTGAAAATGTTCCAATACCACAGTCTTATGAGGAAGCAATTGAGAGTGAGCATAAGGAACAGTGGATTAAAGCCATGAAGGATGAGTTAGATTCTTTTGAGAAAACTCAGACATATGACCTAGTTGATTACCCTACCAGGGAAAATGTTGTAGGGTGCAAATGGTTGTTTAAAATTAAGGAAAATTCAGATGGCAGCAGGAAATACAAGGCAAGACTTGTGGCAAAAGGATACACTCAAAAACAGGGCCTGGATTTTGATGAAACGTACTCTCCTATTGTGAAATTAACCAGCATTAGAACATTGCTTGCAATAGCAAATGCACAAGATCTTGAGCTACATCACATGGATGTAAAAACAGCCTTTCTTAATGCTAAACTGGAGGAAAAAGTTTTTATGGAACAAGCTCCAGGATTTGAGCAACAAATCAATAAAGTTTGGAGACTAAATAGAGCTGTGTACGGCCTGAAACAGTCTCAAAGGGAGTGGTATGTATGCATGGATAATTTTCTTAAGGAACAAGGGTTTGAGAAACTCAAAAATGATGGCAACCTCTATAGGTACAAACAAGCAAAAAACTTTTGCATTATAGCCTTGTATGTTGATGACTGCATTATGGCAGCAAATCACACAAGAGTATTGAATCATTGTAAAGGGATCTTAAGTTCAAGATTTGAAATGTCAGGGGAACTAAGACACTTTTTGGGCATAGAAGTATGCAGAAACAGAGACCAAAAGATACTGAAACTGCAGCAATCCAAACATATATAAAACATGCTTAAAAGGTTCAACCTTGTTGATGCACATCCAGCAAAATGCCCTGCAGTACCAGGACATAGATTGACAGAAGAAAAAGAACTCACTGAAAGAGACATCAAAGAAATGGAGAATGTCCCATATAGATCTTTAATAGGGTGTTTGCTATATCTGGCAAACAACACAAGGCCAGATATCTCTTATATTGTAAACATTTTGAGCAGGAGATGCCATAATCCGACCAAAGACCATTGGATTGCAGGTAAAAGGGTTTTAAAGTATCTTAAAGGGACAAAAACACATGGAATAACATTCAATTCAGATAATCTTCAGTTATGTGCATATAGTGATGCTGATTGGGGAGGGGACTTGTCAAACAGGAAATCCACATCTGGATTTGTTGTATTCTTAGGTGGAGGTGCCATTAATTGGAAAAGCAAAAAGCAGAATGCAATTGCCATGTCTTCAGCAGAAGCTGAGTACACAGCCTCATCTTTAGTTGCCAAAGAGATATGCTGGTTGAGAAGATTGCTAGAAGAATTAAATTGCAAACAAGCAGGTCCAACTCAAATTTTTACTGACAGCCAGAGCTGCATAGCAATTGTGAAAAATCCAGTTCACCATGATAGAATTAAGCATATTGAATTAAACATCCACTTCATTCGAGATCTGGCTAGCAAACAGTATATTGAGATGGTATACATTAACACAGCAAAGCAGGTTGCAGATGTCTTCACCAAAGCTCTTCCTGAAGCTAAGTTTAAACAGTTTAAAGTTGACATGCAAGTTACAGAATAATGTGATGAAGGAGGAATGTTGAATTTTGGTTTGAATCATCACATATTCTGAAGACAAACAATTCATTGAAGTTGTACATACAGTGTACATAAGGTATACAGGGGATTATTCAGAGAATGGCTAGCCCTAATATGCAGTACAGTGAAAATAACATGTTATGCAGCTTATAATGGTTCTTATGATGGTATTAGCACCATATTTGAAAAGGTTAAGGTTATTCACATTCAATGGTTGGGATTATCCCATTTGTATAGTTCTTGGGGCCCGATACAATGGAGGGAAACTCCATATGAATAGGAGCTCGGCTAGGCGGCCGGATCCGATGCCATAACCGCCGAGACTCACAGTATAAAAGATTGAAGAGGCCGGTTTATGAATTGGACTGGTCAGGAGTTAAACCCAAGGAGGAATTTCTGCATGTTTCGGAGCTGTGTGATTGCATTGCCATCGGGTCAAACTTGAGTCAATCCCATTTCTACAGTAACTTTTTGCTACAGTAATCCTAAGGTTTATTGCAATATTGTTCCTAGCAAATACATTACCTTAGGAATTGTAATATTGTGATCATTGTCTTGGTGTAATTCATAAATTCATCAAGCAATTGTGATATAGATTGAGAGAAGATTCTCTATTTCTAACATTCTGGAGCCATGAATATAGACCTCTGGGCTAAAGGGCAACTGTATCCTTGTGATCCTTTCACTCGAGCCCATCCAAACTTCCACTCTGCATCTGGTCTTATTGAATTTGCTTGTAAGGGACAGCAAGGGTTACTAGGTTACTGTAATAATTTGGTTAATGGTAATACTGATCCACATTTGCGTGCCATGTATAACCACTTGTATGGATTCAATTGCAAAGTTTTATCAGATGTTAATCAGCTCCAACAGGCGAACTACTTGTTGTCTCAACAATGCTGCAAGCTCAATGAATTGGAGGTAGAAAATCAAAAAATTGGTGACGGAGATGAAATCACTGCAGCAAGGAATGAAGAGGGTTGCGCAAGAAAATGATTCCCTCCACAAGCGAGTCAAACGAATGAAAACAACTCCACTGGGGAAACCTGAAGCCCATAATGGGGGTGGAGGCTTAAAAAAAAAGGTCATGGCTATTAAAAAGTTTGTTGATCCAAATCTTGCACAAGAAAATAAGAGAAAACCTGTTAATATTGCCCGTTTATTAAAGAAATTAGTTACTAAAGATGATGTATTGAGAATGTTAAAGCTTCCTGGCAGCATTCAACTTAGGAAAAGGTCTGTAGTACGACCAATCTAACCGCGAGGGAATTGGGAACAAATCAAACCTGAGAATCGGTCAAGAACCGTGGTGATCGATGTCGGAATAAGTAGGCAAACTTATATTGCTTTGTTCAGATGCTTGCAGGATGGCCTTAAACAACAAGGCATTACCAAAAGTATTCTACTACCAAGGATGACTAGTGTGAGGATTTGTAGGCCATCGAAAAACGTATTTAAGTGCAAGAGCTTCTTGGTGATATGTATCGGTGACCAGCGCATGTCAATTTGGATACATTGCCATCTTATACCAAAGGTAAGAAGAAGTCAAAGTTTGGTGATACTTTCTGCCCTAAGGAAAATAACAATTGCTTGATAGACTTAAGTAGAATGCTTCAGCTTTTGGTTCGATTTTATGATATGAAGGTAGAAGAGTGCACTGGCAAACTAAGAATTGTTTTGAAGCTGGATGAAATGGAATTGGTGAAAGGCGAGAAGTACGAGAGGGTTTCACGAGTCTAATGAACGAGCTTTGAATCTGGGGAATGAAGAGTCAAATCTAGAGGGTAAGTTTTTCGTCGGTCCCGAAGATCACATTTGGTGGGTTGGTTTATTTCGGTACCGTGAGGAAAATCACAAAGATATCTTGAAATGGGTTTTTGATCAAACACCCATCCCCGCAATGATTGCCTCTCATGGGATCGGAGAAAAACTTGCAGTTCCTGGATATGGTGAGTACGAGATTGAATGGCATCTTGCTGCAGATTTGAAGACAATAAAATGCATGTACAGAATGAAGCATGGTGCTGGTAAAACTACTCATGCTTGTCCTTACTGTCTCTATGTGAGAAGAGATTCAACTGGGTTGGACAAGAGTACATTAGACTGTGTCCAGAATGAGCCACCAAATAGAGAAGAGAAGGACATAATCTTGATGCCAATTCTGCCGATTCCGTTAAAAAGAGTACACATATGCACCCTTCATGCTTTTTTAAGAATCATAGACAAGATGGTTTACACGAGTATCATGTTTGCTTGGAGTAAATCACCCCAAAGCTCTAGGGAAACTGCCATGCATGAGGTTGAAAAGGTGCTATCTAATGTGGGACTTCATGGTGGGCACTACAAAATACTTCAAGATCCAAAGGTATCCGGCAAGGTTCCCTGAAACCCAGTATAGGTGATCCAAAGGCTAAGAGGTTTTTGCCTCCCGTCATGTATGCAATGCCTCTTATATGAGTTATAAATTCTGTTACTAGAATATTTCAGACATCCGCTAGTTATAAGGATGTAACCATAAGTGATGTGATCCATCTATCTACTGCACATTTTCAATTTGGAAAGCTCTTGGCCATTTTCCATACATGTAGATTCTAAATTCAGATAAGCATTCTCTTCTGCATGTGCGAAATAGGCACCCCGGCACGTTGTATGAGTAAAATTGTTGAACGTATCCACGGTGCGAAAATGGCCCCCACACAGCATATGGAACAGTCTATTTCGCACTGTAGTCATGGTGCAAAATTGCACCCTCCAAAAAGTTAGGAACTATTACTTTCGCACCGTGACGACGGTGCGAAATAGACCTTCCCACAGAATGTGGAATAGTTATTTTCGCACCGTGCCCGTGGTCAACACTAGTAAATGAATACACAGCCTCAATAAATAGAATAGCAAATAAATACAGAACTTCAGCTTATATAAGACAAAGAACTAAAATGTAAGCATAAAGAGAGAAAAATATTAAAACACTCATATATTAATAACCGAAAAAGGGTTATAAACGGCTCCTAAGAGAGGCATCCACGGAAATATCTAGCTAAGGCATAGTCCCTGTCCTGCACAGTAACACGTTCTCTGTGCACACAACAGCGGAGACTGTCCTCGAAGAGGCTAACTAGATGAGCCTCTGCTTCCTCTTGCAGTATATCCAAGGCCTCTGCTTAGATTCTGTTCACCTCCTCCTCCACCATCGGGACATAATCTGGTGCTCTCTCTCTCCTCTTCTTCCTTGATTTCTTCCTCCTCTCAATGATGGCCTGCATTTCGTACCTCACCATCCTAGCGAAGACAAACTTGGGAATCAGAGGCTGGGTGCGTGCCTGCCAGTACCTAATCTTCTGTAAAGCCTGGATGCCAGGAGGAGCACCCTTTACCTTCTCAGGGACATCATATCTAATACTGGGCTCCCCTTCCTTCCCACTTACGCTTATTCCCATGCAATGCATCTCCTTGGTTGCATCTCTCTCAGCTTGTCTCCAACTAGGAACAAGCCTAGGAGGCTATGCCAGGCCGGATCTTTTGGGCGTAGATTTTTGCTTCACTGTTTGGGAAATGGGCTTCCGCGATTACATTCCCACTTTGGGCCGGGCTTCCCACGATCATCCTGATCCTGCTGATCATGCTGGTCCTGCTGATGCTGATGTTCCACCTGATCCTGCTGATCTTGCTGCACTTGCAGAACCTGCTGATCCCCTTAAGCCTCTCGATCGTGCTCTTGTTCCCCCCCGATCTCCAACTGATTAGAGACAAACATTTGAGAAGAAGGCAGTGGTGGCCCCAACATCTTAGACGAGAAAACTTGATTCAGCAGCCACACTACAAGAGAATAGTCATATTTCATCACTTTAATATCACCTAAAAGTTCAAATGGTATTAAGTGATATAAATGATGATATTCAAGATACGGTGACACTACCAATGACAAGATTCTATCATCTATAGCATCATCAGTATCGTCATAAATATGGTCAACAATTGTATCAATACTAATTGATGACAATATGTGTGTTACTAATAGTGTCATGAATAATATCACATATTGCATCAACTTTACCATCATTTGTTACTCTAATGGTGTTAATCACAATATAAGTGTTATAGCTTATGCCAGTTACAGTATCATCCATAGCTTCATCTATAGTATCACATATTGACAATATTATATCAATGCTAGCATATGACGCTATATGTGTCGATAATAATATCACGACTTAGATCACTCTTACTATCAATACTTGTTGTAATTTTGATAATGATAATACAAGTGTTAATGCTTATGACAATTATAATATAATTTGTAATCGCACTACCTTCTTCAAACTCCCATAGACAAAGTACACAAAATGATGCTATTAGAACATTAAAAAAAAAGAAGAAGATTCTATTAGGGCAATATCCTCTAGTTCATCATCACAAAGCTTTAGATGTAGTAAATGTCTTAGAAGATGCCCAAGTCCACATGGAAAGTAGAAGGATCGATCATGCAACGAAATCTAGATTTGCATGAACCATGATCCACCAATTATTATCACTCTAGTTTCTATGGAAGAAAACCTGCTTAACTTGTCTAGGATAAACAAACACCCCATCCTTTTTTCCTAAAGATTTAGTAGAATTAACCTGATAAAACCTGATAGATCTTGTCTCTGCAGTTTCTCCCTCGATATTTTGCTTTGAACTAATTTACCTTCAATAGATAGGCAATTCTCGGAGCAGGGGCTTTGGTTGTATGATATGATCACTTCAACACGAGGACTGTCTAAACGGTCACTGGTTCATCTTTGGTGGCCAGGACGGGCGTTTGATTGATCCAGTGCCATGTGCGCTCCAGCATTCTCATTGGGTGTTTCTTCAATGATAAACAAATAAAGAAATGGAACTTAGGGAAAACTGTAACAGTAATGTGCCTAGAAAAAAAAAATATTAGGGAGGGTGCCTACCTTTGGCACGGTGACCCTATTGACTCATCCTCTTGATGGCGCACTTAAACTGCTTCCCATTTGAATTTCCCCCCTTCTTTGCTATTTTTGCTAATAATTAAAAATCTTTTTATGGAGCAGGATACGGCAAACAGACAAGTGTCATGGGAAAGAACTTGACAAGATCTTTACACCGAATATATGCATGCTCCGTTCCGACCATGTTTCCTTAGCAAACTGTTTTAGGGCACCTTGTTGCACAATTACGGGTCAAAAATAAGCTCACTTTGGGGGCTCATAGTAGACAATTCAGGACACTGACGTGGACGTTTTGGGTTCATCTGAAAGCCTTACTCTCAAGCATCCGTTGAGCCAAAATTTGCCCCAATTTGAGGAGGGGAGGGCTTCCATCCAACCAGTCTGCTATTAAGTGAGCCAAAGGTGTGCACCCCCCTTAGCATTGCATTTTCATTCTTCTAAACAACATAACAACATATCAGAGTCCACAACAAGATGGACAATACAATAAGGCAGAGGAAACAATAAGCTTAGCATTAACATCTCAAAAAAAAAAAAAAGGGACACAAAGGAATAAAGGACTAAGGGAACATTTGTTAGGTTTTTGGGAGAAAGTACGCCACTCGTCTCGGAGTGTGGTAATCGGCAGAGGCACAACACACATAATCGCAGAGGTAATCCAGCCCTTTCGATATCTTACCAAGATATCCGATCTTTGCCCTTTCGGATATGTAACTGCAACAGATGTTTTCGATGCAACATACGTTTTTCGGCAGAGGTAATCGGCAGGGGCAAAGGTAAATAGAAATCTAACTCCAGATATTCGATGCTGGCCTTTGATTTTCTGCTTATTTTGGATTTCATACAACATCGCGGCCAGCGGTATGGCGGTATAAACGGTAACACACAATAATCGGTATGGTGGACCCGGTGATTGCGTGGGGCTTTGTGGGAAGATTTACAAGGACCAAAGAGGAGAGCGATGCTGGCCTTAGTGTTTAAAGAGTTCTTACGGCTTAGTTTTTGAAGAGTTCTCGGCTTAGGTTTCTACAGGATTTTTAAGATTAGATTCCTTAAGACTTAGGCTTTTCTTCTTGTGGACATCTTAGGCTTTGTTGGGCACTGTTAATTCCGGACAAGCTAAGAGGGCTGTTGCCGCCATATTAGCATTGTACTTACAGAGAAAATGCAGAGATGGAGCTTTGCGACATCCTCAAAGATGATACTAGACAAATATTCTGACGAAAAATGCGAAATGGAGCTTATAAAAAAGCAAAACAGTAAGCTCTTTGTTGTAACAAGGAAAGCCTGATTCAGCTTGGTGCAAAAGGAGATCTTAAGCT
The DNA here is from genome assembly GCA_021234155.1 of Isoetes taiwanensis. Taxonomy (NCBI): domain Eukaryota; kingdom Viridiplantae; phylum Streptophyta; class Lycopodiopsida; order Isoetales; family Isoetaceae; genus Isoetes; species Isoetes taiwanensis. Next base: position 23,909,507 of record JAJEKV010000006.1, read on the forward strand.
TTTGAATATCCTTATCTTGAGTTCGTCAAACATGTTAGTGTAAATATATATGCTTATCTAGAATCTTGCATCGCTGTTTTTGATCTTGGAAATGGTGTGCATTGTTGATGGGCTTTGCAGATTTGTGGTATCACAGGTTGTAGAGTAAAAAATCAGCCTTGGAAATCTTTAAGGCGCCCTGCATTTGCGATGCAAAAACTCAAATTCGTATTTACTTACTTTACATATATGCTGTTGATTCCAGAGAACTTAGCAGTAGTTCTTGTCATCTGCAGGTTTTGATTATTCATGGCACTGCCGATACTGGCAGATGGTTCAAATCCCCGCTAAAGAAAGTCTGAATAGTGCCCAGTGAGAGGCCCCACTTATATTGGTTAGAAAGGCTACCAAAAATAAATGATACCATTAAAACTAGGAATTTTGCGTGGTTTACAATAAAATTGGCCTTTTAATGGTATTATAGATGGTGAAAAATGAGAAATTATATTTGATGCATTTACGATCTAGCTTGTAACAATACATGATATTATACTTACGTTAATAATGATATAATCATAACCTCCAGGTGATATTATATGTGGCATTGTTGGTCTAGCTTGTAACAATACATGATATTATATTTATGTTAATAATGATATAATCATAACCTCCACGTGATATTATATGTGGCATTGTCGATGATGCTATATCTGATGCTAATCTTGTTAAAAATGATGATACAAAGGATGACGCTCGTGTTGACATTATGAACGACTTAACTATCGCAATACATGCGATCCTATAGATGACACTATTATAGCACCACAAGGACAAATGCATGGTATTATAACTGCAACTATAGATGATGCTACAAATGATATTATTATGCCACTACAATGCTATAAAATGTGATACTACAACAATTGCTATTGGTGATGCTACAAGTGACGATATAGCTGATGTGATTTCATCAACAGCTACCGTCACTTATTGTATCAAAATCTAAAAATTTTGAAAGTGCAATTTTAAGCAAATAAATGATGAAACTAGTGACTTAGATTGCTTATTCCCTTGTAGTGCCACTGGGCAGTATGGCCCTGGTCAACCTGCCACAGTACCCGGTTGCGTGTAGATGTCCCTCCCTATAGTCCCAGCATGTAATCCAGCTCATTACACAGGAACTGGAAGGGCCGTTTCTCCATGCCGAACATGGATGTCATCATTCTCGGCCACATGATGTCCACATGGGGTGGGGAAGGGCAGTCTGGCCGTTGAATCCAGAGATGTGTCCACTGATACCACAATACAGTCGCTTGGAACTGGAATATTGTGGCAGACAGAGGCCTCGCAGAAAATTCCTTCCCCAACAACCTTACCGGAGCTCAGCAAGGAGACCCATGTAGGAAACACTGTCGGGTTTTGGAAATATTCACCCTTCTAGAAGGGTAGTATCTTCTACGTCCATCTATTGGCTTGTGATGAGAATAGTTGTCTCGGCCTCTAGATTCATGGCGCTGGTATTTATGACCTCGTTAGAATTCTGGCGCTTGTCAAGCACCTCATTTTGTGGGATATCAGAGCTAGCGCCTTCCATGGACGTGAGCGGTTTTTAGCAAGGAGAAGAAATTCAAATAAGCAATATTGTCTCTCCGGATCCCATAAACCCCTAGACTAAAAAATGTTCATAGTAGCCACGGTGCGAAATGGTGTCATGCGCACGCCGTGGAATAGCTGTTTTCGCACCGTAGCCACAGTGCAAAATAGGGCAGTCCAAAAACTGCCGACATCCTGTTTTTGCACCGTGGCTACGCTCCTGATGTACATACATGGAAATGACTGAATTCACCCTAACATATACATCTAACAAGGATTTATTGCTGACATTGAATTCTAACAATTCATACATTTCATAGATGAACAATCATACAAAAGCAAGTTTCTCATATAAAAACAATTCATGCATTTTATAGAAAAGATATTATATTAATACAAAAGTCTTTCAAGTACATTTTCTTTTCTTGGCATCAGGGCCTGAAATACCCGAATCAAATGCTTCTAAGTCCTCTTCCTTTACTCCAGCCCCAATTGCATCTAACAGACACAATATATCAGGGTCCTTCTGTGCCTGTGCACAGGACAAGCGCAGTGCTTCCTTGTCCGCTCCACTCAAGCCTAGAGCTGCTTTATTTGCAAGAACAGAGTACATTTTGAAGCCTCCGAAGACATACATAGCGATAGCCCTATCTACTGCTATAACGCGATCATAGTTTGCAGTTAAGGGCACATGGTTGCCAGCTAAGGACAGAGCTTTAAGCTTGAGGACCTCTTCTACTCCAGATGGACTATATTTATTGTGAAACACAATAATTTCCCCCTTGTGAAGGTAGCCCATATAATGTGCAATACTGGCGTCCCGACCTAGGGTGACTCTCTCATGCCTTGCACATAAGTCATCAATAAATAACTCCTGCATAAAAGAAACATCAGATTCAAGAAGAAATAAAAAATGAGATAAATACCTCTCTCTTGTCCCGTTCGACAACTGCTGGGTTTGTTATTTTGAATGAGGACTTCGACAGCTCACGTTCTATGAACACAGAAGCAGTGTTTGAAGAGCTAGGAGCTTTAAATTTGACATCTTTCACTGCTTCATACCCTGCTTCAGCTTGTTGCATGACAATTTCAAATGCATCCTCTGGAGGTATTGAGGATCCATCATAAGTCACAGCCTCCATCATTTGTCTGGGAACATCAGACTCAAAGTTTATAAGTCCTCCCAAGCCTACAACATGAGCATATATCTGGCCCAATATCTCGTCTTCTCTCAACCCTGTCACTTCAGATATGTCGGGCAGCAACAAGTATGGTTCCCCACCTATATGGATGGGATATGCTTCTGATAACCCCTAAGTAGACAATTTCTTCTCGGAGACCTCCTCTTCTGGACCTCGTTCTCCTCATTTTCCAGTATGAGCTTCTCTTCCTCAGGATCTATCGGCTCCTCTACTGGTGAGGCAGGGCGTTCTATTTGACCGACCTGTGCACTTGAAGAAGAACCAGCATCTTTGTTTGACTTAGTGTAAATCACTTATGTGCTGAACATGATATCTAGGCTATAAAAACTTTCTTAGCCCTCTTGCTTGCACAGTTCTGCAGATAGTCTCTTCAAAAACCTCCTAATTCGGTCTTGATCAGCTTTCGGAAACATCTTAATTAAAGCTTGCATGCTTAGTGAAGGCAAACCAGTCACAGGACATGGTTTCACGTCAGGTCCAGCTCTAGCCATGAAGCTATGAAGGATGCCGCCATATGCATCAGTAGACCTGTTACACTCTGCCATAATGTCTACGGTCAGGCAAAAATTATTATATACAGTGGTTGCATCCATTGGTTCCTCTAGCTCCTCCTCGAACTCTTCTGGATGATTCCGACGAAAATCCCGTTCTTTCTCCACTATTTTTTCATACCATGTGCTAAACAACTCCCATGCCTTATCTGACCCGCTATTTACCATTCTCGTGGAGCAGTGCCTCGATTTATGATAGTTTGAATGTGAGCGCCTTTGTAGCGGCTTGATTTGCAAGAGAGACTAACACCGTGGCAACGATGCGAAAATAACACTTCCTTAATTTATGCTATGCACAAATTCGTACCGTGACTACGGTGCGAAAACAAGACTTCGATAATTTATGCTATGTACAATTTCGCACCGTGGCTACGGTGCGAAAATACCCCTTTCATTTTTTATGCTATGCACATTTTCGCGCCGTGGCTACGGTGCGAAAATAGCCCTTCCATATTTTACGATATCCACAATTTTGCACCATAAGTACGGTGCGAAAATACAACTTCCATATTTTGTGTTGTACACAATTTCGCACCGTAGCTACTTTAAGTCTTATGTTACAATGAAAGCAAATGTTTGCAATTAATATACAACAGATCTCCAATTAACCATCACTTATATTTATATTACATAGATTCATATACAGATATGACTTTTGGTGGCATGCATGACTCCAATTTATAGCATTCTTCTCTGCGCTTTCCCACTTCTGGCCGTCTATCATAAAATGGAAAAAATTTAAGTTTGTCTCAAACTCTAATTGCCGCCGAACATCGAATAGAGACCACTCGCTCTCCGCTCTCAGACTTTTGAACAGCTGATTATCCCTATGAATGTTCAAGTCTATGACAATGGAATGAGTGCCATCATTGTCATCTTGTTCTACAGGAATCCAGACGTACTTTCTTCCTTCACGTACATTTCACCATCTCCTATACTTAAAAGTGACATACAGCGTTTGCTTCCGACAGCGTTTGCTTCCGAATGCAATATCTGAACCGAACCGTGTCTCAACTTATCCTGCATTCAGGAGATTCAGCTCCATCGTGAAGTCGAGCACTCCAACCTTCAAGAAATAGACTATCTAAAAAACTATCCACCGACTGTTCAACTGTAAACATCTTCAAGGTCTTCTTAACATTGTCGGTGCTCTTGAATAAGGCAATGAACAGATCGATTTCTAAATTTATCTTCACATGCCCGCGGACTCCTCCCTTCTCCTTCAATGCTGTGAACATTTCCTATGACAACTTACTCCGTGCTAGTAAGATAGAAGTGGCATCCAGAGGCCTGCAGCATAGATCAGACAGGCTGGGCAATGGAAGCTCAATAAGCTTGGATCTTCGTGGAGAGTATTCATACCTCCAGAACCATATACCCCTTTCTCTGAGCTGCACTGGTGTGCTACCTTCGAAATACAAGGAGCCCATATCTTGGTGAAAGCAATGGAATATATTACTTATCGAGTGTGAAGAGACTGTGTTCTCCACATCAGATATACACAACCCTGAGAGAATAGGAATGAAGTGGATAAGTAACTGAACTAATCTAGATATGGATTGCATAGAAGTACATACCCACAATTTGCTTCTAACCGTGGGAAAGTTCGTCGCTTGCTTATTTTTTCTTTTGCCATATCTGTTGGAGTGTATATATGCCTCACTTGTACAAATATCTCTTTGCTTGATCGAAAACCGACCACCAAAGCCTTCCAATGTGCAGAACTGCATCTTTTGACTCGCCATTCACCTCGCATTGCAGGTTGGAGTGTAACAAAGCTCCCGGTCGACACCACGAAGCTTTCAAAGTCATTTCCGACTGTGATAGAGCTTATAGCCATCTAGAGTCACAGAATTCAAATCAGAATGTAGAGCGAAATTGAAATACTAGGAAAGGCTCCGCGATTTTACCTTGATCGAAGCTTTTCTGTGGTCGAAACTCCCTTTGGCGCAGGTCGAAGCAGTTCCCGAGCAAATCGAAGTTCCCTTGGCGTGGGCAATCGATCTTCGCGCAAACTCTGTTGAGGAAAACACCTGAGCGGGAATTGAGGATGGGAGCTAACGATCATAATTGCTACGTGTGTAATCTGACACCCGAAGCTAGAGGCACAGATATTACCGAAGCTACGTGCAGTTGACACCTGGAATGGCGAATCCAAGGCTCGACAAAAAAACTCTGTACAAGCTCGGCTCCCCATTGACCACGAGCTTTTTGATGTGACATCGAGTTTCGGCCCTTAATTGACCTCAAAATAACTCAAATGACTATGATTATGAAATTTGTCATAATAGGCAGAAAAGGTTGTGCTTATATCTGTGTCCAAGATTTGCTATTAGAAGTGCGCAAGAAATTTATAATATGATAGATGTTCATTTGACAATTGAGAGTGATGCATCGTTTGAGTTTCTGTTATACAATGAGAGGACAAGTAAACACTGGCATATAACTTGTGTCAAATTTGATAGCAGTCATTTTAGACCTGTATATGGAGTTACGAGGAAGATTTCCTTGTCATATATAAGCAGTATATTCGCCATTTACCCGAGAAAGAATCTGCAGGACCTTAAACATAGTTTATACAACTGATCGATGGCCAAGAGATGAGATGTCAGTTTATAAGCTATTTTCTTTTGTTTGTTCGTTGAAGATGATGGGGAAGACTTTAGATGCGGAGATGTGCAATAAAAGTGGCAGAGTGTCCCTTGTTATTTGTATGTTACTGGCTGGAGTACCTCCGCAACAGGGTAAAAATTATGAGCACCCGTTATTTTTTAAGTTATTAACCATGGGCGATTTTTTAGTATAATTTTATTATTATTAATTACTACTTGGGCGATTTTTTTTTAATGATAATTTTATATTTATTTTGATGGGCTATTTAATTTTCATAATATTTTATTTTCTTCTATTTTCCTACGACTCCAATAGGCAAATATAATGTATTGATATAACCATTTAAAATAACAAATTGTCGTTTCTCACACCATTTAAATAATGTTAATTGTCATTACCAAAACTTAATTTATATTCATACCAAATGCAACATACAATTTACTTCCGTTGTAATTGCCAAAAATTGGCATTACATGGAGCATCACCCTCCATGTCATCACTCGCCATGTCTTCCACATCAAATATCCCCTCATTCAAACTGTGCTCAGACATGGCTGCTTGGGCTTGAGTTCTTTATGCATGTCCTGAATGATTCGGGAATTGCTCAGGTTCTGTCAGTCTTCTTGATGTGTGTGTCTATTTTTAAATATTCCTTCAATCTAACTATATCCTGTGCAAGAGCCAAAGTTTGATGGTGTGTTCTGGCATGGAAAAGAACCTTGACTGTGCTGAAGCTTTGGTTTCAAATGTTGGCGTATGACATGCAACCTTTCAGATTGTCCTGATGAACAGGTGTTCGTGGCCTGCCAAAGAACAAAACAATGTACACGTTATTATCATTTCTGCATGCCATTGATGGGTTTCGTTCACATTCACGTTTGTGCAGGTGCCCTGGTGTCAGCATCAAGGATTTTTTTGCCTCACACATTTTGCTCTGCCATAGCTACAATGCTTGACACAAAATGAATGGCAAGTGTCTGCATATTGTGCATTGCAAGGGTTTCAGGAAGGTCAACGACGTGATTTCACAAATTAAATCAGAAATCAGTACACTAGCATGCACTGATTTGATGAAATTGAAAAACATATGTAATACTGTGATAAGCAAAACGCAAGATGAATTATCAGGATCTGATAACAGCCTTCAACCTGAGATGTTTGATAGTGAGAATGCCAAGGCAAAGTCATTGCAGGTACTTGGAATGGAGCACAAAGCAGAGGAGAACGTGACCGAGTTCAATCAAAAAAACAACCCAATTAGAATTGAAAGCTGCAAATGGCAAAGATGGAGTTTTGCAAGCAGAACTGGAAGTTTTATGGTTCATTTCAAGCACGGCATGTAAAACATCTGAAAACTGCTTGGATGACAGTACAAAATACCCATCACGAATCAGTTTCTCTCGAGAGTTTAATCATGAGTCTATGTTATCAAATAAGTAATATACAAGGTCTTACTAACCGGTTGTTTTTTTGAAGATGTTGCATGCAGAGAGAGCCTGATGTTGCATAGTTTCTGCTCCTATGACTCTGTTTTCTTCCTCTATGCAAGCCTGCACATTGCATAATATAAGTTTCAGAGCATCTGCAAGCAATTTGAAATGTGCTACACCTTGATCAGCTAAAGAACTTTAAGCTAAACTTTGAAATGTGCTACACCTTGATCAGCTAAAGAACTTTAAGCTAAACTATTCATAACTTACAGAGCAGAACATGGCAAGATGAGCACATCTGTTGTTGTCTCATCTACAAAGAGGGAAAATAAAGTTCATGAATCACATTCTTTATTTTACCACAGTTCATAATCATGCTCTTCTGCTTAAATCATGTATAACCTAAGCTTCTTATCTTTGTATATGAAACTAAAATAAAGCAGACCATCTTACCTCCTACTGACTGCCCGACTCTGCAACAGGCTGCAGAAATCTACCATTTGTGAGATCTTATGTATCCTGTGAGATCCTGTGAGAAACTCTTAAGCCTTTAGGAGATCCTACGTATCCAAATACAGCTTAAATCGGTACTTCTAGTGTCATCATCTACTGCACAAACCAGAGCCTACAACAACCCGGATTCAAAGCTTGGAGGCTTAACAGATTAACATTCAAGAAAAATAGAAGCACTGCTGCTTGGGTTTTTAAGGGCAGCCCACAAAGAGCCTCCAAAATGATTCAAAAATCATGAACGGTGCTACAACAAGCTCGGTGCTCTTCTGCTACGAAAACTTTGCTTCCAGATCTCTATTTCCTGCAACAAAATCAGCCCACATTCAGGAGACTAAACTCAGGTATTGATTCCCTGCAACAAATTCGGCCATCTTCAGAAGACCTAACTCAGATGCCACGAAAATAGCTGATTCGAACCCTAAATTGAAATGCCCTAAATCGAATTTTGGATAATGGTGATAACGGGGTAGGTTATCATCCATGAATCTAAGTAATTTTGGGCTATTCCCTTTTAACTTATATGTTCAAAAAATCAAACATGGGCTAATCCCTTTTTACAATGCCCATAAAGGAATCATGACTTGGGCGATTTCCCCTTTTCACATGATAAAAAAGAATTTTATATGGGCGATTGTATCTCTAAAAAATGCGAAATTGATCCTACTAATCTGTCAAATCTTAATTAAAAAATTTAAAATAAAATAGCCCGTTTGCGATTAATCGTCCTTAATTTTTACCCTGCTCCGCAAGTTGGAAAACTTGATACAAGGCATAGAAGCACGAAGGCATATCAAAAGTAAGTTTTATTGTAATCATTTCTATGTTTTGTTTGAATGTTTTTAATGTTTGATATGTTGTTGGCTGGTGTATCTCTGCAAGTTGGGAAACTTGTTATAAGATACAGAAGCACGAGGGCATATCAAAAGTAAGTTTTATTGTAATCATTTTTATGTTTTGTTTAAATGTTTCTGATGTTTATTATGTTTGTGCAGGTGTGATAGATCACAAGATTTTCAAGTAAATGCAGCTATGATTATTAATGCTCGTCCATACCATGATAATGGCACTTTGAAGATGTGTGATGAAGTTCCTGTATATCATCTTCAAGAGTTTTACGCCAATCGACATGAAGCAAGAGGCCTCAGATTCTGGTATGTTTTTTAATGTATTTGGTTTGTGCTACTTACGTAGTTTTGATGTTCTTATTCTTTGTGATTTTATGTGATAAAGTGAAGAGCAGTTCTTCTATACTTGTTGACATTTAGGAAAAAGAGAACTTACCTATAATTGAATCATGTTATATTGATCTTATATTGATCTAGAGTCTAGTTGCACTACAGAAACCAATCACAACCCAATAACCGTGCTGATGAATGAGCCATATGGCCCTCCCCCTTTATTTCCAAATCAATATTACAACACTTCCTCATATTCACTGTAACAGATAATCACCTTCATAAACCCCTAACACTTTCAATAAACCCGCATGCACACCGGCCTTTTTGGGCAAACAAAAATATCAAATTGCCATTTGTAAACGTGAATACGTTTTGAATGAAGATTTATATGCCCTCATTGCTAATGTCTACCTATGACCCCGACAAGCCAAGATCCTAGCAAAGCCCTTAATGCTAGAACCATAACGAATCTCAATGAACTGCACTAGTCCAAATCCATCCTTGAGGAAACCTGCAAAAAGAAAAAACAATATAACATGGACCCATTCTTGGCACAAAGGCCAGTATATTCTTGGCACGAGGGGCACCACACCAAGTCATATCACCATTACTTGTCACGAAGGCCACTATAATCCTGGCGCGAGGACCACCATGCCAAATCACAAACACCATTCTGTGACACGAGGGCCCTTATTCTCCACCCAAAGACCCTCCATACGAACCCTCCAAATCTATACATGGACCAACATAACAATTGAGAAAAACACATACCCAAAAATGATTGCCCCCTCTTGATCTATATAAGATACATCTATATAAAAAACAATAAAAAAAGAGCATGTTTCTATAGAAGGCTAGCATTGATCAAGACAAGCCACCACGACACGGACTTAGGTCTAAACATGATGAAAAGAAGAAATCTAAGACAAAGCACCATATCGGAAGGGGGTGGGTGGGACAATCGACTAAAGGGGAGAGGCTATTAGACGGCTGATAAGGATGAACGATGACAAGATGGATATACATACTATAGAGGACCTTTCAACTAGCCTCAAGAAGCGAATTTATCTGCTTATCTTGAAACGCAGATAAATCGTACTTACTAAGTTAATATTGTTTGTGATTAAATTATTTGTTTTAATTTCTTGTTTGTTATTATATTAGGAAATTTGTATAATGTCGTAGTATAAAATGCTCTAGATGGTAATTAGCTGTGTAGAATGTTATAGTTAGAAATCAAGCTCCGAATTTCTATGATAACGATGATAATTTTTGGGATACTGTGTTTAGTGCACATCTGGGAAGTATTAGATTTTTATGTTATATGTTTTTCAAATCTATATGCTATTTATCTTTTTAATTAAATATAACATAGAGTCCTATCGCCTTGCACATTACCAGTGCCACATAAATCCTACTTTGGAGCGGGGCCCGCAACGTTACCAGCGTACCCATCTGCATAAGAAAAGGCGTAGGCTCATTGTCTCCATTCACACAGGTGCCCACCTCACCGAATTGAAATAGGCAGATGGATTGGGGAGCCACACTAGGGAAGGCTTCGTCGGTGTTGCCAAATGGGAACAGTTGAGGATGAATGCTATACACTGCAAAGCTACCCAACATATGATCAAATTCATGCACGCTATGCTAAGGTGGTCAGGCCTGGCCAGCCGCTACATGTAATATTGAGCACGACTTAGTCCGGATGCTGGGGTCATGGATGTGCGTGACCAGCTTTGTCCTTGGACACTTGCCTGACTTGTATATAATTCATGGTACGTATATTTGTACAGTTTGATAATACTCTTAGTGCTACCACGGTTTTTCCCCCAAAACCCTTCAGGGCAGGGTTTTTTAACCCAGACAGTAATAAGTCTGCACTGCTCTTTAGACCGATTGCTCTTCGTGGACGATAAAAATCCATTCTATTCTATTTTCTTATATTCTATTCTATTCTTCTTCAGACATATTAAGTTTAAACAATTGCTTTCAATATGCGAAATTCAATAGAAGATACACAATATACAAATGCCCATGATGCATTACTAGAAAATTACGCATTTGATGCATTAGTAAAAAAAGTGTTGTCGAAAATTGAAGTTTTATAGTTGTATATATGTGGCATTAAATGCATTAGATTGTAGGTTGTATTATAAAGAATGAAATAGATGATAAGAAATGAAATGGGAGTATGAGAATATAAGAAATGAAATGGATTACAGTGGATCAAAATAGACATATTATATGACTGAACAACCAATCAGAAACACATTACATTGCACCAAGTTATAGAATAGAATAGAATAGAATATACATTAATGTCCCTCGTGCCCGGAGGCCCCTGGACTTGTGTAGCATGGGCGAGCTCCCTAAAAGGGCGCTACTAGCACATCACGCTGTTATGATGTAGCCTTTTCTGAAGGCTGACTTTTTTCTATTATTACCGCATCCCGCTTTACTTCCCGGCCGTGGGTCAAGTGCGGTGATGCGTCGTTATCAATCAGCTTTTAGCTGAACAATTTGTATGGGGTTTATGATCCGCTTTTGTGCGGATCATATTACAAACTCTCTTTCCTGTCTATGACCTGGGCTACATTAGTGACGCCGATTACTATCGATTTAAAAACCGCATGGCGAGGGTTTCTCGAAAAACCTTAATAGTAATGGGCTCACCGATGTACGCGATTATTATCGATCCGTTTTCCCGTCATTTCGATTTTGGATTTTTCCCACGCCATTATTGTTAGGTGCAAAAACTCTAAACTAAACTGATTAGTATCGATTAGAGCTCCAATCCGAGCTATGAATATGTAGTAATTATCAACAACATAACATCACGTGTCCAAAGGTCCGTGTTTATAAACCATCTTGAAATATTCTAACTACACTATGTTAACACAATCCCCAACTTATGTAGTCAATTTTGCTAATAGTCCAGATTTATATTATGTAAAGCGTCTAAAGAAACTTCCTAATTTCATACATAGCATGCATATACTATGTTGATAGAACTGATGCATTGTACAAAGAAACCGTCCAATTTCATAGCTTACAACAGCCAATCTATATTTATACCTAATGATGATAAAAGAATGAAAAGATCAATCATCCGTGATTATGCGATAGTGGTATCACCCTTCCCTTGTTTTGTGTGTTACTAGCTATTCAATTCAAATGAAAAACCCTGATTAGATGAAACGTCCTCATCTTCGAAGTTTTTGAAGGCCCCGCAAAGATAATTGATTGTGCTATTCCCTGTTCCACTTTGTTGGACATTCTGCAGTTGGCAAAACTTCTTGTAGAGTCCCAAACATGGTTTTTGATTATTCTATAGATGTCTTCACATAATCTGCAACACATCCTCAAGCACTTGATGTAAGAGCACTTGTAAGCTATTATTTATTAAAGCCTTTAGGCTCTCCTTCAGTCATTTTGGTGATCCCGAACCCGGTTGGAGGGTCGTGCTCGCTATCCCGGCCTACTTGGTTAGACCCCTCAACCGTAAGCGTATCCCAGTCTCCTTTTTGACTACAAATACCACACTTATATACATATGCATTGTGTCTTTTCATGTTGTCTTTTCATGCTGGCTGTTATTCTATGGCGGGAGTTTATAGTGGTCCGGATTACCAGTTGGTGGGTCCAGCCCTCGCTATCCTGGTGTACGGCGGAGGCTGAGCCTCTCTGTCCCGTAACTTATTCCGTCCACACTCAAATGCAGCCCCTAGCCTCTGCTGTATTCCCTAATTTGTGTATGAATATAAACTAGAAATATTTGATCTCTTTTATAAACTTAAGAGCTAAAGAAATCTCAAAGCCAGAGAAAAGTAGAGAGCAAATTAGAGTGACTAACATGCCAGAAAATGTCTTTACTAAATGCAATGTCTTGAAATCAAAATATATGCTACCCCAAGCTAACAGAATTGGTCATTGCCTTCATTCAAAATGAAACATAAGACTTATCTGAAAGCCGTTCGATCGTGTGCAAAGTTTCAGAGGCCGAAGTTTCAGAGCTGAACCATCTTTCCCAACAGGCCAATCTCTGAAAAGCTTAAACATCATTGGATGGAGTGCTCAAAGAGCTTTCCAACAAGCCCAAACACACCCAAAACTGCCACCAGATACAGAAGTTATGGCCAAAAGAAAACTGCAGCCAAACCCTAGCACCGCCAAAAGAGGGCCGGGACTGTCAGGTGGATTCCGTCGACTAAAACAGAGGAAACACCATACAAATCAAACACCGATGGAAAGCTCGTTTGATAAGTTTTCCAAAGAGCCCAAGAACACCCTGACACCGGAATCCCGAGTTATGCAAAAGAGCAGGGCTGAAACCCTAAGCGCCCTCCATGAGCGCCCTTCCATGAGATAAAAAAGGTTAAAAGGTTGATATAATAGCAAATATGTATAAAGACCTTATGCACTGTTGACTCAATTTGCAACAACACACAAAGTAAGCCACATGTAGCACATAACAAAAACTACTATTTCTACTGCGAGGATGTGCTAAGCTAGACCTGACAGAATCTGCTGGACATAGCTGCTAATAACAAGTTTGTTCAGTTTACCAAATTCTTTGAGCAATGCTATATTTGGATGCTTCAATCGATTTAGCAAAGTTATTTTCCGCAAATCCTGATAAATTAAACATTAGAAGTAATTCTAGTAAGGGAAATGAAGCAGGGGAAAGTCACCCGTCCTAATAGTTTTGCCTTTTCATTTGACTGCACTCCATCTGAGACTATAACCTCCTTCATAGCACACATTTGAGCAACATACTCAATGTATGAAATCATAGTAACAGAATATAAATTTTAAAATGGTCCAGCTGAAAGCTTAGCTAAACATTTGCCTGTGAAATCCACGATGGCCATGTCCAAAGGTCCCCTCACCAGTAGCCTTTTCTTTTTTGCCAGTGTGCAATGCCATTACTTTGCCTCTTCTTGTTGCCAGTGTGCAATGTGATTACTTTGCCTCTTCTTGTTGTAGGCTTTGATGAACTGTGATTAACTTTATCCATACCAGAACAAATTTGTTTATGTTTTGTCCATGCCTCAATTCATCCAACAATCCATTTGACTTAGGTCTCTTGCATGGGTGTTAGGATGCTTAATAAGGATTATGGTCAAGAATTATATGAAAATAGTACTCCTATCTTTCCAAAATCTAAACCTTCTATCAATGGAGAATATAGCCATAACGGCAGATGCAGTTCACAACAAATTTTTAAACCTGCGCATTCTTCGAATATTCTTGCCTCTAATTTGAGATGTGATAAGATTTGCTTCTCTGCCAACATTGCATTTTGGGTATGTTTTAAGGTAAGAGGGATCCAAAAACGGTTTTATAATCTGCACAACAAACATTAAGGCATCATCCTTATCACACATATAAGCATTTTCACTTTTATCAATACGTTTCAATACCTTCTCTGCTAGTCAATGCATGCATATGCCACTTCTCACCCGGTTAATTTTAGGTTTCCATCCACATGCTTTTGCATGTGAGACCACTTTACATCTAGTGAATCTCAAGTTTACATTCACATGCCTTTGCATGCACCTTTAGTTTGGACATGCATGCCTATGCCCATGCATGCATAACATCTTCTCTGCCAGTCAATGCATACGCTCCTTCTCACCCAGTCAATCTTAGGTTTCCATCCATATGCTTTTGCATATGAGACCACTTTATATCCTGTGAATCTCAAGTTTAAACATGCTTTTGCATGCAAAGGTCTTTCTAGCCAGTCTATCTCAAACTTCCATTCACATGCATTTGTGATTCCTTCTTCTATATTAGTCCTTTCTTTTTGTCGCCCTCTCTTTTAAGTTGTTCATGACTTCATGGGTTTTTGGCCACAGGTAGCATATAGAAGATGAAGAAGGCATGAATTTGTGTAAATTGCATCGGGCTTTTAAGATTTCTATAATCAATCATGTAGCCAAGGTACCTGCTTACTTTCTTTTGCAGCCATATAGTCTTTTTCACAGAGCACCAAGGGTTTGCAAAATTGTGTGCAATCTTTCACGTTCCCTTTTCTCCATGGTAATCAATTTCTTTTTGTTCTGAGTTTCCTGGTATATTTACTTGCTCCTGAATTTGCAGTAGCAGGTGGTCAATGGTTTTGTAATCATAATTCAATCCCAGATAGACATCGATTATAGGTGTAGCTATGTTGTGTTGGTTCTATACCTATTTCATGTTATTCTCGTGGATTCATGTTTATTTTTTCATATGTATATATCCTTTCTTTTACTCTACACCCAAATGAAACTAAACACCCAAACCAAAGGGGATTTTAGGGGGAATTTAATTTTAAAATGTTGAATGTAATGGTTTGTATTAATTTAAAAATCAAACCAAATCCCTAGACCTTCTGGGCTATTTGATGTAAAAAAAAAATGTCTTTAATTCTGAGTTTTTTTTTTGAAGGACGAAAGCCAAAAAGTTTATTAATTAGAGAAAAAATACAAAATTTACATGTCTCATCTAACTGTGTAAGCACAAAAAGATGCCACAGGAGCATGAGCCTGGAGCACAATGTACTTACTCCAGAATAGGAGACTAATGATAAGAATCAATGCGAAGATACTGAATCCAGATGCGTTCCATAAATTCTGATTCCAAGGAGGAACATTTGTAGGCTGTCAATATCTTTTTCTGGGCCACTGTAATAACACTGTGTGCAGATGAATAAATGCCCTGAAAGATGTGGTGTCTGCGACGCTCCCATATCGACCATAGGAGCCAACTGGAACCAAGATGAAATGCCCTTGGTTTAGCTGGAGGCCATGCGTTGGGATAGGACGCCAAAAGGATGCATCGGCAGTCCAGTGTACTGTTAAACAAACCTTGTAGCCAGGACCACGCTGGTTGAACCTCAGGACACTCAAAGAGACAATGCTCAAGAGCCTCAACGTCCGAAAGACAGAGCGGGCATACTGCAGATATGTGAGGATCATAGCGATGCCGAAACCTAATTGCAATACGGATTCTAATCCTAATTTTTGATGCACATTCTACTCTAATTTTGATGGACATTATAACTCTTATTCTGACACGAACTTTTGACTCTAATTCTGCAAGCCAAATTGACCCTCTTGGCAACTCGAGATCTTGTCAAACCTTGCAAAAAGACTAGATCTAGGTTGGAACCTTTACATAAACAATAGTATTGGTGAAGAATTGAATTTTCCTTTGCAGTTGAAATCTAAACCATTCTTATGAATTCAACATAAATCCAGAGGAATTATAATATCCACAATATAAGTACAATATAATATAGCAATTCAACCTAGAATCTTCTAGCTCAACCATGCGCTCCAACTCCACTGTCTCCATTAGCTTGACCACTACTTGCTAATTCACTGCACATGCACTCACGAGGGTTAGTCCTCGTGACTACGTGGGGATCCCTGGCTACCACTACATGTATGGATTCATCTTGAAAATCTCGGATAACAAGGACATAAGCACAAGTAAAGACACGAAATCCTATGTGAATGCAGTGCTAGACAATGACAACATGATCAAATAAAATACAACACATGAGCATCATAAGGAAAGAACATAGCCAAGATACCAAACCATCGTAAACACAGCTCCAAGACAATGGGAAGCTCAGTCAACCTACATGCAAGCCCTGTTAGCATAAACATGCCCAACCAGCTCACATTTCGAGCTCCGTAGCGGGAGTAGTGGGGTGACCTCATATGTAGTGTCATAGAGCACAAGAATACCATAGAGAATCATAGATGAACATGAGCATGCCGAAGCAACCTAGGCCATCGAACCTAGAAGCCCGACCCCGGAGGATCCAAAAGATAACAAAATACCAAGACAACAGTAGGAAAAGGGCAAAACCATAGCATGTGATGTTCATTAAAATATTTGCTAAACATGTGCCTAGATCATACTCTTGCCTGTTGTCAAGGTTCCTCATACAACCCAATTGTGTCGAAGTAGCTAAAGATCATGATTACAATACAAACGCGTCGAGGAAGCCACAAGCCTAAATGTCATATTGATGTAAATCCAACACATGCACTTCATTGAACAAATAAAAATACTACCAGTCTCCTATCTTGTAAAGCTTACCATTTAAAACACATTCTCTCCAGCCTATAGGACGCTGCCTAGTGGCGTGACGTTAAAATATTTATCTTTATCTTTATCCATACAATATTTATCCATTATCAATTCATAGCTTAGGCATTTCCTTGGATTTTATTACTCCATACCATCCTGTCAAAAGGTCCCCATAAGCTTCCAATGTCTTTTTCTTCCTTCCTTCCTTGGCCAAGTTAAAGTCGATCTCATGTGACCTAGACATTTCAAAGTTCCAACACATACAATAATTTACTTAGCTATGGTTCACAATATTTCATACTTAAAATTACATTTCCTTAGCTTCCAATAAACATGATGCAACTAATATGAGTATTCAAAACCCCATTCCAGGCTTTGCTATCCTTGATGATGAGCGACCGTCTATGTCAAATATTTATGCTAGACCGCTCCCTAGCATATGCCCTATCTCCATGAGCCAAGAAATATATTTTATTCCAATCATTAGATTTGTTCCCATGAAGTTACAAATTTCCTTAGATAATTATTCAAGCAGTGCACGTTTTTAATAGACTGCTACAAAATTATCCATATCTCGTGCATCTGTGCTGAACTTACTCCTGTGAACAATCTGGTGCTAGATCCACACCCTTGTACTTGCATATTTTTCTTTAACTCTTCGTATATTTATTTATCATTAATTAACAGATTGTTAACAAAAGAAAATAAGACAGAGAGAAAGGAACATATTAGACAACAATAGAAAATAACAAATGGCACCAACGACAGAGCTATATTTCAATCCGATTCGATTGTTCGGAGCTGCCCATGAAGAATCGTTACATCTGAGGCCCAATCGACACTATTCAATTAATTTTGATCTGTTTACACATGAATTCGAGCCAAACATGATAGTTTAAAAAAGATCTGTTTGAAAAAGTCCTTTAGAAATCCAAAACGGTGTCCTTTCGATTATAAATATGGCTCTGCACTGCAGAAGCATCCCTCTTTTCGACCTGTCAATTTGTTGAAGCAATTCTTGAACCTTCGAAGCCGATTCTATCTCCTAGCATCCAATTGCAATCCAGAGCTTTGCTATAAATAAATCTCAAAATAAATCTGAACAAAGGGAACATAGCAAACTACCACTGTATCTTGTGTTCTCATCAGTTTAAGCTTGTTACCTTCCAAAGCTTATGCATATCTAATCATAGATGCAGCATATATAACCTCAAATCAACAGAAACCCCACATAATAGAATAAGATCTGATGCCGTTCTGATGGAATCTCCAGGATCTTGCCTCCTCAGTGTCTTCGGTACGATCCTCCGATCCTTCTCTGCCTTCTCTACTCTGCAAAACCTCCTGCAAAATCCTCAAAAAAACTCTAAAAAACCTCTTCCAGAATCCTTTGTCAAAGAAGCAAACTCTTGCTTATGTGCATGCTGCATGCATACCTCATGTACATATGCAACTCATGTACGTACCATGCACAAATACATATACTGGACTGAAGGTGGCCAGGACCATTACAATCTCAACTTCTAAAATAACCCATGTCCTCATGGGCCCATCACAGATCCCGAAATTTTTTTAAGTCCTTCACAATTATCATGATCACATATGCACGACTGCCAACTTATTCCTTCATAATACATATAGCTCAATCTTTGATCAAATTTTGTAAAGCCAAGATCATAATTCACTAATCAATGAGAAGAAGCCAAGCTACTCGGAATCAAACCTAGTCTGAGCAATCAAAAGCTCTCTTGCGGACGTGAAATAATCCCGTCTCAATCTTATGCCAACACCAACTTAGAGATACAACTGCTATCCATATTGCTGAAAGAAAATAAAAAACTTACCTTCGCATCAGCAATAGCAATTTATTTACATGGATAGCTCTCCCTTAGCTTCCATTAACATCATCTTACTTTTCACTTTATCTTAATCCACCTTGGTTTTTTTTTTTTTTGTGATCTGAATAGACATTTTCTTTAAACTTGACGTGGCCAATAAATGGTAAAAGAACCACCCGTAGATGATTCTAAATATGCGTACCAGAAGTGACTGGTAATACATCTAAAAATATGGCCCAGTCTGCACCATGCAAAAAAATAATAGGCACAAGCTTAATTATGTCTTATCACTAGGCTTTAATGGTGATTAGGGGTGAAAGAGCCCCCCTAAGTGACGAGAAATGAATTTACTAGGACTGGATTAGACTGCCGATGAAATTTATGACGAAGTTTAAGATTCTGACCTAAACAGTATGGCAGATCCTCGAGTTGATAAAGGACTTGGCAGGTCACATATGACCAAAAATATCTGCTAAGATTGTGGCGGGTAACTGAATCATGGGTTTTAATTCAGATGGCTGGACTGATAGCCATAGCTCTGAGGATGAGTTTACACCAGACGTAGAGACGGAGAGGGAGCTTTTTTGGTGCAAAAATTCTGAAAAACTTGAGCAACTAAGTATGAATTGGAGAGGAGGCGATCGGAGCTTTGACTCCAAAAGAAGTTTCGATGATAGCAGAGGTGGATACAATGCTAAAAGAGGCGGAGGTTTTAACCCAAACCCAGGTGGTTACTTCAGGAACAGCAATAATGAGCAATATGTTCCCGAGACACAACAAAATGAGGATGATATTGATTCGGAAAACGAAGATCTACAGGTAAAAACGAAGATCTACTAGTAAAATGAATTACCAAGAAAATGCATAAAGGAGCAGTCTACAAGCTGGACGGATTTGCTATCATATATTTGTATTAATCTATACGTTGATTATTTTACTTTCATACATCTGAATTATTTTGACTGTACATTTTTAGTAGATAGTTTAATATCAAGAGCAAAGGGTACATTAGGTGAAGGGCGAAGAGCCAAGAATCACCTAATGTACCTTTTGGCCCTTGGGTCGTTACCGAGTCTATGGCTAACGTTCTCATGATTGGCTGCAGGTACGTGGTGATTCTTCTCTTAATGTATCATCTTTGCTGTTATGGTGTTTTACTGGTCGAAACGAATGTACTGGTCTATATATACTACATTGTGTAGTTGCGGATTTAGCAGCAACTGAAAATTCATAGTTTGGGCAAAGTTGTGAACAGCCCCATGACAAAAATATTAGGTTGACGGGTAAGACTAATTTTACTCTGTGTTAAACATTGAACATGTTGAAATAACAGCCAAATGTGGAGCATTTTTTAAGTAAAGCTCACACATAATACAGGTATGTTTACCCCCAGTTCTGCAGTGCATTTTAGGATGCTTTAATGGCAAATACGTTAAACCTTATTTTATAAGGATATTGTGCACTATGGTATGACTGTTCTAATGATTTGAGCATCCCAGAAAAAAAGTTTTGTTTCCAAAAAAAATGATGACTGAATCGGTAGATTCAAAAAAAAGGGTGTCAATAGTCTCTAAACCTGTTATCCATAGATTGGTGTACCAGACTCGGATCTATCTAGATCTTTGGATGGAATGATAAAACTATGGAGGGATTGACCAAAGTAGTATGATGTGCTAGTAGGATTGTTGTCCAGACTAGTTATGTCCGGGTTTTTTTTAGACACTTCATTTCTCTAGTTTAACTGGAGTTGCATCATATCTATTGGCAATAACAGGAATGAACTATTGAATGGTATGTTATACTCACAAAATGGTATAACTCTTTAGGATGAGGAGGAGGCACAAGCGGACAATATTGAGTTTGTACCTCCGGTATGGAATAGAGACCTTGGACCGATTGGCTATGCTACAAGCAAGATTACATGTCCAAGCTATGCCATACAGACGGTATTATGTTGCATCAAAAACCACCAGGTACACATACAGCTACTCGAAAAGGAAGCGGCCAGGAAGCCCGAGGAATTATCTGCTATTTCACATTTAGGTTTTAATTAATGGCTGGAGTTAGTTCCCAGGCTTAATAAGCTTGGTGAGGATTGGGACGAGATCAGCAAGCTCATTGAGGATATATATAATAGCCTGCCTACTAAAGTATATCATTGCAAAAAATCAATTCTTCAAAGGGGTGCTAGCTTTAGAAAAAGCCAATAAGATTAAAAAATCCAAAATTTTAGTGATGTGATTATTCAAAAAAAAATTAACTTATACCGATCGATGATGGCGAAGATGACCCCTTTGGGGAATCGGCTCTGTCCGAAAACGGATAAAATTGACATCGGTAAAAAGGAGCCGGCGGGGTAATGGGGAGGATGATAAGGACTTCACTTCACTTTACACAATTGTCACCTTTTTCCCATTATTTCGAAAGACTTGTTGAAAGCCACGCCATATTCTCAGAATCAAGGGATCCGGAGAACAAAAACTTTGGAGCCTTAGCCCCCATTAGCCGGGCCTCATGGATCATGCTTGGGGGATTACACCAACAAGAAAAATGGCTAAAATAGCAGCGAAAAAAGATGGAAAAAATAGTGTACAAGGAAAAGTTTAAACTGAGAATTGATCATCGGTTCTTTGATAAGAAATGTAACAAGGATATGTCCATATATGTAAGGCAGAAAGGACATATGGCATATTCCACAATTACAAGGGATCCTTTCTATATCAAAAGAGTGTGGCGAAGCATGTGCCCATATTTCAAGTGTGTATGTGAACCCAGGGTGAAGGGTAATGCTTGTAAGGACAACATGACTTGGATTGACCATGCTATCTGGTACATGTTTAATAACCTAGACCATATTTTCCCTGATATGTCAGTTGTTGCGCAAATGGTCTCAATGAGGAAGTTCATGAAGACTACTCTAAGGGACAGCATAATTGCATACATTTCGTATTTGGAAGTAAGAAACACGCTTATTAGCATGACAATGATGCTGGCCACAGACCCATGGGCAGACCTAAAAATTGGATTCCCTATGTGTAAAATGGCAACTATATGCGAGAAAAGCATAAAACCAAAATCATTCATGAAAGATATGGAGGCTGGTTCCAGTAATGTAGCGGAAAGAAAGTTCAAACAGTTTAAACCCAGAACACCGTCGTATGGATCAGTTGCAGGATATGCTCCACTTCGTATCACGGTGTTACCTGGACAAAGTGGCTCTAGTATGGCCGATAACTCCAACATTGAGCAGATTGGTACTCCAAGTGCCATTGGTGGCTCAGTCTCAAAGCAAAGACAAGAGTCAAATGTCAGAGATGGGGATGGTGTCATCCAACAGCTTAAATATGACAAATAGGTATTGGTACTGTCAATTAGAATAACTTTTTTCCCCTGTACAATTTTGTTACTCTTTGATGACATTTTGTATAATGACTTGGGTCGTTGTATGACTCAGACAATAGTATATTTTGAATAGTCTTTCTAAGTTACGAAAGTACCTATTGACAAATGAAGCTGACATGCCAGTGTCCATGTCATGCTATTACATACTACTACTCTAGTTTTGAAATCAAAAAAGGAGTATAGACCTATACAAGTTGACCATGACACCAATCAGATATTACGATATTTATATCTAAATAATGTAATGTTTGTTTATATACAGATCGCTAGGGTAATTACCAAGGATTGCCAAGGTAGATTTCATTTGCTGGAGAATAAAGAAAAAAGCAAACGAAAAGTAGTACATTGCTTCTTTCTGTCCAAAATAATGGACAAAATATGCATTCCAAAAATAATACACAGGCATATGACTAAATGCCTGGGGGAAATAGGTGAGCAGATTATGAATCTGACCATGTTCTCATGGAGATACACTGAAAGCTTGAAAGAAATATGCTACAAACCATATTATATTTTTGCACAAGATTCGGAGGCAATATGCCCATGCAGTAACCCAAGTCTAAAAGAGTTTATAGATCCCAAGATTGGGCACATCAGAACTACGGATCTCAAAATTGTTAAATGCAAAAGTCTTAGAAACCTTTTTAGTAAAGGACTTGGGCATATACCAGACAAACCATTAATATGGAGAGACCTAAAAGCGAACTCGAAAAGGTATGCGATTCTATCTTTGAGTGGCACAAATACCAGTTCTGGATATAAGTGAAAGTGACAAGATTGAAGTGATTAATGGGATACTTGAGCAAGGCCGGGCTCAAATAAAAGAGGCATGTGATACAAGTATGGCTATAAGATTTCCATTAAATGACCCCGTTGTCATAAAGAATATCGAATGGCTGATGAAGAACCTCTACATATCCGGGGTTGATAAGGCATCCAATAACCCATCCTTTATATGCCCACGCCACATAAAAGACATGGCCTTTAAAAAGGCTTGGCGGTGGGGGATTTTATGCCTTTGGGTAGTGAAAAGGAAAACCTATTGAAGGACCTCAATAAGGTAATAGAAGAGTATATCAAAGGCATTTCTAAGAGCCCTAAATTACCATATCTTTTAGGCTTATTTAAAGCCCACAAATCTAGTATAGATGGATAACTAACGCCCATGTATAATTTAATGTACGTAATTGGCGTGAGATCATCACAAGAGTACTTAATGAAATACTGAACTTATGGCCTGAAATATCAAAAGATATATGTGCTAATATCAGCACTTTTGTGGGTAGTAAATTAAATGTCAACTGGATTGTTAATTCAATATATGATGTGACAATCAATTTACCCACAAAGGTTGAGGAGGTGTTTGTAGCAGACATCACCAAATGTTATGAGAGCATACCCTTGCTTGGGGACCATGGTATTTGCGCATGCGATGAAATGGTAATCAATGCTTTTTTCGAACTATATGAAGAACAAAAATAAGAATTATGAGCTATGGGTAAAACATTCCAGCGGGGGTAAGGTGACAACTAAATGGTTTAAAACAGCCCCAAAGGGAAAATGCTGGTCCATGATGAGCAGGAAAAGGTTTACTATGATAAATAACTGGCTGCTAGCAAATTGCTATGTCCAAATGGGGAAAGGAATCTGGCAACAAATCAGGGGTATACCAATGGGATTTGCATGCAGTCCTAATTGGTGCAATATATACCTTGCATGGTTTGAATTGGAATTTATCAGAAACTTAGCAAGGCAAGGAAGATTTGACGAGATTAAGAAATTTAAACATGTGTTCCGTTATATGGACGATCTCCTCGCCATCAATTGTCCTAACATTAAGAGATTCCTTAGTAAGGATGGACTGGAGAACGGGCAACAAGTACAAATATATGACCTTAACATATTGGACATTAAGGAAGAAACAGGATACACGGAATTTGCTCCAGGAATACAATTTGGTAACCAAGCAAACTTCCTTAATATGACAATACATGTTTATGACAGAGCATTAGGCTTATTTCAAACAGTAAAATATGATAAAAGGATGGCACTACCTTTTGACTCTATTAGATTTGTACATGCACACAGCTGCAGGCCATACTTCCAGGCTAGGAATGTGGTCATATCACAGATTATGCCATGTCTATATGTAAACACTAACCCAAGTAAAGCTGCAAAGGATATTATGGACCTAATTCAACAGTTTGTGTCCAATGGATTTGATGAAGGAGGGATGAAGAGAAGAATTATCAAATATATCAAAGCCAGTGATTTCCCTGGGATTAAATTTGACGTCAATGCCTTAATGCAAATGATCAAGGAATACTAGAAGGTACGCCTAAAATGTTATTTAATATTTGAAAAGGATTTCGTGTTATAATAATACATGAAGCAGTATGAAGCAAACTATAGGGTTGTAAAAGACCCCTACTGTAACAAGTAGGGGTCTGCTCACCCTATCAGTTACAGTGTAAAATGATCTCATTCTATTTGAGTAAAAACAGGGGTCCTTTATAACCTTACGGCAGGAGGTAGGGTTTTTTTGTGATCTGAATAGACATTTTCTTTAAACTTGACGTGGCCAATAAATGGTAAAAGAACCACCCGTAGATGATTCTAAATATGCGTACCAGAAGTGACTGGTAATACATCTAAAAATATGGCCCAGTCTGCACCATGCAAAAAAATAATAGGCACAAGCTTAATTATGTCTTATCGCTAGGCTTTAATGGTGATTAGGGGTGAAAGAGCCCCCCTAAGTGACGAGAAATGAATTTACTAGGACTGGATTAGACTGCCGATGAAATTTATGACCAAGTTTAAGATTCTCGACCTAAACAATTATGGCGATCCTCGAAGTTGATAAAGGACTTGGCGGTCACATATGACCAAAAATATCTGCTAAGATTGTATGGTAACCAAATCATGGGTTTTAATTCGGATGGTCGGACCGGATAGCCATAGCTCGAGGATGAGTTTACACCAGACGTAGAGACGGAGAGGGAGCTTCTTTGGTGCAAAAATTCTGAAAAACTTGAGCAACTAAGTATGAATAGGAGAGGAGGCGGTCGGAGCTTTGACTCCAAAAGAAGTTTTGATGATAGCAGAGGTGGATACAATGCTAAAAGAGGCGGAGGTTTTAACCGAAACCCAGGTGGTTACTTCAGAACAAAGAATAATGAGCAATATGTTCCCGACACAACAAAAAATGAGGATGATATTGATTCGAAAACCAAGATCTCTGAGGTAAAAACGAAGATCTACTGGTAAAATGAATTACCAAGAAAATGCATAAAGGAGCAGTCTACAAGCTGGACGGATTTGCTATCATATATTTGTATTAATCTATACATTGATTATTTTACTTTCATACATCTGAATTATTTTGACTACACATTTTTAGTAGATAGTTTAATATCAAGAGCAAAGGGTACATTAGGTGAAGGGCGAAGAGCCAAGAATCACCTAATGTACCTTTTGTTTTTGGGTCGCTAATGAAGTCTATCGCTAACGTTCTCATGATTGGCTGCAGGTACATGGTGATTCTTCTCTTAATGTATCATCTTTGCTGTTATGGTGTTTTACTGGTCGAAACGGATGTACTGGTCTATATATACTACATTGTGTAGTTGCGGATTTAGCAGTAACTGAAAATTCATAGTTTGGGCAAAGTTGTGAACAGCCCCATGACAAAAATATTAGGTTGACGGGTAAGACTAATGTCATCGATCCGAGCCCTCGGATCGACATTCTAGAAGGAGCGAGCATGCATGTCTTGCATGCATGCATGCCTTCTCTGGGAGATCGCTATATTAGGCGGGTTCTTCATCAACGTCTCATCGGCGCTTCCTCTTCTCTCTCAGCAGTACCCTATTCTCTATTCTTTGAAACCATGCAGGGGAGGGGCTTCTCCTTGCTTGGATTGACCAGTTTGGCGTTTCTTTCATGCTGTGGCATGTCTTTTCTCGGCCTTGCCTCTTCTTCAGCCATAATCTTTTGACCTTCGTTCTCGATCCCGTTTTGATATGGAAGTTCTCTTCTATTCGGGAGGTTTTTGTCGTTTTCATGCGAGCTTCTTCTAGAATGTCATCGATCCGAGCCCTCGGATCGACATTCTAGAAGGAGCGAGCATGCATGTCTTGCATGCATGCATGCCTTCTCTGGGAGATCGCTATATTAGGCGGGTTCTTCATCAACGTCTCATCGGCGCTTCCTCTTCTCTCTCAGCAGTACCCTATTCTCTATTCTTTGAAACCCACCCTCCCCCCCCTTAATTGTTTAATGTATTTGTCGCCCGCACGCTGCGACCAGCCCCTCTATTTGAAGAGGTTTTATTTTGTTGTCGCGTGGCACGCTGCGGATCAGCCCCTCCACTTTGGGAGGTTTGTTTTGTCACATTTGTTTTCGTGTTGGAGTTGTGCAGGTACAGGTTGGCAAGCGGCAGCGGCTTCGACTTCTCCATTCGTGGGTTTTTTGGGAGCGAATTTTCAGCCTTACGTTTGTCCAAGCCCCTTGCCGAAGGCTTATCACTAGGGTTTTTCCTCGAAAACCCGAAAGGGGTTTTTAATCCCTAATAAGCTTTCGGCGGTACACAAACAAACATCTATTAGCATTGTATTTCATGGGGTCCAAGTTGTATAATTGGACGTTCCCTTTATTTTTCGCGGGTAGTTCAGATGTGCGCCGGCTACCCACTATCCACCATTGTAGAAAATCTGGCTTTGAGATGAATGAGAAGCCTATCTATTCGGGAGGTTTTTGTCGTTTTCATGCGAGCTTCTTCTAGAATTTTACTCTGTGTTAAACATTGAACATGTTGAAATAACAACCAAATGTGGAGCATTTTTTAAGTAAAGCTCACACATAATACAGGTATGTTTACCCCCAGTTTCTGCAGTTGCATTTTTAGGATGCTTTAATGGCAAATACGTTAAACCTTATTTTATAAGGATATTGTGCACTATGGTATGACTGTTCTAATGATTTGAGCATCCCAGAAAAAAAGTTTTGTTTCCAAAAAAAATGATGACTGAATCGGTAGATTCAAAAAAAAGGGTGTCAATAGTCTCTAAACCTGTTATCCATAGATTGGTGTACCAGACTCGGATCTATCTAGATCTTTGGATGGAATGATAAAACTATGGAGGGATTGACCAAAGTAGTATGATGTGCTAGTAGGATTGTTGTCCAGACTAGATATGTCCGAGTTTTTTTTTGAAGGACGAAAGCCAAAAAGTTTATTAATCAGAGAAAAGGTACAAAATTAACATGTCTCATCTAACTGTGTAAGCACACAGAGATGCCACGGGAGCACGAGCCTGGAGCACAACGTACTTACTCCAGAATAGGAGACTAATGATAAGAATCAATTCGAAGATACTGAATCCAGATGCGTTCTACCAGTTCTGAGTCAAGGGAAGAACTTGTAGGTCGCCAATATCTTTTAAGGGCCACCGTAATAACACCGTATGCGCATGAATAAATGCCCCGAAGATGTGGTGTCTGCGGCGACTCCCCATATCGCCCATAGGGAGCCAACCGGAACCAAGATGAAATGCCCTTTGTTTAGCTAGAGGCCATGCGTTGGGATAGGGCGCCAAAAGGATGCATCGGCAAATTCAATGTACCGTTAAACAAACCTTGTAGCCGGACCACTGGGTGAACCTCAGGACAATCAAAGAGACAATGCTCAAGAGTCTCAATGTTCGAGAGGCAGAGCGGGCATACTGCAGATATGCGAGGATCATAGCGATGTCGAAAGGCATTAACCCGCAGGCACCTGTGGATAACCTGCCACCACAGTACAGAGACTTTAGGGTGGAGCAACCTATCCCAAAGCCATCGCCATGTACGACACAAAGTGGGATGTGGAACATGTAGGTGCCACCCATCTGGCAACTGGAGGGGTTGTGGTGCTAAAAGAAGGCGCTTGTTACACCTAAAGATCCAAACCTGCAATTCAAAACTTGTGAATTATTAGTGGCAATGAGCTATATAGGTGGCTATATAGGTGAAAAAATTACTGGCTATTAATAGCCAAATGACACTAAGAACTTGTGAAGCAATTATTGGGCTATGAAGCAGCTTGTCTGAAGTGGTAAACTCTAGTTCATAACTCATGTTTAACAAACAAATATGACAAGCAATAAACAACTCTGGATAAAAATAAGAAACAATTACAATATAACGATATCTGCAAAAACTAATCAGAACAAACTAAACTGAATTAACCTACCAATGATGAACCACTCTTTTGACTTTTGGATGCCTTGGAAAGTTGACTGAGTGGCCTGAACAGTTGTAGAAAATGTACTTTGTATATGAGAATCAATATCATCTGCCAATTGACAAAAAATTGTAAGAGACCAAAGCAACCAGCAAGGTTTGTCGAGTACCAAAAACTCACCAATCATAACAGATTGATCATTGACCAATACGGCTAGGTCGGTAAAAATCTCATTAACCTCTCTTATTTGCTGAAATCAACCACATGAGAAATCTCTGATTCATCACAGTAACCATAGGAAATTTTCCTATACGACCTAAAACAATTCCCCAACCTTACAAGTCATTTTTTAGCCTTGATAATTTTGCCTTTAAAATCATTTTTAATTTAGCCTATATAAAATTTCTAAATTCTATTTTTTCGAATGCAATAAATGGAATAAAATGCCGTGAGAATTTATTGCATGAAATGCAATATTCTCCATATATACCATATACATGTATGGCGGGAAGACCGTACGCCAGGCGTGTTAATTCAAGCAATCAATTATTCACGCTAACTTATTTCTAATTATGCCTATATAAATCCATTTCACGCTCTCAAAGTTCCTACATTTTTTCCTTCCTTCATAATGATTTGCCTTTTTAAATTCTTCATTGTGTTTGGATCCGCCCTCCTCAAATCTTGGTGAGCAGATTTATATTCAAAGAATGTTAGATGTTTGGTTTCTATTTCCTAACTTACTAAAAGACTCCGCTTTTGTTCTCAGTAGCATCTGTGAGCGGGAGGACATCGGAGGCTCGGGAATTAAAACCAAAAGCGTAGGACTAAGGTCTCAAGGAATCGAAAAGCCTCTAATTAAAACCACAAGCATAGTCCTCCTGTTCTTGAATCCTTCCAAACGAAGAACTCAAGGTTAGTTTTCATTTAGTTTTAAGTTGCATCTCAATGGCGGGTTTAATCCAAGAAGACAAGCTTTTGCATTTGCTCGAGGCGAGGAAGCGATGATGTTTATGAAAACCGTAATAGTTTTTATAAACTTCATCCGCTTCTTTTTCGTAAATTCTTGAGTTTCTCTTCCTGAATTAATCATGCTATTGCATGCAAGTTTCTATTATGAATAAGCATAGTAGAAAGCATTAGAAAAATCTGAAAGATAATATTTGAAACACGCGAAAGATAATATTTGAAACACGCTAAGCGTGTTTCATGCTAACCTTAGCCTTCAACATGAATACCGATTCGTGCATTCAGCCAGAGAGGAGAAAAAAAAGATGCAGATAGATAAGTAAAATAGATAAAGGCCGTGCAATTATTTACACGCTTTATAATTGCCCGCCTTTTATCTATTTACTTATCTATCCGCATGCTTTTTTTTTTCTCCCTCTCACGAATGCACGCCGAAATGTATAGTTTTTCCTATATAGCAATTTACACGCTGAGCATGCAAACAATTTTATCCCTAGTTTCAACTTTTACGCTAAACACGCTAAAGTTCTCTTATTTTCTAAGTTTATATAAATAAATAAATATAACACGCCAGCGGAATAATCGACACTCGCCACTTCCTATTGATAGATGCCAAGTTACATTAATCACCCTACAGTGACGGCGATGCATTGGAATGACATTTGGGCCAGCAATCACACAACCCAGCTCGATTCGCTCCAATCTCCAACCGGTTGAACTGGCAGCGAGCACCACCTCATTGAGCACCCAGCCTTGCAACCCCCGGAGTACTTGGATCAAGTAATGATGATGGCGCAAGCAGAGCGGAGGGCAATGATAGATCCGGCCTCGGGGCCCTTTGCAAATGCACCCGGAGGCTGGCCCTCTTATCTAATCACTTCGAGAATGCAAGACATGCATTGATCGAGAGTGAATCTCGCATCCGTCACCGAGATTCAAAATGAGGAGTCAAGTTTCTTAGTGGTTAGCCTCTATGCCCTGATGCCCCAACACGAACCACTACCACAAAAGCGTATAATGATGCAATGGAGATGGCTCAACCAATGGAACCACTACCGCGAAGCAGATAATGATGCATTGGAGGTTCAACCAATGGAGCAGGAGGTGGAGCAGGGAGGAGGAGCAGGAGGTGGAGGTGGAGGCGGGCGGGAGGTGGAGCTAGAGCCCGGTGTTTTGCCGGGTTTTACCGGACGGGCCACTATGCCCGGCCTATGGAAATGGGAGTATCGATAGCCCAGCCACTCAAGAGGACCGGGCTTGAAAACAAGATGTCCGGGATTTTGTCCGGTTTATCCAGTTTATCCAGATTATATACAATTGTAAACTTTTTCCAATGAATACAACAAATTTTGTCTACTTCTATATTTCTACAATGTAATACATGTTACATACCTTTTTAAGCGGTTTCTTGGCCATGCAACAAATGTTCCAACACTTTCTCCAACCGTATCCCCACCGGTGTCTGCGAGGTAAAGCTTCATCCATAGCGCTAGCAGATTAATCATCGTAACTTCGGACATGGAATTCCATGACGAGTTCTGATCGGATCGATGGAGTCGATCTTGCATAATCCTACTTTCCTTTTCTCTCGATTTGTAGTTAACATGAAACATTCATCTTCGACAATGCGAGAAAATTGCTATTCGCATACACCTACTATTGGAAATTAATGTTCAAGCTATAGGAATGAGATGAGTACCAGAATTCTGTAGCCATTCTTGAGAAGCTGATTTGAGTTCTCAAATCACAGCTATGGAAACCGGCGGTCGGGAAAAATTGAATTAGAAGAAAGATTAGGTTAACTACGTTTAGGGCGGGATAAATTTGGCGGATACATTTTGGGTAGATTGGTTTTAAAAAACTTAATGAAAGAAGTCTCCGGGACGGGTCTTACGTCATTATTATTTGTATGTGTCAAGAATATTTCAAAATCGCATTTTGTGTTTTCGTTAAAATTCAAATTTCTCTATTTCTGCATACGTGTAGAAAAAGCTATTTCTTCGAAAGCACTGAAGGCCAGATCCGTATCAAGCGACCTTCCTACTCATTACTAGGCGACTCGGAGATGTCTTCTAAAATGAATCGAGGTCGAGGCTAGGCGAGGAGGGAAGCGGTGAAGAGGAATCTCTAAACCCGGCTCTTCTCAAGTTTCGGTGAGGGCGTTGATCGAATACACCATGAATATCTGACGAACCCCTATTCAAGGTATTTAATTTGCCACGTAGAATACACACCGTGTGTGGAGAGTATTATGCTTGCATGAATTTGAGATATTTCCTTGCCTTGATTAATATGCTTTGC